>OX393579.1:11831370-12431370 GCA_947652605.1 Elmis aenea
GTGGAAGTTGTTAAACGTGTTTAGCTACTATATCACTTACAGTGCAGTTTAAAACGTTTTGGAATGTTTTGAGTAAAACTGTTTGGTGCCTTTAATTTTTCCCGTTGTTACACTTTTTAAGGTACGTTACATAACTTTATTTCATTGAAATGTCACCATATTTAAGTATTATTTTGTTTGTTCGTAATTTTCAAATGACGTTATAATCTGGACTTAAGGTACTCCAAATGTAATGGCATCCTTTGGGGTTAGTTGTGACAGTTGCATAGGGGCATGTTGTGACAAGTGTCCCATGCCCCGATTATTATAACGTATCTAATAATAATATGTTATACAGGGTAATACACAAAGAAGGGCCACTATTGGGATCTCGTTAACGGTAAGAGCTACAACGAAGTTTAAATTAGACAAATTGTTCCATTTTCAGAGACCTACTCAATGATGATTTAATGTTTTTAAAAATTTCCATGGCACGCTAGATAATAAACAAAAATCAAAATAAGTATTTTTTACAATAGTTAATATCTTGGTTATGCTTGATGGTACAAAAATATTTTTGGGGAAAAAGTTGTAGATTTTTTTACGCACTATAAAATGAAAATATTCATATGTTTCAATATTGTTTAAATTCTTAGATAAATTACAAATTTGCATTTTTTAAATGGAAACTATAGTTGGCTATGACCTCATAAAAAAGCATTTTTCCCTCTTTTCAATAATATAAGGTTTAATATTTTGATATTTAGGCTCAAAACGAATAAAATTCATCAAAAAGTCCCTATGCAGCTAAAGAGTGCCATGAAACAAAAGACAATTTAGTTTTGTCATTTAACGCAAAATTTAACCAATGTAAAAGTAAAACATTTAATCAAAAATAAACCAAAATTTATTAATTTTTTAAAAGCAGCTTTTCGTTGAATAATTATGAAACAGCTTTTTTTATTTACTTGACCATCTTAATCAACATACTTATACAATAAAAACCATACAAAACTCGACTTTTAAGTAATACCAAATTATTTTTACAACCAATTTATTTTAAATATTAGTTCAACGAATAACAAAAATAACGTGAAACTTGTAATTCTGAATTAGTACATCTAATAGTTAAAAGCAATCTATGAAAATATGTTGGGAATAAAAAACCAAGGATTTTTTTTCCGATAGGCAGGAAAATCCAATAATAATGTACCTATGGAAATAATTTTTATTGTTTTTGAGTTTTTATAGTGTGTGGTATTTACTTTGAATATATAATATACAGTTATTTTGCATAAATGTGGTGTTTTAATTCACAAGAATTGATCAGTAAAAATTATTTAAAGCGATTGGCAATTTCTTCTCATGAAAAAAAGTGATTGTAAAGCAGAGTTTGGAAAGCTTAACATCAAATTTCATACACATATTCACACTAAACAGTTGACATGAAAGTTGGAAAAGGTTTTAGTTAATTAACCCCCAACTTAGTCTTCCAAAAGCAGTTATATGATTGGAAAAAGTTTTAATATTCACACAATAAAACCGTAGTAAAACCAAATTGGATTTCAAAATACTTTCGGATCGATTTTTCGTTGCGCGGCAAAATAAACTAACACAAATCGACAGATATTAAAACCGAAGGACGCCAAAGTTACGCGTAATTTTATGGTTTCGAAGACGTCGTTTTATGCATATTTTGAACTATGTACACACATCCGAAACGCATTAAAGTATGCGAAGACAATTTAGAAGCAGATGTTACGTAGTATAAACGTTCGTTATGAATGAATGTGTTCTGAAGGTCGAGATTAGTCGGGCAATTTGGCAGTCCACCAAAATCGTAAATTCTTATTAATATTCAAATATAGATACAGGATCTTCAAACCAGGAATTTAAACTACGTGTGACGAAGCAATAAAGTGGAGTAGGTGTGAACTTGCAAAAATTGACTGACAAATTCTACCTTCAATGAAAAATCACGAACAATGCTCCTCAAAAAAGGCTGTTACGAAAAGTATCAATCAAATTTGGTGACATATTCTATGAACGAATTTCACCTGCCATTAAAACTGCATTAATGAACGTAGTAATAAAAGCAGAGTTAATTAACACTTGTAAATAAACAAATAAAGTGTTGTTGACGGCGTTAATGAAGAACTTCCGTTGGAATAGTTTGCAAGAAAGTTTTAAACTAACTAGACACAAAAATAAAAGCATCCGACAACGCACACAACTAACGCCAGTTGTCGGATTTCGAAATAATTTAAAGTAGCGTGCGAAGTCTGCTAAGTTTCTCGGTAATTAAAAAGTAATCTAAGAAAATAAGGCTTATCGTAGACAAACTTGTGTAGGATATGCGAAGCCAATATTTTAATGTTTTTTTTTTAAATCCAATATTCAGTAAAACTTTTTAAATTACGCAAATTCATAGGGTTAAAAAATATTATAAAATAAATAGAGTAGGTATAATCAACTATAATTAAAATACGAAACTGATAAACAAAGTTTTCGAAGCAATAATAAAAATTGACTTGGGAAATACTTGAATTATGTAAATTTATTTAAATTAATTTTTAAACTTGTTTTTTATTATATTTCAAATTTATTTCGATTCAGATTATTTTAAGAAAATGGTTGCATCTAAGGTTAAATCTGTAAAATTGAAGTATTATTTAATCATCATGACGATTGGACAAGATTTCTGATAGCTGACGTTCCGTTTTTAATCTAAAAAACATCTTCAGAGCCTTAAAGTTTCATACACACCAAGCTGTAATAATTATTTACGTAACAAGGCCGAAAAGTGGTACTTTACTGGACAAGTAGACAGTTTCCGTAGGCGAGTCCTGAAAGGACAAGAGTCCAGTAAAGACACTTTACGGGTATGTTACTTACAATATTTTTTCTGCGTCCGCCACTGACACCAAAATCACTATCGTCACCATCCACAATTAAACAATAACAACAAACCACAGGTGCAAACTCTCTTGGTGGTATAATGACGCTTTTTTGACAACGCAAATCAACAAAACAACTCATCACCATGGCAAACAGCTACTTTCCGGCCTAGGCCGGTAGAGAGTTGTTATTACCATGGCAACCAGTTACTTTCTGGCCTAGGCCAGTAAAGATGTATTTTCTAGCCTAAAAATTGATCGGTATCAAGTGATTTTCTGGTCGGACGCAGAAAAAGGATTTTAATTACCTACAAACACGCCTAAGATTAATTTAATATAACTATCAAACTAGTAAAAGGCGAAATTTAAATCGAAATGTATTCAAGGATCGGCTAATTTAAATACGATAAATTTAAAATATTGATACAAATAAGCTTAATTAAAAGGCACTTATCTTTTTTTACTTCTCAAAGCATTGCTTGTGTAAACGCCAAATAAATTTATTTGTAAATACCTAAATAACAGCAACTCATGAAGAGACGATTCTTTAGTTTGATTTGCATTTAGACAAGAAATACTACGAAGAATTAAATACGTTTATTTAAAATAATAAATTAATCACTTAATCAAAAAAATTATAAAATATTGAATTAAGTGAAATGCTTAACAAAATATCTTTAAAGTAGCTTCATATAATCTACATAAATTTATCTATTTAATTTACAATTACAATAATAATTAATGTTTAATACCATCATATTAACTAAATTTTTAATTAATATCTATGAAACAAAACTCTACTCACATCTGTGATTAAAATAAAATAAAAGCAGTTCCATATACATTTTTATATTAAATGTTCACTTTAACTGGTTTATTAATAATATTTAATTTATTCTGAGGTACGTTGGATTTGTAAGTAGATCAATTTATTATAATCTTGTATGTGTGTGTGTATCACTTAGGCTCTGAAGATTAAAAAAAAATTAAAACGAAACATCAGCTGTCAGATAACTTGTAGTTCTTTCTTTCCTGGCCAAGTTTTATTCAGCGTTTTATATCTTGATATTAACATAAATAAGCAAGTTTATTATCTATATGTACGTTAACAGTTAGAATAGTTATTTAAAATACAGATGTTTAGTGCTATTATAATAAGCGTGTTAATACTATAGTTACTGTACTTCGGTGTAATTCTATAGAATTTTTTTTACAATATAAACTGATGCCTTTATTGATATTGAATTAGTGTTCCATTAGGAATACTTTAAAGATATTATCGCTACAAGTTTATCGTTAGTACAACAAAAGCAACAGATTGTGTTAGTTTACATTCAAGAAAAGTGTTAGTTTATATGTTAATTAAGGTATAATATATTGATTTTTGATTAATTATGGACACTCAGACTACCCAAGAGTCATGGGCGACCACAGAATGCATTAAAATATTAATGAACTTTTAACTTGACCCTTTTTTATTTGGTCATTAATGGAGTACTCGATTCCAAGGAGGGGCAAGTGCCCCGTTTGCCCTCCCCTGTGGACGCCCATGCTCAGAGTACTGTTATTAGAAATTTTTGAACATTAACTAAATACGCAGTTTAAATTTATAAGCACATTTGTAGTCAGAAGCTGAGGGAAACCAGTGACAATAAGATTAAAATTACAATTCAAATTTCTGGGCGATTTTTTTTTTAAAACGATATTTTTAAAACCTTCGAAGCGGTATTGTAACTAATGAAAAATTCATTACCACAGGGAATTCTCTTGTTCGCAATGAAAAACACAGACGAAGGCTGATAATTTAACCTCTGAATGAAATTTCTTTAAAAGTAACCCAATTTTTTGTCTCCATTACGATCCGTTCGTCTAAAAATAAAAGGAATACTCGAGACAAGATCCCAATTTGTTCTGTTTTGACGGTATCTCCGGTAATCTGAAATGTCTAAATCAATGTTACGAGAATGCAGTACGTAGTTATATTTACTTCTTTAATTTTGAGTGCCAAAAATCAACTCCTTAGGTATTAATGGCAAAGATGACTAAGCTAACACTTGTTAGCCAATTTGTCTTTGCGTTTTTCCGTGTTGCAACGAAATGATTTGTGTGAACTTTTTCGATAGTTTCCGTTAATTTTGTTTTGTCCGATGCGCCTTTAAAGGCGCTCCTATTTTCGATTAGAAAACCAGGAATTTTAATTGCTTATTAACAGGTTTATAAATATAACGTAAATCTTTGCTGGCCCGCAGCCAAAACAAGTTTAAGTATCGCTGATTCATTGGCAGCCTGGTGTAAAATTAAAGGAATGCAAAACACACGCGTGTTGTGTAAGGACACGGTGACATTCCTGTGCAATTTTAGTTTTTGGGGGAAAATAACAAACGTGCTCACCAAAAGCATGTTCTCTCCTGTAAGTGGCGGGCAAAAAGGCCGCCGGCGGAGTAATTGGAGGTGCGGTTTCCCAGCATGGAACGACGTCGGGTTGACATTGACCGTAACCGGGTAATTCCAGCTTATGTCGCTTTTCGCACCGACGGCGACGGCGCCCACTTGTAGTGAAAGTTTTAACGAGAAAACCAACTCCACTCATTGTCAACAATCATAATACAACCCTAACGATCTTAAAGCTAATTGATAAGTTACTTAACACCTAAGAAACTTTAACAATGCCATTAATTGTACAAATCTAAACAACGTTTTTACATTAGTGATATGTTATTGCGTGAAGAACGGCGCTAACATTTTACTTTATTGCTAGTTTTAGTGTATAATATCAAGCTGACAACTTTACAACGCTATTAGAACCACAATACTGGCAGTATACTCTCTTTAAGCACAGTAAAAACAAAATCTACTAAGTAGATTTAAAATGGAGGCGCGAAGTAAAAACAAAAGCTAAGCGCGTCGATATTTATTGCTACGTCGATGTTTTAGGAGCTAAACCGTTTAAAAAGGTTTTGTTTATAACAGTAATGCTTTGTTACAACAACTAACAAACACTTAGGCCCAACAGGTCGCAAGGGCGGGCGCGCGCCGACTGACATCGCGGCGCTGAGAGCGCTTGGCGTGGGCGTGAAGCCCGCCCGGTTGGATCGTTACCGTCCTGCAGCATCCCTGACGTCACGCGCCTTAAATCAACAAATATACCACCAAACACTAGCCTTGACTTAACACGGCGCGTCTTAGCCCCCGAGATTGTTCATACATTTTTGAAACTTTGTTTCTGCGGAGCGTCCTCGCGAAACAAAAAAAAGAAGATCAAAGATAAGAAAATTGGAAAACAATAAGACGCCGAAACAATTGCAACAAAGGAAACTGAGAACGAGGGCCATTAACAACAAATCTTTTATAGACTACGGATATATAAATTCTGAGCGTTTTCCGATGTGTTTCCGTTTAGAATTTGATGCTTTGTAAATAAATGGATAAAGATTTATGTTGATGCTCAAAAATAAATTAAAAATGCAATAAATAAACATTGAAAATCAGACATGGAAATACTACGACGAAATTGACAAATAATTTACCCAGGCAGAAACCGCAGTTCAATACGAAAGGAAAGAGAAAGCGCTATAGAACAAAAGAAACGGAAACATGGAAGAATTATGTAGAGAAAGAACACTAATCCAGGATATTCATGGACTGAAGTCAAAATTTGAGCTAAAAATAGAGAAGGGTGAAATAAGCAAACCAGTTTTGGCTGTATCGATTAGAGATAACAATTGACCAAATTTCTTGCCAAGTTAGTTATTTAAAGAGATGTTTAAACAAATTGACAAACTTAATGTTTCAAGTTT
The DNA here is from genome assembly GCA_947652605.1 of Elmis aenea. Lineage (NCBI taxonomy): Eukaryota > Metazoa > Arthropoda > Insecta > Coleoptera > Elmidae > Elmis > Elmis aenea. Next base: position 11,838,044 of record OX393579.1, read on the forward strand.
TGGTTGCGATTGTTAAAATAAGTTCTAAGAAAATATTACAGGACTAAATTTTGAGTATATAGACTCTTTAGAGCCTACTGTAGAAAGCCCTTGGACGCCTCCATAGTTTAAAAGCGATTTTACTTAGTTAATTTTGCTGTATAAAGTTATAAGAAGCTTTCGCTATTAAATTATCGACTTAAAAACTTTGAAAATTTAAAACGAAATATGCCGTATAACTTAGAATTTAATTATTTTTGTAACGCCCGTTAAATTCCGGTACAAAATAAGTTTGTTCATAACTATGGCAGTAATACTGCAAGATAATTTGCTATAATCTCTATTTATTTTAATTAGTAGTAGCTATGAGTTTAAACTGAACCATTTACCATACTTTCAGGCTAGTTGCTGACGTGCAATTGTCAGTTGTGCAACAGTGAGGGAGTAATTACTATTGGTTTAAATGACTGATGGACAACTTGTAAATTTGGTTTCAAGACACAAACTGAACGATTGCGCGCCTCCGTCCAACTGTTTTGTGTCGTATAGGTTTGATTTCGTCCTCCTTATCATCTCAAGAACACACACCGTAGCTAACTCGTAAAAATCCATGTTGAAACCAAACAATTTAGTTGCTTGTGTGCTCGCATCTATGTGATTCCTGATTTAGTTTTGCGTATTTGAGCGGGGTTTGGGTGTTTGCGGATCAAACTGTTGCAGAACTGATTAATTACATGTTGTGAAATTGAGTGAAATCGGTCTCGAGTATAAGTGTTATTAAATTTGTGCAAAAAAGGGTATTGGACCTAGACTTATACGTAGAAGGATGGTGTTTAAAAGGGACGGAGAAGCAATCAATAGTTGAAAGAGCTTTGGGCGCGAGAACAGAAAAAAAGATAAAAAAAGTTGAGAGTTTAGTGTTGACTGATCGCCAAATGAAAGTTTTTATTATCGCCAAGAAGTTAATGTACCTGAAACATCAGTTCTGAATATTATTCAGCATGATTTTGGCATGAAAAAAGTGTGTGCTAACACCACTGCAAAACCATTTAAAAAAGGAAGTTTCTCAAGATTATTTGGATGCCTTACAGAACAACAGTATTGATTTTCCAAAAATTGCAACTGGTAACGGGATTTGGATATTTCACTGGACTCTCCTACAAAAATGCAGTGTATGCAATGGGTTCGTAAGGGTTTCCTAACTCCAAAAAATCCAAAACTGTATGTGTGGAAAAACTGATGGCTACAGTGTACTGGTATGTAAAATGTCCCTTAATGATTAAATGTACCTACGCAGAATCGTTTTACAATTATAGAAAAGGTTCAAATTAGCTTTACAAGAGAAAAATCCCATATTCTTTTTGGAGAAAAAAGTTACCGGAACTTTGATTAGTGCGAATATGCGCGAAGGAAAACTGCCGCATTAATCGAATACGCGCTAAACGGGGTATACAGGGTGTTTCTTAAATATTGCGAAAAAATTCGGGAGGTGATCCCCTATCGAAAATTAAGGGGGTCTTTCATATAATTTTTTTGCCTTAGACGTCTTCTTTCGGAGTTACACCCCCGTAAAGGGGAACGGTAAAATTAGGCTTTTATTTTGTTTCTCAAATTTGGATAAATGTAGGAGAATGATATTTGGTTGATGTTTTATGCTTATTGAAAGGTTTCCCGTAGTAATATTTTTAATCATCTCTTTCACGGGGGGCTGAAGATTACGACCCCTGTTGTTTTTTTTTTATCAGAACTTTTTGGTGGGTTAAAATTTTTGAAAGCTTGTTTCATTTAGAAACTTTTTTTATTCTTTACTTTTTCTCGTAAACCCTCCAGTTTTTGAGTAAAAAATAAAATAAGTAAACATGAACCATCAAAATATTCCAATATAAAACTAATCATTTTGGTGGTTACCATGGTTTGTTTATGTTCATGTTGGTTAGAAGTGACAGGTGTAATTCATTTTGACGTTTACGCGGCGACAACGCTAAGACGCCCGTCAGTTCTACCCAATATGAACATAAACAAACCATGGCAACAACGAAAATGATTAGTTTTATATTGGAATATTTGATGGTTCATGTTTATTTATTTAATTTTTTATTCAAAAACTGTAGGTTTTACGAGAACAGTTAAAAAATTAAAAAAGTTTCTAAATAAATTAAGGTTTCAAAAACAATTTTTTTAATTACAAAATTTCAACTCACCAAAAAGTTTTGATAAAAAAACCAACAGGGGTCGCACTCTTCGGCCCCCTGTGAAGGTGGGAGATGATTGAAAATATTACCTTTTAATAAGTATAAAACATCTACCAAATATCATTCTCCTACATTTATCTAAATTTGAGAAATAAAATAAAAACCTAATTTTACCGCTCCCCTTTAGGATGGTGTAGCTCCGAAAGGAGACGTCCAAGGAAAAAAAAACATATGAAAGACCCATCTCCCAATATTTTTTTTGCAATACTTAAGAAACACCCCCTAAAGTGCAAAACTTCGACGTGTTGCTTCAATCATATCAAAATGGATCATATTTCGAAGTAAACACAAAAATTTGTTCATTCATAGCTGTAATAAGCGTCAGCGTCTAACAATAGAATTATTAAGTACATATGTAAACAGTTGTAAACTTTATGATACAAGTCTTCATTACAATCTGCTTTACACAATGCTGCCTTCAAGCAGCTAATTCGCCAACAACGTTAATATGAAATTCACGGCAATATGGATCACATATGACATATCTCTACACACTTTAAAGCCGTATATTTGTGAATCAAAATCCGTATTAATCAAGTTATCTGTTTACCTTAAGAATTGGCATGAAATATCACGTAGAGACTGCACGTAACGAACCTCTGTTCGCGATGTCAGTAGAATACAGAAATTTCAGCTTTCAAATGTAGCTATTTCAAGCTGTAATACATATTTTTTTATCGTTCAACGTCTATTTTGACTCCCGTAAAAGTCCAATATCAAGCTTTCCAATTACTTCCAGACACTAAAGCGTGGGTAGATTTTGTGATAAATTTTATTTATTTTAAAAGGCCGTGTTACGATCAAATCCTGCTTTTAATGTACCTTTAACGCCACTCAAGTCTGACTTGTTTAATGAAATGGCAGTATAATATTCGTTGCAGACTTTATTGCCGGCGAGGTTTCCTAAGATTGTATTCAGTTCTGGTTTGAACAATGCTCGAAAAACGTTAATAAGTGGTCTTTTATGATCTCAGATATAATAAAACGTGAAAATGGTTCGTCGAAAAAGTCGTAAGCTGTTAGACGTTAACAAGGGTATCGTAAAAATGTGATAACTATTACATCAATAAAATATCACATATATTCATAAAAAAAAGTTTTATACAATCGACGAATATTGGACGTGTTTGCTTGTTTGAAAATGTCCTGTCGAAGGTTCGTCATGAGATTTTCTTTGGATTATCCATTATTTCTTACCCGAAGAGTTCATATCAAGCGCAGCATTAAACTGCCACATTTTATATTTCAGTCATCTACATTGACAACAACAAAAACAAAACCTTATCAAGTACGTTGTAACTTTTGTAGAACTATATTGTACCGTTCCAGGTAAGAAAGTCTTAAGCAAAAATTAAAAAGTTGGAAATATAATCTAAGGCCCGATTGCACAAGGCTGCACTCGTGTTAAAATACAAGTTAATCCCTAAAACTAGCGCCAACTATGCTCCGATTTTGTCTAGTTAACGTGGTTTAATCCCGGGGTTAATTCCAGGTCCAACTTTTTTGCAATCGGGCCTGAGCGTACGAAATCAAAATTCAAGGTAATATTTTTACTTTAGGAGGTTTAATCACTACAAATATAAACTTGACAAAAAATGATTGGTAAAATAAAATTCTGAAATTAATAAACCACAGTTGAAAGATGCATTTTTAAACAGTTTGCTCTAAAAAAAAAAACGCAGATGCTTTTATGAATAATTCGTACGCCATTAATTATTTAATATGTGTTATAATTTAGCTACATAGTGGGTGAACCGTATTCCGCTGGCGCTGCAGACTACTACTGGGGGATTGACCCCCTCTTCAGTCGTTAGAGGTACAAGGATAGTGGGTAAGGATGTGGATAGTCAAGGATGGGCAAGGATAGGTTGAAGTACTGCCACAGCATTTGCCTTAACTGTAGAGGAAACCACCTGATAACCTCTACAATGACAGTCGGCCCTGGGATTCGAACCCATGACCTACCGATTGCAAGTTAGGTTGTTAACACAACCAGCCACTGAGCTCGGTACATACTGGGCTGGCCTTTTTTTTTAAAGGGTGGTTTAATCGCAAAATAGGGCAAATTTCTCCTTTAAACTTGATAAACGTATCCGTAATGAATTTCTTTAATTATTGAATCTCATTTCGTACTCTGGGGTGTCTTTCTAGTTTATAATATTTGGTTAAAAAGTATTAAATTCGGAAGCAGGGCCTAAAATCAAACAGCTCGTATGTCTTGCGTACGTCCTTGTATGTGTTGATGAGATAAAAATATAGGACTATTTAACAAAAAATAATATCAATGGTATATCCTGTTTACAGTGCATCACAAAATTTAGATAAAAGATCTGAAAATACTATGAAATTTATGAATGCTTCAGCACTGAATATTTCAATAAATTCTGTGGCAGATATCTAAATTTAATTTACTCCCAAGTTCTTCCCCTCTCTATAGATTTCGCTAATAATAAATCTTTGAACTTGAACTTGACTGAGCCAAGATGTTTAGCAAGCAAACCGTAGATTAGTACTTAAATACCTAATTTTTGTTGTATCTATTTAAGGAAATTTCATGATCCTTTGTACCTGCAAATAAGCTTTAAATTATCTACGCTTTATCGTGGTTAACGGTAAAGAAAAAATTAAAAACCATTTAATAAACAAAAATATGCTAAAACGTAAAATATTTTACAAATATTATGAAAAACAAAACAGTAAAATTGCGCATTACTATATGTTTTATAAGCCTCATAAAATATCTTGTAATGTAAGGTATTTTCACGGTTAGTGAATTCAAAACAGGTCCGTTAAAAAGGAAAAATCAACTAATCAGTTTGTGAGATATAATAAGTATTTTCATGTCGGTGAATTCATAATAAACCTAATAACAACTGGAACCTAAATCGAACTTTTTTTTTTTTAAATTTTGCCCGCTATATAAAACTTATATTTTTCGGACAAGTACCATAATATGAAACATTTAACAGAAAACTTCAAAGAGTTTTACCAAAATATGTACGCAGTAAATTCTCCGAAAGTAATAAATTATAATAACAATCGTATAAAATACCGCGAACCGACCAATTCCTTGCTTTAGTCCTTCTGAAAACTTTTAAAATTTCTAAAATATAAATAATGGGATTACGGTTTAAAATTTATGTAGCACTTTGTCCTTAACTAAATTATTAAACACAAGTAACCATAAAACAATGGATCTAAGAATGAACTCTGTTTGACTAAACTTAAATAAAAATGTAAGCTACATTTTCTTTATCGTTTTTTTATATTTTTTAATTAAACTGGATCTATTTCAAAGATTAAACCAACCAACCTCGAATAATTCAACGATTTTATACTAATAAACGTCTGGGATGAAAGGGATTTGAATTAAAACGGACGATAACGCACCGTTTTGGGTCTATTGGTTTTTGCTAGCCGCAAATTACTAAGCATTTGCAAGTTTTACGATAGCGAAACACTTACGTAAGAAAATAAACAATTGCTCGTCCAAATATACACTCTACGCACATAATAGCGGATTTACAATATAAACATTTATTTAATTCTGGATGTGAACGTGTGAAGAACTTTATCCAATTTAGCATGAAATATAACTATCATAAAAAGACCTTGTTGAAAACGTTTGTAAAGATTGAAGAACGCTTTGAAGTTCTAGACCAGCGGTTCCCAACCTTTTTCGACTCGCGAACCCTTCTCAACATAACATTTGTTATCGCGAACCCCCTCTCTGAAATCATACAGGGTGTAACAAAATGTACAGTAAAAACTTTCAGGTGGTAAAGTGGACATCAAATCACGCCCTATTTAAACCAAAAAATTTCTATAGACAAGTATGTTATAGAGATATTTGACTGTAAAGACAGCCATTTTTTAGACTTTGTTAAATATCTTGGTTATTAGTGTCCTGAAATGTTGTACACGAATTTTATGTTGAATAGTATAATTCTCCATAAAGTCTTAAACTTCTGGTCTAAACTATGGTCTGTATTAATTCAATATTTTTTTAAGAATAATCATAGATACGTTAAATAAATTATATTTATCAACATTTGTACATATATAAAATTGGTTTCTCCTGTTTTTCTTGATTAGATAAAATTAAAACGAAGGTTTTTCTGGTTTAAACAGGTTTATTCACTTAATGAAAGTTAATTTTCTTTAATAAAATATCCTACATGTTTCGCCAATCACTTTTATCGGCATCCTCAGGGATGTTTTATTTGAACAAAAGATAAAACGAATTGTTTAAAATGTGGAAAAATGTTAAAATTTGTTAAAATTGTGAAGTAATTTTTTTAGTTTACGAAAAACCACATTAGATGAAAAAAACCATCATGAAAACTAATGCTGAATCATGTACTTGGAGGATTAGCTTGATTTTGAAATAGAAAAATGTTAAAAATTATTATTAAACTATATTTAGGACAATACAAAAACAGCACAAAAAAAAAAACGTTTTTTTTGTTGTTTTTTTTGGTTTGGAGAAAAGTTGTTCTTAGTATATGCTAATAGACTGGGACTGATCCTCCCGAAATAAAGGATCTAGAAAGCTTAAAAGCGGCTCAGCCTCACTGGGGGTATAGCCACCATATAATAATAATTCATATAAAGTATGTAATTCATTTTCAATTACAACGGTGCGCTAATGTAATGATCATTGATAAGATGATAAGTAATAAATACATAGAATTAACAGCACATAAACCGAATTACTTAGCTTTATGGCGATCGAATATCAACCACGTGTGTCGATGATGATAATAATTTTATAGCCAATCGAGTTCTCATCGTTTAATAGAAGCTATCACAATTTTACCCACTTGCTGTTTGTACCAGAACGAATTTATTATTTCGTTTGGTGCTGCAGTTTATATGTAATAGCGATTTGGAAAGAAATTCAAACGGCACGTTTTTAATTAACGCTTCATTTACAGTAAAGTGACACACAAAATAATTTCAACGTCAGTAATGGCCAACAGCAACATTTATTTTTATATTGATCTTAACTTGAAGAAAGAAGCGAGCGAAATCAGAAAAGGTATTTTGCTCTGTAACTTTTAGATGTACGAAACAAGCAACAGTTTATAAAACAACATTTATAAAAATTAATATTAGAAACTCGAAGGATGACTTGTCATCAAGTTTACACATAGGTACATTCTAAAATATTTAAATTACAGTCATACAATAATAATATTAATAATAATTTAATTTATTTAGCGCTTGGCTAATTATTTTACAATTATATTACATACACATATTAACATATAACATTTTAAAACTTTTCCTTAAATAATGAGCGTATGTCTAAACAGTACACAAAAACGCAACATAATAGATTATTTAAATACTATATAAAATGAATGAGCGCCAACGTAATAAAATGTTTAAAACAAAATGCTTAAAACAAATCAATCAATAAATAAAGCTGACAAAATCGTCAGTTTACAATGTCTTCAAACATACCTTATTTTCTCTTTGCATGATAAATTAAATTAATGCAAGCTATAAATAAATATTAAAACAAATAATAACAATGAAGTATCAAAACGATTAAAAGATTATGTCATGAGACTTCTTAAATACCGCCTTTTAAATTGCTTAACATTTCTTGCATTCTTCACTTCGTTGGGCAGTGCGTTAAACAGGGAAACACCATCCACAAACACGTTTTGTCTAGTACATGACTTTGAGCCCGGTTGGCACCTAAAATCATCCTTCGATCTAGTTGAATACGAATGGTACTCGTTATTTTGGAGTAAGCGTAGATAGTTCGGTGCCTCTTTGTTTTTTATTTTAAAAATAAACAGCGCTGTATAAAAATTTTGAAATTCTTCAACTGAAAGCCATTTTAAGGAATCCAACATAATCTTAATTGGTGTATAGTACATCTGAACAACTTGCACAAGGACATCAAATTCACGATGGAGGAAGAGAAGAATGGAGCGTTACCTTTCCTGGACGTACTGGTGAAAAGAGAAGCCAACGGAAGACTAGGCCACAGTGTATACTGCAAATCAACCCACACCAATCGGTATCTAAACGCAGCATCACACCACCACCCAGCCCAAAAACAATCAGTGATCAACACGTTAATCCACAGAGCCAAAGAAATATGTACCCCAGAGACCATCCAAGAAGAATTAAACATGCTTACAAGAGCTCTGCAGGAAAACGGTTATCAACAAAGACATATACTTCGAGCCATACAGAAAAGTGCCACGTTGAAGGAGAAAACAAAGAAGGACTACATCGCTACAACTTATCCACCCTACATCGGAAGAGTAACCAACAGAATATCGAAAATACTCCAAAAACACAAAATCAATACAGTCTTCAACGCTCCAGTGACGCTCTCCAATAAACTAAGAAAAACGCCTGGCTGAGGATTGAATCACCCGGGCATATATAGCATACCCTGCTCCTGTGGAAAAGTGTATATAGGACAGACTGGCAGAAGCATACAAACGCGCCTTAAGGAACATGAAGGGCAAACAAAAAGAAAACAAATAGAAAAATCGGCCGTAGCAGAACATGCCCAGGACATGGGGCATACCATACTTTTCGACGACACAAAATTACTGGCCCGCGCCAACCACTTCTGGCCTAGACTATTTAGAGAATCTATGGAAATTGCCAAGAACCTCAACAACTTTAACAGAGACACAGGCCTGCAACTACCAAGCATTTGGAAACCGGTCATCAAGAAATCGCTGAGGCGAAACGAACTCGTCAGGCGGAACACCACGCCTCCACAGCCGGATATATAAACATTGCAACAAACCCACCAATTTAGTCGTTTGATAAAGACCAACATAGGATGGTCGAAACTTCACACAAATCAAGAAGACGCGGTTCCAAACCCGGGAACGAAGATTGTAACATGGACGATAGCCGCGAAAGCCTGAAGAATAAAATATTTAATAGACCCCTTTTAAACTTCATGTTATACGTTTGTTTTTAGCAATGTGATTAGTTTGGGGGCCCAAAAATTTTGTAAAACATTTTTTTATGCTACTACTAAAATAAATTTTCAGGAATAAGACTTATTGCAGTTGAGTTTGGTATTTATTTTTAGAATTTTTGTACACAGAAGACCCTTAATATCATGAAATATTCTTTACATCAGCAATGACGCATGCTTTAGTTTTGTATAGCAATCACTGGCTGAAAAGCCAATATTTTGTAACGTATAATTTTTTTAGTAAACAACTTTATCGCGATTCATAAAATAATTTTCAGCCATGAATGCCGTCTGTTTCAGTTTGTATAACAGGCTGAAAAGCAGTTTTTTTAATACAAGACTCCTGTCACTGTGAATCGCTGAACGTGATTTTCAGCAATGAAATCCGTTTCATTTTATTTATGGCCTCTACAGGCGGTAAAAACTGAAAATATTTTTTTAAATTACAGTTCCCTTTAAAATATTTATTTTAAATAACGGAAATAACCCTATCTGATTAAAAATATGTTGAATGAATGCGTATCAACATCTATTATATAGTTCACGTTGTGATAAATTGAAAATTAAACGCAGTGGCAATAGTGGCGTACACCAGACATTTATAAAACGGTGTGCAGAGGATGGCAGTTAACATGATTTATGCTGAACCGGGTTTTATATAAAGGCTGATATAAATATTTCATAACACCATTTACCTACCCACCAAGTAATGCAGAGGTATCAGGTAGGTATATTTATAGTGTGTGTATGGAAGTGCATGCTACTTGCCAGTTTGTTTAGGTAATGCTTCCATATCTACACGAGCCGATGTATAGATTTTTGCATTCAAGTCTACGACGCTGAAAGGGGTTTGTTGAGTTGACTGATGACATGACAGCGCAACAATACACAGCAGTCGCGCGGTTGTTTTCAATGCGAAAATCAATGTCTGTAGTAAGTCACTACATCTACATGGACTTTTTCCTAGGTTCTTCATTAAAATTTTTGCATGTACTGTCTGATACAACAAAAGATGAAAAGGGAACAAAAACATAATCAACAACAAAACAATCGCTAAAAACTTTGGTAACTGTGTAATCCTTTTGTTTTGACAAAACAATGTCAACTGCAAACGTTTCAGGATTTAAATTTAATGTAGCTAAAAATAAGAACGACGTTTAATATTTCTGAAGTAGACGGATGTAAACAAAGCAGATGTTCTCTACTAATCGAAGTGTACAGATTTTTCCATAAAAAAGTAAAATATTAACTCCAATACAAAAAAACAAAGAGAAAAAGAACTACTCTGTGTCTATTAGCCATTATTATACATAGCGTTTACATAAATGAACGTCAGCGGACGGTTTACCACGATTTTTTAATTGTGGTAAGTAATTTCCCGAGCGCAATCAGCGGGGTGCAAGGAAGCATTTGCCCCCCCCCCCACAAAAACAAGAAAATTGGTACATGCCCCAAATATCTGAGTGGTAAAATAAAAGAATGGTGTAGTTATCGATATCGATGAGACATTGTCATACGTATAAGCTTCATTAAATGGCCATGTAGCTGGTTAAACGGTAACGTCTCGGTTATCCGGTTATTCAAATATTATGCAATTTTTGTTTAAATTTTGTGCCAGATTTGCAAAATGCCAAGTTTAGTTACCCAGTACGCATAAGTATTTCGCTTTTTACTTTCGTAAATTAATTTTTTCACTGATTTTTGTACATGTACAAACAGGTTGGTACAAATCGTGAAATGTGTTCCTAAATAAAAAGCAATTCTAGTTTATGAATGACATAAAAAGCTATGAAGTTTTGAACTTCTGTTTCATAATTTATATATTTTACATATTATGTTTTGCTGTTTGGCATTGTTGTACATCGTTTTCATAAAGGGCAAAGGGCAGTGGTTTCCAAACTTTCTGTTCATGCGTCCACTTTTTTTCATAAAAAATTGTTGCGCCCCTCTTCAATTTTCGTAACAAACTTATTTCATAAATTAAATATTTAAAATAGTAATATCCACTAAATACGCAAATTTTACATATCATAAAACAAGTATTGTTTTGGTAAAAGCTGCGCGCCTCCTTGCAATAGTCTCGCGCCCTCCTATGGGGGGGGGGGGCGCGCCCCACATATTGGAAAACACTGTTATAGGGTAAAGCTCTTATGTTGTTTTTATCTTTTGTAAAGTATATTTTGTTTTTGTGTTTTCTTAAATTACTTTGACTAAAATTTATTAAACTTTGTTATCAATAAATTTATTTCTGCATTTATTTAAAAAAAATTGAGAGTACATGCAAAAAAATATCCTATATCCTATTATTATAAAAAACAACCGTTTATAAGCGGTTAACCGGTTACTTGTGAACTAATTTGTTTTTAATGTAATGTACATTTGCATGCATTTTGCTAGAAAAATGCACTTAGCAATCAGATCTGAACATTTCCAGTAAGGTCATTATTTTAAGTTTTATAATATTTAAACCTTTTAAAAAATTATACAATTTGTTGCATGTTTCTTCGACGGCCAGTAAATTGTAATTGATTTTCTTTTATATTATACATTTAACACGCCAAATAGCAATTTTTTAAAATGTTATTAACAAAACTTGCGATTACGTTTTTCAGATTATTCAGAATACTTTAGGAAATGGACACAACATACAGTTTTTAGTTCATATAATTACCTAGCACGAAAAATATGTCTTTGCTAATTTAACCATTCTTTTATCTTTAACGGTTTCCGAGTTGTTGTTCATGATAAATTATACATCTTGCATATATCTTTTTTATTTACACTTAAGTTCTTTCGTTTTTAAATGTAAATGGAATATTCAAACAGTTTTTGTACAGAAAATTTCAGCGCGCTCAGGAATCCCACAAAAAAAAATCTCCAACAATCACACGACACATATTTTTTAAATAACTATACTTGTAAGTCGATCTGATTTATTTGTAAATGCACAAGAATTTACATAAAATATGGAAAAAAATGCTTCACTCGCGTAGGCATTTGAAATCAGTAAACTGCACTCGTATTTAATCTATGTGTTTTAAGGTCGACGATAAATATAACCTTAAAGTTGGGATAATTCGTTTAGCACCAACCTACGTCCTAATGCAAATTATCACGCAATTTTTTTCTTAATACAACAGTTCACAGAGTTTTGTTACCCTAATCGATTCTTAATGAATGAATGCTTTCAGGCTAAATTTAGAGATAAATATAGCAACATCAATATCGAACTCGAAGAGATGGGGTTTAATATTTATAGAACATGTGTAATGTGTAAACCTCGACAACACCCCTGCATATTGTGGAAGTTTTATGATAATATTTTCTATTCAAAGTAAATTAAAACAAGTTTTAATTAATTATAAATAGGGTAAAAAACATATTGAAAATTTTCACTATGACTTATTTACTTTTTACAGCAGTATTTTAGGGGTACAACCATAAGAAATCAATTATTTATTATACTATGAAAGAGAAATTTGCGCCTAAAAATAAAGTTGTAATTGCTTAATCGAGTACATAATTGTTATCATTATCAAAAACTCTTTTTGCCATTTTCTCTGTCAATTTTTAATCTCTATTTGTGAAGATATGGTGGCAGTGTAGAAAAATAAGGCCTTGGGGAACTTCGGATATCAGCTACAGATTTTAAATTTTTATTTGCCAAGGAATGCTTCAGGACGAAAATTAATAATAGTCAGATAAAGCAACGTCTCTGTGATTATAGAGAATGTGATAAAATTTGTCATTCAAACTGCCTTTTTTGAGTATTTGTTGTTGCATTAGTAAAAAAAAGTGTCATTACACTTGTACACGGTGTCCCAGATGACATTTCCGGTAAGAGGATCTCGCTTATTATAAGAGATACACGTTTGTTTAAACTAGATGACTTATTCCCAAGTATGAGAGAAGATATAATAAATCTTTAAAAGAAGAAAATTCCACGTACTTCAGATTTTAGAGCAAAAAATATAAAAATGTTGAATTTCTTTTTTTCTTCATAACTTTTTCGTCTTAATCAATTTTATTAGTACTTTTTAATGTAGAATGTAACTGTTATTTTGGGTTTACTTACCATTTTAGAGATATTACCCCCTTATTTCATTATTCTTATGAGCCGCGAAGTTGGCTATGGAAGAGTTTAATGTGCTTTTTTCCCTCTTTTTAATGAAATATTACTTGCTACATCTATTTTTATAAATAACAAGATGGTTTACCCGGCGTTGCACGGGCGATTACAATTTTAATTACTTTTTTAACTTGAATAAGCTCAATAATTCCAAATCATACACAAATGACATACTCTGATCAATCATCTTTCCATTTTCTTATAATTCATTAAAAAATAACTATTTATTGCTTAAAAATTGAATAATAACTCAAATTTATTTTCTTTCGTCTTGTTTCAATTAAAAATGTACTAATAAAAATAATACTTCATGTACATTTATTACTAATTGTATACAAAACAATCTTTACTTGAGAAATACACCGCGCCGTATCGTGTTTTGACCAGGTATTTGCCGACGTAAGATCGAATCCCGTCCAAGTAATTTATTTTTTTTAAAATTGGTAATATGTGCTTGTACTTAAATTTTGGCGTTAGATCTGCAAGGTCCTAAATAGTAACTGTGCAAAATTTGGTCCCGATCGGTCAACGGACCTAGGATTCTATAGCGAACAAACAAACAAACAAACAAACACACAAACAAGCTCTTTTATATATATATAAGATTTAGAATATCAAGAAAAATCGTTTATTACCAATCGCTTATCAAGCTATCTACGAAAATAGAAACAATGAATAACCAATTAAATGTCAAATGACAGTAACCATTTGTCTGCGGTATCATTTATTAGAATTTTGTAGTATTGTCGTGTGTTTCGATAGTATTTGTAGCAAATTTGTTATCATATAATTATGGGCACATTTACAACTAATGAAAAATTGGACATGTTGAGATGCCATATTCTTTGCCATAGAAAGTGTGTAAAACAGATCATTCTAATTCTTCATTGATTTGTTTTGGATTTTTGGTTGGTTTCTCGAAGACACCATATTCTTTTAAATTAATTTTACCATTTTTGTAATTACGCGTACTTTGTTGCCTTCTCTCGTGATACAGCTCCAAGTATGTAGCATCTCAACATGTCAAGTTTTCTTTATTTTTAAATCTAGCCATAATTACAACAATTACTGCAAAGCGTATCGAATAACACAATACAAAAAAAATTAATAAATGATACCGCCGACAATTAAATTTGCCATTTGACATTAAACTAGTTGCTTTTTGTTTTTATTTTCATAGACAGCTTGATAAAGTGATTGGTAAAGTACGAATTTTCTTGATTTTGTGACTTATTTATAAAAATAGATACAGCAAGTAATATTTCATTTAAAAAAAGCACATTTAACTATTCCATAGCCTACTTCGCGGCCCATAAGAAAAATGAAATTAGTGGTAATATCTCGAAAGGGTAAGTGATAATAAATATGTAAAATAACAGTTACATTGTTCATCAGAAAGTATCTTGAGAAAGTACTAATTAAATTGATCTAATGAATAAAACAAAAAAGTTATGAGAAAAAAATTCAACATTTTTATATTTTTTGCTATAACATCTGAAGTACGAGGGATTTTGTACTTTTAAAAATTGACTGAAGCTCCTCTCACACTTGGGAATAATTCATCTAATTTAAGCAAACCTATATCTCTTATAATATGCGAGATCCCCATGCTGGAAATGTTATTTGGGCCACCCTGTATAGTATAAGTAGAACCAACTTAGAAATACCTCTCCAAAAATAATTGACTACTTAATGGGCAGCCCTGATAAAAATAAAACCAAGTTAGACACTTCCCGCTTGCAAATTTACTTTATTAGCGTCCTTAGATTTATAAACGGTGAAAATATTGCAATAAAATAGTATATTTCTCAATAAAAGAATTCTTTTTAGACCAAAACAGGTAGGGCATTACAACCCTTTGCCTAAAAGCAATTTTCCATCTATAAAATTACGTTTAAAGCTGTTTTTTTTATATGAGGATGTTTAATACAATATTTAACACTAAAATTGTTGATGTATACCCAGTTAAACAAAAATGTATCTGGGTCAACTAAATAATTCGGAAAAATTCGTGCATGAAAAAGAATTTCAGGAATTACACATTCACGGAACGAGCCACAAAACGCTACAAAAATTATTGTCAACGGTAACCAAAAGTTCAACGCCACCCGTGCGTGGTTATTAACGATCTCGCGACGTACAAGTTAACAAACAACCAGAACTATTGTTAGTTTTATACCTCTTTGGCAACACTAAATAGCTACGTACTGTAGACTTTGGAGACGAGACGAATGTTAGTGGAGTTGCGAATTCGCAATACGGCGGAGGAAATCTATTCAGCGTCGCGTGCGTGGGTTACATTTTCCTCTATAAAAGCAGATTCGGAGTTGAATTTAGAACTTAATACTTTTGGAAACACTTGTGGTTCGGTTCTAAAACGTACAAGAGCAGCGTTTATATGAAAGGGGTGTTTAATTTAGGACGACTGAACGTCTAACTTGGTTCAATATGTAGGCAATAACGGATTCTTCGGTTTCAATTTTGGTGAAAATATTTTTATCTCACAGTAAATAAAGCAACAAAAATGCGAATAATATAAAAGCGTAAATACTTGCAGACAAACAAAACTGTTCATATTACTAAAAACATTAGCTCTTCATCAGTTAATTCTTAGACATTCTATACATTTATAGATGATTTAATAGTACTATATTACATAATAAGAGTTAAAAGAAGCATAAAAACCAGTAAAATCGTATGTATTATGTGATCGTAGAAAAAGTATGCTAAATAACACGAGTTGTAAAGCAATTACGCACCAGTGGAAAAGTTGAGCACGGAGCCGCATAGCGTCGTGCGTAATTGGTTTACAACTCGTGTTATGTAGCATACTTTTTCTACGATCACATAATACATACGATTTTACCGGTTTTTTGGCTAATAGTAAACACACTTGTACGTACGCTCTTAACTGTCCAGTTTGACGTAAGTCTATTTTGATCATTTCTGAAAATAAAAAAACAGTGCTTTTTGTTTACCGTGCGTAGACCCACTTGCTATGCACACAGGCTGTACAGTAATAGTTATTTACAATAGTGATTGTAGAAAATAGTAATTTACAACAGTACCAAATATCAAAAATCGAGTGGTTTTGATGTTTTTTAAGCCATAACACTCAACCTGAGTCAGTACAGATTGCATATAGAATTATTATTTACAAATTATACTCGTAGTTTTCGATATACGTCCAACCAACTAACGAACATGCGAACTTTTGAAAATAATCAAGAACAGATTTTTTAAATGTATTTCGAATAACTTTAATACTTTTCGAATATTTGTGAAAATAGCGTTGTATTCTAAAACATGTGTTTCCCAAGAAACACTTGCCGACTAACGAATAAATTCGACTTACGAACGAGCACACGAAACCCATAACATTAGTTAATTAAGGAACTTCCTACATTGTTCTGTATTCACTATCGGCTTTGTTATTATTATATGGATGTGAGACCTGGGCAGTATCGGAATGGGGAATTAGAAAAATACAATCATTCATTAGTTTAAGATAGATTCTGAAAATCTATTGGCCAAATATAATAACAAATATAGAGTTATGGGCTCGAACCAAACAAACTCAAATAAGATTTGCTACAAAAAAAAAACGAAAATGGGGATGGGTAGGACATACGTTAAGAAAAGAGGATGGAGATAGGAAGCCCCGAGATAGACAGCAACAGGAAAAAGTCGTAGAGGAAGGACAGCCAATACGTGGAGAAGAATAACCGACAACGAACTAAGAACTGTAGGAAAGAGGTCTTTCCTCCAAAACAAACTGGTCAAAAATAAACAAAAATGGAAAAGCTTTGTCTACGTTCTATGCTCCGAAAGCAAGTAAAAAGAATTTATATTTATTATTATGATTATATCTTAAGTTAAATTGTTTTGAAGTACACTACCTCTCAAAGACGACTCAACCTTAAAAGGTGGGTGAATTATAATAGTTATGGAAATACTGAAACTTAATTCAGTAAAATATGGAAAAGCTCTCAGATGATGCAAATTTCCAAATCTAGTTAGTTTTGCCTACAGTGCAGCTTTGCATATTTAATTTTTCACTAGGAATTTGCATCGTAAAATATTTTTGTAAAGTGCATTTACGAGCACTGTAATATACATTAAATATTCGTTGCATTTCATAGCATTTGTGAATGAAAATGAGGTCAATGCAATAATTACATCTCGCTTGTTGTTTAAAACATTCAAGCCCTGTTCATACTGATTTTCAAAGTTAAGCTTGGGGTTATTAGCATCGTGAACTAAGTGCTGCACCTTTAGATTAACTTGAAGCGCTTTATAAAACCGAGTCATAATATTAGTCGTTGTAAAGAATTATATGTATTTCAATAAGGCACTTGAAAATTGGTGTAGGTAAAAGACATTATTGAGTCAATAGAACCCAAAAGATTAAGATGGTATAGGCACATAAAAAGAATGAATGAAGACATCTGGGCCAAAAAAAATATGGAAGTGGGTGCCACCATATACGAGAAGAAAAGGCCGACCAAGAAGAAATTGGGAACACGAAGCAAAGAAGCAATGGCTGCAAGAGGTTTAAGTGAAGATAAATGGAAGAACAGGCTAAAATGGAGACTAGGAAGCGAGAAGAAAAGCGTCTTTAAAAAAGTTTTAAAACCTCTGGCCTAAGCAATGAAATTATATGTAGCACCATGCGAGCGACGTCAAATTGTCCTGTTACTTCATCTACAAAGCTTATTAAATCAATGTTGTTTATTGTGCGCTGCTGAAGGAGCATTATATCATATGCAAGCCATAAATTGAGCATTTAATTAAATCTCAGGCTACTGGCAATTTATTACTTGTCCAATTTAATAAAATATATAGGATACCAAGCCTACCAAGATAAACATTATCCTTATAAGTGCCGTGATTCAATAAAACTAGCTAAACGGCAATTAAAACATCGTTTTCAAGTTTGTTTAATGAAAATAGGACCAGTCTCGCTCCTCTATTATTACGCTATTACATAAATTCATGTATAACGCTAACAATAAGACGCGATTTTAATTTCCGATAAGACCAGCAGCGCTTGAATAAATCTTATGCAGCATGAAACGAGTTCCACCAGTTGTAGTAGGGAATATGTCGTTGCTGTCATCGGGTTTAACAAATCGCTGTGTGTGAATGTGATGACAAATAAATGATTCTGCAAGACGACGTCAACATGATCGATATGAAAATTCGTTCGGTATTTGGATGTTGACGTTAAATCGCTTGCGGATAACGTTTGCTTTTAAGCTATTGGCAATAAATATTTAGTTTGCTGTTCATAATTTGGAAACGCATTCGCTTGGTTGCAAAAAATACAAGACTCGGCCATCAATTACTTGTTTATTATATTTTAGGGAGAAAAAACAAAGGAAACCAACTCATATAGACCAATAAGTTTTTTGCTAACAATTTCAAAGGTTTTTGAGGAGTTGTGCTTAAACGCATGATGATGAAAATCAACGAGAAAAAGCTAACTCCCGGCCACCAATTTGGCTTTGGAACCAAACATGGTACAGTGGAACAAATACATCGTAAAGTGAAAAAAATCAGTAATCACCTCGAAGGCAAAAGGTATTGCTGTGCTGCATTTCTAGACATGTCAAGCATTTGACAAAGAAAGTATGGCATAAAGGTCTACTTTATAAAATTTAAATAAAAAAAACTATACGAACTGCTAAAATCATACTAAATGAAAAACACTTCACAGACCGGCAAAATAATAGTAGATATATTACAAAACAAGAGTTGTAAGAAGCATATTACGCCCGAGTGGAAAAGTTGCGAACAGAGCCACGTAGCGGCGAGCGCGCCTTTCCACGAGTGCGCAATTGTTTTACAACTCGTTATGTAGCTTACTTTTTCTACGATCACATAATACCTACGATTTTAACGGCTTTTTGGCTAATATACACATGCAATTACGTTGTCTTGTCAATTTTGACGTAAGCCTACTTTGACATTTCTAGACAAGTGTGCGTTTTGCGTACCGTGCGTTATAACTCACTACTTACTAGACATGCAGGAAGTGTTTGACGTGTCTATACTTTGATCATTTCTTTAAAAAAAAAAACTGTGCTTTTTGCTTACCGTGCGTAAGGACCCACTTACGATGCATGCAGGCTGTACGGTAAGAGTCATTTACATTAGTGGTCGTAGAAAAAGCTTATAACGAAATACAACCAATACTGTCAGGGGTGCCTCAAGGGAGCATTTTGGGTCCAGTACTATATCTGCTGTATACAGCGGATCTTCCGACTAGGGGTTTGGAGCACGGAGCTGGAGTACGGAGCAGAAGCACGGAGCGGAGTCCGGAGAAATTAATTTTGATTGCTCCACTGCTCCAGTTGATTATGTACAATTTAAAAAAAAAACGACTTTTTTTTTCAACGTTTGAATGAAGATCAATAATTTGTTTTTTCAAACATTTATTTAACTTAACTTGTTTGTTAGGGTCAACAAATATTGTTATTTTTGACCAACTTCTACATATCCAATAAAATTAAAACTTTGTTTTTGAAAACAATTTTTTTAATCAATTAAAAAAAAAAGTTAACTACTTTTCTTTCTTTCTTCAACGTTTGAAGATCAATAATTTATTTTTTCAAACTTTTATTTAATTTCAATTGTTTGTTAGGGTCAAATATTGTTATTTTTGACCAACTTCTTTATATCCGATAAAATTAAAACATTGTTTAAAAGAAAATTTTAACTAAAAATTAAAAAAAAAATGTTAACAATAGTTGGAGTAGGCATTTTGATGCCGTAGCGGAGCTGGAGCGGAGCAATTAAAACATTGGTCTGCTCCAAACCCCCGATGCTTCCGATAACCGAGAAAACATGTGTAGCCATCACACATTTACATTTTAGTTTTTGTTTCTTAGCAATCGTTGGGCTCTCGCTAAATTGTAAACGGCGATATGTTCGGTTTTGATCATTATGGACGGCATAATTTAGACTAGCGAATCGCCATACAAATTTCCCAAATTGTTAAACACATTTAACATAGGTATAACAAAACAAATTGAGTGCATTTTATTTAGTATAAAACCCGTCAGGTGCAAAAACACAACTAGTTCGTCAAATCATAGATCATCAAATGTCATATTTTTAAACTGTTAAAAATGACGTGATTAACACGCGCCCTATTGTTGTCCAATCAAGGATATATTATTTATTGATGATCCAATCAACAAACTAGAAAGAGAATATCTGTACGATTACTTGTGTTGCACGAAATTGCAAGTATTAGCAATACCTAAAGTTGTTAAAATATAATGAATATGGAGAAAAGTTAAGCTCACTTACTTCAAGTGAGATATTTTACTACCTTGTGCGAGTCTTTCCAGCATAGACGGTAAATTCGTGTTTGTATTCAATGAACAGATTAAATAGTGATTGTTAGGGATCGTTCGTTGGGCTAAATGTTCGTTTTGTTTCATTTTTAAATTTTGCTTCTTGGCGCGCCTTTTTGGTTGGTTTCATAGCCGTCGCGCATGCCCGCCAGAAAGGTCTCTCTTCGGGCAAGAACAGTGGAGTGGAAAATATCCCGTGTGTCGTGTATGTGCATTTAACTAGTAAGTCAACCCAACCCTTTCGTTTTTACTTGAATTCAATTAATGGTCCTCCGAGAGTTTGACTGATTTCTGTTCATACGCAACAGTGATAAAACTGTTTACAACCGGTTTTATGAATTATTTTTCGTTTTCGTTCTAGAACGAAAAATAATAATTTTATTTTCGTCTTATAAAAATTTCGGTCAATTTCGTTTAACGTTTTCGTTCCGCTCTCAGTCCTTGATTACAATGATAAATTTTGGTAACCTCTTACACCGACTATAAATGTAATTGAACCCTCTTACGTTAGCCGAATCTAACGCAAAATTCTGCGCAAGCCGAAATGTTTAGGGAAAAGGACAGTAATAATAGGGGTCCGGTCAATGCAATTTCCAGGTGAATCAAATAATAATGATCAGCAAACTGGTACAAGAATGGGAAATACCCTCATAGCATCATCGACCGTTAGCCAGACCCTCATACGAATTTAAAAACACACAAACGTAAAAAAAATAAAAAACACTTACTTCGTCAAAAAAGTGTAATACAACATAAACCAATTCGTTTCAGCATTAGAGATTACAAATTCTCTCTACATACACGTACAACGCCTCTGGGTTTATGCCAAAAAAGCATACACGTACCGAATTTTAAAATCAATCCGCTGCAGTACGTTTTTATGCAAACACCGCAAAAATTGTGTGGAAATCAAAACTCCGTTCTTGCACACTTTCCAAAACGAATCGATGTAAAAATGCCTAATTGAGCCGTAAACGTATTACCATAAATAAATCCGTACGGGACGATACCACAAAGGCGTTACAAAATAATCCTCGTGACGTCAGCAGCTATTTGAATGCAGTAGAACGTGCGAGGGATCTCTTGAAATTATTGAAATAGCACCACACGCCGTTAGAATATTAAATGTGAATAATGTGAAAAATATCGACAGTTTAAAAATTGGATCTGGGGAGACTGGAAGGAAAATGAATGCCAAATGGGACGGCCGCGTTCGGCGTTGTTCGCTAATTATAAAAGCCCATTAATTTCGCGAAACAAAAAAATCGTGTGAAACAGTTGAGCTTCCATTTTAGATACGATAAAAAGGGTAATTTGGTGAAACTATGACAGGTTTATGCGCTCGCATATATAGCATAAATTATCTCTTTCGATACAGTTATAATAAACTTCGTTGGAAGTTGGATAATTGATGGGCCGATTCTTTTAAAATAATATTTTCAAACAATGAGGATTCATCGTTAGAACACTACAGGGTGGTCCACTTTTTTGTAGCAGGACTTTAACAGTCGATACAAAAACTTATGTTAAAGCGAATATTCCATATCAACCTGGGTCGATAAACGCTTCATTTTATAAGATACAGGGTGTTGAAATGTTCTAAAAAATATCGATAATTTTTAACCGTTTCTAAACCAGTAAGTATATTTTAACCGAATTTGGTATACAGCCCCACCTTACAGGTTACCACATTCGGTGAAAATGTCAAGCCCCACAAGCAACCAGTGGCGGAGTTGTGGGGGTATACAAAATTTTGTTTAAATATATCTACTGGTTGAGAAACGGTTAAAAATAAACAATATTTTTTAGAAACACCCTGTTGATATGGAATATTGGCTTTAAAATAAGTTTTTGTATCAACTGTTAGTCCTGCTACAAAAAAGTGGAGCGCCCTGTATAAATGCTAGTGCGGTTGTAGCAAAAGTAATTAACGTGGAATTTTTAATTTGCCAGATGTGAAGAATTATATTTTCGCGTCTTTGATGTTTTTAAAAGTTATTACTGAATGCAAGCAGTACACGTGCCAATTTTCTTTTGTCCAGAATTTTAATTAATGTATTCGCTTTGTGTGTAGCAAGCAAACCCATAAAAAAATCAATAGCGATCTTAAAAATTTTAACATTAAAAATATATTAAAACTAATCACCCAGATTACTTGCAGAATTGTTATTAAATTATTCATGATACACAGGGTGTCCCACAGATCATTATCCCCTCAAATAATTCGTTAATTTTCCAAAATAACCTCAAAAAATGTAAAAAGCTGCATGCAATGACAAAATATATTTTCTAAATTTGTGTGCATCTTAAAAAAATTATTAATTTTGTTTTCTTCAATTGGCACTAGTATGATTTTTGTTCTAATTAGATAGTAAATGTTATTCTTCTCTTCTCCTTCTTTCCAACAATGTAAATACTTTGCCAACATCTTTTTAAGAAAATTGTAAATTATTAACCAGTCGTAAAGAGAAACCTTTTGCAAAAGTGAGAATCAGTATGATAGTGACATTACTTTTTGAATTTTAAAGTTGGTCGTTCTAAACTGCTTTCTATAGCTTGAAAACATAAAGAATTATCGATACAAACTCTCATTTAGATAAATAAAGTTTTTTGGCTTCCTGATACCTTACAGATTTTGACACGAAGAATTCTTTCATGTATGATAATTTAAATGAACCCATGCTTTCGTTTTGTTATCTAGAATTCAACATATGGTCCTTCGAGTTTGACTTGTTTCTGTCCATACGCAACAATATTTGTATTTCGTAAATTTAATCTTAATTAAAAATATCTGAATAAACTAAGGAAATCTACTAACGAAATAAAAAAGTTACGAAACTAATCTAGATATTCTTCAAAAAGATATTTATCTCACAATAACAACAAGTGATTTTTTAAACTAAACTTAAGTATATTTACCCTTAAACGTAGCAAATTCATTTTCAATTGCTCTAACGGACAAATTCGCCGATCTGTTTCGGTTTGCTGTTGAAAAAAAGAAAATTTTAAGTTCACAAAAGTTAACTAAATGTAGCGGAGACCGTCTACATTTTAACAACACAAATTAAAAAACTTCAAAAATGTTTATGTAAAATCTTAGTGTCGGTAATTAGACCAACTATAATTTTATCCTAAGCTACATTATTGGCATTTTTTCTATTATTTAGTAGTATTTTACATAACAAGAGTTTATATTACGCACGAGTGGAAAAGTTACGTACGGAGCCGCGAGTGCGTGTTTCCACGAGTGCGTAATTGCTTTACAACTCGTGTTATGTAGCTTACTTTTTCTACGATCACACAATACCTACGATTTTAACGACTTTTTGGCTAATATACACATGTATTTATGTTGTCTTGTCAATTTTGACGTAAACCTACTTTGAATTGAAATATTTCTGTAGGTTCCTGCTATTTCTGCTAACAATCTAAATAGTTTTGTATAGTGGATTGCAAATTGTGCATTGTACTCCAAAGTACCTTTTAAATAAGCGCAAAAACCTCATACATAATAAAAACTTGGTCATAATTTGCCAAAATTTAGACCTAAGTGAAATATAACTTTAATAAAATTCTATTCGGTGTGTTATTAGTTTTCTGCAGATGTGGCTCCAAAAATTTTGGCGCCGTTTCAGCCGCCTAGAAGATATTTATTAATCCTTTATTAACTTGCAGCTATTTCCTGAACAATGCAACCAACCTAGATGTGCATGAATTTTTATACGCCCTGACAAATCGTTCTTTTAAGACATTCCATTGTGAAATCACAATATACGCAAAGATTAATCATTAAGCAAGACGCAAACATTAGCATAACCAAAGGACATCATTTCTGTAGATATGGGAGCAAAAAAATTCTGCTGTAGTTGCAGAAAAATTGTAAAAAGAGGCAAAATAGCATCTAAAAGAATTTATGGACGTTTTAAAATTCACGAAATGTAAAAGAACGTTTTCTAAATTAGCAAACATTACTTACAAAGTTGTACAAAAACGCTGGGTGTTGCCGAAATATGAAACGTATGATTGCAAAATTTGCATACCAAAAGTAATGGATCCAGTTTAAATTGCTTGCTCGAAAACTAACCCGTGGGAAAAACTATATGTAGGTGCCATATATTGTAGGTAAAGTAAACATGTGTGACGAAACTAATCTTTAAATTAAATAAAACAATAAAATAACATGCTTATATTAAAAAACAAAGAAGATTATTTTACGCCTTCTTTGTTTTAGATTTTAAACTTAATTAAAATAGCGATTAATTGAGCGAAAACTTTGAAAGATATTTTAATCTGCCGTTTAATTACCGAACAACTTGTTTAAAATTCCAAAGTTGTCTAATTAAAAAGCTTTTGTAATTAAATTTGGTTGGCAATTTTCTTTGTGCGACTCAAAGGATTAAAAAAAATTCATAATAATCTATTAAAAAAATACAACGAGAATATCGTACCCATAGGTATCGCTAACGTCGTCATTTTCTTAAAAATATTTATTTAATCTTTAAAAATCGTTTGTCGACCCACTGGTCCTTCGAAGACGTATAATAATATTTTAACAAAAAAACTATCGCGTTTATGTATGTGGTTTTTAAGACAATATTAATATCTACTGATCTGCTGTTGTAAAAAAACTGTTAATAAAACAAGGAAAGTGTGACGAAACAAAAATTAAATAACATAGCAGTAAAACAATGCCTTTAGATAAGTAATTTATTGTAACTGATTTAAGCAACCTAAATGTCAATAAAATGTACAAAAACGTTTTTCGGACACTTGTTGACATAACAAAATTCAATTTATGCAGGTCACGGCACACAAAAAAATAAATTTTCGTCCAAAAATTATTTGAGGTTATAAAAATTAACCAAAATGGTGCGGTTGTATCCAAAATTGCTTCCTCTTTATACAGGGTATTCCATTTGAATTAACAAAGTAAGGATTATTTCCGACGAAACCAGAAGTGAAACAATAATGTGCATATGTTCAAATATCCGGTGGTTCACACATATCATATAACTAAAATTTCATTTATCTAAAATCAAAACTAAAAGAAAAAAAGAGGTGTTCCGCTATAGGGGATTGACCCTTTCGCCAGCCGTTAGAGGTACAAGAATAGTGGGTAAGGATGTGGATTAGTCAAGGATAGGTGGAAGTACTGCCACAGCATTTGCCTTAACTGTAGAGGAAACCACCACCTGGAAACCTCTACAATGACAGTCAGTCGGCCCTGGGATTCGAAACCATGACCTCCCGATAGCAAGTTATTGTTAACACAACCAACCACCGTGCTCGGTAAAGAAGGTGTAGGTACCAGAACTGAATTACACCCGGTATGTATTATTTCTATATTGCGCGTTCCCTATTTACACAATGAGTGGTGTGGTAACTGAAGCCGACGGAGTGAGATGAAAATATATTTATCTCTTTTTAAGGTGTACTTACACTTAGGCAGTTGGCAGCAATAATAGAAAATCAAATAAAACTGGGATTATCAACAAAATCTGCATGAAAATTGTTAATGTTATGTTATAAAACGTGATTTTTACAAGTACGCGTGCAGACACCAGTATTTAACAATCCGAGGCGAACTACCACAAACCTTTGGACCGATTTTTATGTATTTACTGTTGTTTTTAAAAATCGTAGATGGTCAAGTGTCATATTTTTAAAATGTAAAAAATTGTATGAACATTATACGGGCTTTTCACGTTGTCAAAGCCAATGTACATTAGCTGTCTATGGCCCAATACCCGAATTAAAAAGAGAGGATATATCTGTACCGTTCCATATGTTATACAAAATTGCAAGTATTAGCAATATAATTTAAACATATCCATCCTCAAGCTTAAGATAAATAAGCTTTTTCAAAATTACTTATCTTTTAATTATTATAATGAATCTTAATTATATTAATTAAATCGCTTAATAATCTAACGATAAGTCTTCAACGTCTCAAATTAATTTTACGCGTTTATTGCAAAAAGTGAAAATAATATTTTGATTTTTGGTGAAATAAAAACGAGCTCCTACGCGCCCAACTTCCAATGGGCGTAAAAAAGAAAGTATTACTTACAAACACCTACGAAATGGCTTTTGTTTAAAGATAATTTAGTAATAGTTCTAAACCTTGACACTTTCTTATTTTGAAAAGATTGATTGTCGTTTATGTTAACATATATTCGTATTTAAACATTTTTCAATCAAATTTCCCACTCAATTACTGCTATATCAAGTTTAAATAGTGTTCTTATATTATTATGATATTGATGTAAGTGCTCAATTGTTTTCGAATTTTCAGAAAGGATAGTCCCAATAAAAATTCAGCTTAATGAAATATAAACGTTGTTTCGTTTATTTTTCAGAATGACACTATGCAGGCATTCACGTTAATGCATAGCTTAAATAGTTTACTGTTGTTAAGCTCACCGCAACAAAATAAATTAAACGCCAGCCATAAACACATTGTTCCGTACAAAGTAGCAATAACACATAACGTTTAACAAAACGATGTTAGCTAGCTAGCTCTAGTGTTCGGTTTTACGAGCGATAGTTACCTCAAAAAGTGTTCATTGTCAGTTTTTATATCATCTATTTTAGACGGC
Organism: Elmis aenea; assembly: GCA_947652605.1. Taxonomy (NCBI): domain Eukaryota; kingdom Metazoa; phylum Arthropoda; class Insecta; order Coleoptera; family Elmidae; genus Elmis; species Elmis aenea. The sequence goes on from OX393579.1 coordinate 11,865,334, forward strand.
AAATGTTTGAATTTGAGCTCGTTTGATCTTATTTACGAATGAAAAACTGCGAATACGCCTACAGACGTTAAGTCGGAGCCGGTAGCGAAAGTGTTGAGGGTTGATTATAACAATGAAGTATGTTATACCGAAATTCGCTCGGATTAGCATGGGCAGACGATAGTGCCGTATAAAATCTTTCGATTTATTTGTCAAGTTCATATTAAGTCACTGTTCAAATGTTTTTATATCATATCACTTGTTTTCAGCAGTAAAAAAAAACAATTTTCATTCGTTAAGGACGAAATATTACTGATTCATTGAAATGCAACTCTTACAAGATAATGTACATTTTGGGAAAATTTATACAAAAACTCCTTCATTGAATATATCTTGAACATAAATACACACTGTATATCCAACATTTTCAAACTGATTTTAACAGTTTTTATGTTCCCTTATCTAATAATAATTACGTTACGCCGTACACATACGACTTACAAATTCCTTGCCAGTTTAAATCCTGAAACAACATCAAATTACAATAAAATCACGTTAACAGGTATAATTAGGATGACATTATTAGTATCAGGGCACGAACGAATAAATTTTGTTATCTAAGATTAAGCCGCGTGTAAATAACTGGAGTCGAGGGGTTAGTTATGCATGAACGATCGTACGAAGCCCTATCGATTAAGTGTAACTTACCCCAATCCCCCCAGAAGCACGGCTAACCAGATTTATATGTAGCGCCTGCAGGCCTTACTTCTTGACCTCCCGCAGGGCTAATGCACATTAATTTTAATATTGCTTGACACCGACGTGGACGCTTTTGCTACACGGGGCTTTTGAGGACAAAAAATTTGCTCCTTTGCAGGTTTTCGGATTGACGCATTCGGGGAAGGAAGTTACCAGCGTGTCGGGTTAATTAATTATGTAAACACATGCGGCAAATAATGAGTGACCTATTAATTGCGGTTGTGTGCGGAAGACAATGGACACATTCCGTTGCGTAGTGTGGATAAACTTCCGGTTGGGATAAAAACAGACAGAGCTATTACATACCTCAACTTCTTACCGTTAAAATGTTGATTAGTTTAACAACAAACGCGGGACTAGCAAATATTTCGTTGAAATACATATACTGAGCTGTATGTCAGTGACTTTTTTTTAAACAAAAAAAAAGATATTTAAGTTATAAGAAGGGAACCGAACCGCAAAAAATAACGGTTCAGTTCCGGTTACCGGTTCGATAAATTTTAACTTTTCGGTTTACGTTCCGAACCACCGATTTTTATTTTATAATGTTTCGGTAACCGGGTCGGCGGCAACGGTTCAGTTCCGGTTCGGGTGCAATGCAAAATATGATGACAATTTATAAATTGAACTGTCTGAAATTGTTTAATTTTTGGTAAAACGTAATCAAAATTACGAAAATAAAACATTACAATATCATGACAAAATAATTGAACCGGTTTGAACCGGTTCAGACAAGTCGGTTTGGTTTAATTTTGCAGTTTTGTAATTTTGTAACTAAAAAGTTCAGTTCCGGTTCATGGTTCATGGTTCATGAAAAAAGCACCGGTTCGTTCCGGTTTTTGTTCCAGTTCCGGTTCGGTTCCCTGGTTATAGGATATGTTTTCGATCTGCGATATCTCATGCCTTTTGGTACTGCCAACTGTCACATGCAGAACAAAAACTGTATTTGATTGCATTTCATGTAAAATATGTGATAGTGGGAAATGAATACCATGAAGATCTGGTACTAGATAACACGAGAAGGATAAAAGGAGTGACTACATGTAAATACCTAGGAATAATCCTCAACAACCAGGGAAGTAGTAACGATGAAATAAAGGAAAGGATAAATAAAGGAAGAAAGACAATACGGACGCTAAACTCGATCTTGTGGGACAAAACAATCGCAAAGGAAAACAAAAAACGAATATATATATATAAGTATAGTATAAAGTATAATCACATACGGAGCCGAAACATGGGATATGACAAAAAAGAATAGAAACAAACTCATGACGACGGAAATGGATTACCTTAGGAGAAGTTGTAGAACATCAAGAATAGAAAGAGTCAGAAACGACACGATCAGAGAAAATATGAACATGGACACCAACATAATAGAGGTTGTCGAAAAGAAGCAACTAAAATAGTTCGGACATACGAAAAGAATGAAAAATACAAGATGGCCAAGGAGAATTTTGGAATGGATACCGGCCGAAAGAAGAAAAAGAGGACGCCCTAGAAGAAGCTGGCGGGACGATATAAATGAGGCCATGAAAATAAGACAGAGGAGGACATGTGCTACGACAGAAGAGAATGTGCGACGAAGAAGCGGCGCAGACCGTAAAAAAAATCCGTTATATAATATACAGGATGCACCACGACCCTGAGATTCTTCGATAGCTCCTTTATTAATAAAAATATCAAAAAATGTTTAATACAAATATTGTGCGAACCTATTTTCTACATAACCTAAAATTATTTTCAAATATACAGGGCGTTTCGTTTGACCGGATTTTTATTATTATTACTAAGGCAATTGAAATATTTTAAAGTCGGCCATAGACGTGTCGTAATTTTTCAAAGAATTTTTAAACAAAAGAATAAAAAGAGCTCCAACTTTAATTTTAGTCCAATAATGTACCCCTTTTCCCCGAAATTTATCGTACAAATTGTTTAAAATTATATCCTTGTTCATGTTCTACGCACAGCCGTAGATGTTGTCTCAAAGACTCTAGCACTCTTGATAACATTTCGGGGGTTATACCATTAAAAGCAACACAGCAAGTAATGCAGTTGCCGAACACAGAATATCCTAATATATGGATAGGGCGAGGTAGACCAATCTCCTGGCCACCTAGGTCACCTGATCTTACCCCTATAGATTTATTTTTGTGGGGACCCATAAAACAGGTGTACCCCCCAATAATTGCTGAAGATGTGCAGAACAGGATTCGTGTTGCTTTTGATGGTATAACCCCCTAAATGTTATCAAGAGTGGTAGAGTCTTTGAGACAACATCTACGGCTGTGCGTAGAACATGAACAAGGATATAATTTTAAACAATTTATACGATAAATTTCGGGAAAAAGGGGTACATTATTGGACTAAAATTAAAGTTGGAGCTCTTTTTATTCTTTTGTTTAAAAATTCTTTGAAAAATTACGACTTACGTCCATGGCCGACTTTAAAATATTTTAATTGCCTTAGTAATACTAATAAAAATCGAGATAGCTCAAAAAATATTAACTTTAGGTATAGGATATGCTTAGTAATTTCGAAAGACAATTAAATTCTCTACAAGAAAATGTAAAAATAACCAGGGTGTTGCATTTAAGAAAATCGAGTTATCGATGTTTAAAATTTCACAAGTTTGACCAAGCGTAAAAAACACCCTGTATAATATTTTTAAAATGTAGCTAGCGCAAAGTGTTAATTAATCTATTGTCAATCTAAATTTTAAATGAAATTTTACCGCTTTTTTAAATAACTTTAATGTAAAAAAAATTGAAAGTGCTGTATCGCTCAAAATTTTCACAAAAATGTAAATTTTACGAAAACGGTTGACTTAAGACCCATATAACCTTTTACATTTTTTAAAGTAAATTTTAAGAGGAATCCAAAAATGTAAAAATATACAGGGTGTTCTATTTAAAAAAATAAATTTTTATATGTGCCGGTCAAACGAAACACCCTGTATATTTGAAAATAATTTTAGGTTATGTAGAAAATAGGTTCGCACAATATTTGTATTAAATTTTTTTTTATATTTTCATTAATAAAGGAGCTATCAAAGAATCTCAGGGTCGTGGTGCACCCTGTATATGTAAAATATGTAAACAAACCGATCGTATTTTCTTTCAAATAGATTCAAAAAAGAAGATGAGATGTTCCATAACAGTCATCTCACAAGAACGAACTATGTCAGGCAAAAATCTCTACATAAAAATGTAATTATTTTTAATTTAATCAACTTTGAAAACTTTGTAGGTATAAGTCAGTCGCCCCATTTTATGCTTTCAGATTTTCAAAATTCGATAATATAAAAACGTCACATTATCACCATCAATGATTTTTTTTTCATTTACCAAAACCTGGCAAAAATAGCGAAGGAATAATCTCATGTAGAAAAAAAATTAAGGCAAACCAAGCCAGGTACATATGACAACATACTCTGAAAGAAGTACCAAGAAGAACTTACAGCCATGTAAATCTTTTAATACTTTTTTGAGAAATACCTACATCAAAATCATTAGTGTATCAGCTTAAAAATCAATCGGTTTATAAGTTAGAAGCGATCATCTTTGGCGCTGAAAAGTTTAAGAAATTGGTTTATATTTTCTATTTGAATCCGATAAAATGTCACTTATTCTTATGTAGCATTCCTTACCCTATATCACTTCACATTTTTTGAAAAATGATAATCGAAAGCATTTAAATGTTTATATGACTGAAAAATGGTCTAAAAATCTAGTACCATTTGCAACTTAAACTTGTCTAATGTCTGTTTAAAATAAATAAAAATATGGAATAAAATTGTATGCATTTATATGCAGATTTGTATCTCACTTAATTAATATAATTTGGGTTTTTTGAGTAAACAAATATAACAATCGAATCTCCGAAATACCCTGTGTATTAAATTTAATGTAAAGAAAGTAAAACAAGAAAATAAATTGGCTTCAAGGGGTATTTTACATTTATAACATTTCTATGAAAGTAAGAAAAGGCTTTTGTATTATTCATAAAATTATGAACACGCCAAACTTGATCAAGTCAACGATATTATGCATCGATTTAAAAAATTTATTCTACATATCTGGAAACAGCTTTTCTTGGTGTTTTTTTTGCTACACATTTGTTTTTGGAAATTCAAAAATACGTCAACTCTACTGACGAATAATGAACGGATTACTGTTTAGTTTAGTCGACTGTTATAAGGATAATAAAATTCAAGCGTGCCATTATCCGGTCTCTGTAGAAAGGATGTTACAATACAGTCCAATTAAACCCTACGATTATTGCTATTGTTCTGCGAGGTGGGTGTTCGTTTGGAATATTAAACTTGCAGAGCCATCAGCTCCTTAGCTAGGCCTGGCCGAATCTTGACAACCAGGGGTGTGTGGTGCGACGCCTGGGATCAATTATTTTTATTACTTTTAATTTTTTTTTCAAATTAATAACATGGTACAAATACTGACGCATTTTTATTGCCAATTTATGAGGATTTTAGTTTTAGTCAAACACATTAACGTTAAAATATTATGGTCATAGCTTGGAGTACAACGTCAGTGTTTGTGAATTTTGTTAATCAACAAACGATTTGTTGATTAATTAGTACGTCATACCTAGAACACAATACTCGTACAAATGTGCTTATAGGAAAGAATGACAAGGATACAACTACAATAAAAAAGGATGATAACATGAACCCAAAGTCTTGGGACAGTCGCGCTTAGGCAGTTGAGAACCAACAACCGAGATATGTACAGGGTGGTCCAAATTCGATGGGATTGCATGGGTATCCTGCTAAATACTCAAGATAGAGAAACGGTTAAATTACCAAAAATGTGCACTTTTTTTAGATGAACTCAGAACAGTTGTCAAATATATTCAATCATTTTCTGTTTTTCTTGATTTTTTTTTGTTTCCACAGCCTACTTTTTGTTTTTCATCTTTAAAAAAATTGAAAAACCTTTGTAACTTGCGTATGATTGAAAATAAATACATCAACCCTTATATATTTGGAATGAGAAAAAAATAAGCAATTTAAATAGGTCATAGCCAACTATTGCTCCCATTTAAAAAAAGGTAAGTTTGTGTCATAACTTTTAAACGGTGAGCGTAACATTTTTTTTTTTAGTATAATCATATTTAGCATAAAAATATCTTAAAATAATCTCCATAAATATTTTCGATATTTAAAACAATAACCGAGATATGACACATTATTAATTTGACAAAAAAACACTTTTTATTCAATAACTCGAAAACCGGAAATTATAGAATATATTTGAAAACGGTTCTGAGTTTGTCTCAAAAAACTGCACATTTTTGGTACTTTAACCGTTTCTCTATCTTAAATATTAACCGAGATACCCATGCAATCCCATCGAATTTGGACCACCCTGTACAGCCGGCCGAAAATTAAGGTGTTTGTTGTTGAAATTTTTGGGTTTTATTTGCTTCTTACTGTGTAATAATTGCTCTAGAAGACCTGGGTATGATGTAAAACAACGTTTGAGGGTCCAACCACCTTATAAAGGCAATCACGAGCCATAATTAAAAACACATAAACATAAAAGTAATAAGAATGTACTCTTCTCCACAGAGCGCCCGATGTACGTAAGGCCCCCGTCACAGTAGTTAAAACACTTTTCATTTGGGAAAATGCAACATCACATAATTTTTGTTCTCTATACAGGGTGTGCCAAATTAGATGCTTAACATGGGAATCTCGCTTATCTTAAGAGCTTTAAAACAGTTTAATTTGCACAAAGTTATACTACAAACTTTTTTTTTTGAAAAACTTCTCATCTAAGACTTAAATTCAGCAATAAATTTCGCAACTTTGTCCCAATTTAATCGACTTTTAGCTGTTAAGATAAACGAGATCCCAGTATTATGTTTCAAAGCCTGCTACATTATACATTTATCGAGTTAAAATACGTAGACCTGTTGACATTTTCAGCAACATTACAGTCAAATACGACGAAAAAAACACGCAAATGTATTATTAACACATTCATACCGAAATAGCTCGCCACAATAAAGATATAGAATTCTTATTCAAGAGAGAGCGTAGCGTGCTTTTCAACTGCAAAATTAAGCATATAAAATGTAGTTATTATAACGCAACGAATACGTTAAATGGGAAAAGTTGGGTGAATTTTTATATCCACGCAAAATATAGAAGTATAAACTCGAGGTGTATGGAAGATCCTTAATGTGTTTCCAGCATGATGCGACAAAAGGAATTCGGTCTGCGAATCCATTTCTTTTTCAAACACAGGGTGAAAATGATCTACATGTGTTGTTTGGGTAACTTTGTTATTATAAGAGTTACAAAGTCGGTTAAATTAGCAAATCTGGACAACATTTCAACAACAACAAAAAATGCTTAGGAAAACATTATTATCTACAAAGTGCAGATATCAAACTTGTGTTGCCCATGGAGAGAGGGCTACATCTTCAACCCATGTAATTAAAATTTTAAATTAATAGTAAGTGAAAATTATAAATTATAATGAAATGTAAAAAATATCTTAATTCAAGTTTTTAATTTTTTTTTGTGTTTAATTAAGTACAGCCATTTTATTTATTTGATGTTTTGTTTTTCAATAGCCACTTTGATTAAACTTGATAAAAACAATGAAATTGTAATAACTTACTTATTTTTAAAGATAAACCTAACAACATACCGGGTGTCACACGTTCATGGTACACCCCCTTTTTTTTCTTTAGTTTTGATTTTAAATAAATGAAATTTTAGACCCATGATATATGCAAAAAACCGTGCTTTTTGAGCCGTTGCACACATTTGTTTCACTTCCGGTTTCGCCGGAAATGACTCTAACTTTGTTATTTTAAATGAAACAGCCTGTATATTTTTACATTTTTGGGAAGAGGAAGTGATTTTTGATACAACTGCACTATTTTCGTTAATTTTTATAACCTCAAAATTTTTTTAAAACAAAATTTAGTTTTTTATTAAGGGTGCCGTGACCTGCACAAATTGATTTTTATTATGTCAATAATTGTCCAAAAACCGTTTTTGTAAATTTTAAATGACATTTAGGTTACTTTAATCGGCTTTGAAGGTTGAGGAATCGGTTTTTTGACAAAAAGTCTTTTTTTTTAAATGAAACCATGCTGGTACTAGCGGTTATTTAAATGGATCATCTTCTAACGAATCCATCGATACCAATTTTTATTTTTATAAAAAATCTACTTCAAAAATTTCAAATTATTGTGAAAATTTATTAAGAGATCCTCTTAATCGCAGTAATCTAATTATGTAAAAAAGACCTGACCAAAATTTTTAGACTGTCTAATTAAATGACTATAATAGTTAAACATAAAACAACGATCATTTGTTTTGTTGTAGTTATGCACAGTGTACTGCGATTAACAGGACCTCTTAATAAATTTTCACAATAATTTGAAAGTAGATTTTTAATAAAAATATAAGTTATTGGTATCGATGGATTCGTTAGAAGATGATCCATTTAAATAACCGCTAGTACCAGCATGGTTCCATTTAAAAAAATTGTCTTTTTGTCAAAAAACCGATTCGTCAACCTTCAAAGCCGATTAAAGTAACCTAAATGTCATTTAAAATTTACAAAAACGGTTTTTGGACAATTGTTGACATAATAAAAATCAATTTGTGCAGGTCACGGCACCCTTAATAAAAAACTAAATTTTGTTTTAAAAAAAATTTGAGGTTATAAAAATTAACGAAAATAGTGCAGTTGTATCAAAAATCACTTCCTCTTCCCAAAAATGTAAAAATATACAGGGTGTTTCATTTAAAATAACAAAGTTGGGGTCATTTCCGGCGAAACCGGAAGTGAAACAAATATGTGCAACGGCTCAAAAAGCCCGGTTTTTTGCACATGTCATATGTCTAAAATCTCGTTTATTTAAAATCAAAACTAAAGAAAAAAAAGGGGGTGTACCATGAACGTGTGACACCCGGTATACATCAATGAAGCGAAAAAAAAATTCTTTTTAGTGAACCCAACTATGGTTGCCATTTAAGAAAAGTCAAGTTTGGCTTATATTTCAAAAATCAAATGTGCCATGACTTTTTAGATATTGTTTTCTTATTCTACACAAAAATATCTAGGTACAGCAATCATTAAACCCTTAAGGCACGATCTTTGCTACTATTTGGGGGTAAAAAAACTGATAAACTTTTTTGTTTAAAGAATATCACGAAAAAATATAGGGAAAATTGTGCTGAAATTTTATCCCACCGTAAGGAATTTTACTCTTCTCATTGACGATAAACTATTTATAATAATTAAAAATTAATATATTTCTATAAGCTTGTCTCTATTAAACATAAATCTTTTTTATTGTTTATTGCATTAATAACATCAAAAAGAAATGTTTTACAGAGTTATATGTGCCACTGGCCATTTCCTTCAAACAAATAGGGGAAAAACTGAAAAGTTAAATAAAAAAAGTAATTTTTGCGATCGCGTTGGCCATGGAACCTTCACAGATACAAAATCGAAATTCTTTTTTGCCAATTCGCGCATCTTTTGCAAGTAAAATGGTGCAAAGTTTTTGAAAAAAATCTTAAACGGTTCCGGAGAAAAACGACAAAACCGAAACCTCTGCAAAAGCGCTATGATTTGAGAAGTTGTAAAAGTATAACTTAATCTATGCGACTTGCAGGCGTTTAACATAGAGGAAACAGTTTTTATAAGGGCCTCGTTTTTCGCGTTTTTCTACGGAACCGTTTAAGATTTTTTCAAAATAGAGAAATTTCAAATTTATCTCTGACATAGCCAAAGCAATCGCAAAATTACTTTTATTATTCAACTTTTCAGTTTTTCCCCTATTTTTCCGAAGGAAATGGCCAGTAGCACGTATAACTCCTAAAATGGAGCATTGAGAATAAATTGTATTTTAATGTTACTAAATGCTCTACCGTATCCTATCACAGACGAAACGAGCCAATAGTATATAACTATACAATGAACAATGTACCATTAATTAAAAAAACATCAATTAAAGATTTAGGTGTAACATTAGATCGAAAGCTTAACTTTGCTGAGCACGTACATGCAATTACACAGTCAGCATATAAGTCACTTGGGTTTATATTACGAAACACTATTGCTTTCAAAAGAGTAAAATCTTTTTATATTTTATATAACTATTTAGTTCGAACTAAAATGGAGTATGCATCGGTTGTATGGAACCCGAAGTATGAAATATACAAAAGTCAGTTAGAGGCAGTACAAAAAAGATTCATACGTTATGTAAAGTTCAAAAAAACTGGTATTTATCCCTTTTTAGAGTCGTATAAGGCATTATTAAGTGAATATGAAGTCTTGTCCCTCGAAAGACGAAGGTGCATGAACGACTACATATTTATCTTTAAAATTATTAATCATAAAATATACGTTCCATTAGATTTTCTAAACAAAATTTCATTTTTGGTTCCTCGTCTAAGTAGTCGTTCAGTTGATTTTTTTACTTGAGGAAACCCCGCACAAATATGCTGCAACTATCACCGCTGCATAGAATTTGTCTAATAGCGAATATTGTATCAGGTTTTATTGATATTTTTTGTAACTGTTCGCTGGTAAAACTTAAGAACAGGTTAGTATCCACTTTGCATGCTAATGATAACCTTTTTTTGTATTAAATTAATTTGTATTTGTGTATTTACACGTTTTTTATATGTACTATGTACTTTATATTTACTTGTAATATTATACTTATAATGTTATGTAGGTACACTACTTTCTTGTAAGTAGGGGTTAGCCCCCTGTTAGAAAGAATTAAATTAAAACATTTAGTTTTGATGCTGTTGATGCAATAAACACAGCCTTGATCAGATTCTAGCGACAACATATCGTGACCCCCTTGGCAATAATAATAAAAATTTAAGAAGGGGTAGATAAATATCTGAAGTTTAAGAAGCACTGCTCTATCGATTAACTATGCCCTTTTAATTTTTTTTTTTAAAGAATCGATTGCCAAAGCTTTTTTTACAGAGGTCGTGTAAAATAATTGTTTAAAATAAAGGGGTTTCCATTAAGAAATATCTGCAGCCTTAAAAGTTTCAATTACGGCCCTGGAAATGTAATGAAATTACTGCAAGTAACGTGTAACTTATAAGCGAAAGACATTCTAAAACTTTTTCATTTAAGACATCAAAGCGCCGCATTAAGTAAGTTTGAAAGTTTTTTTTTTTGTTAACGAAAGCTTGTATTCTCTTTTGTGGAATTAATAAACTTGGCTGGGGTGTATCTTTCAAAGTTAATGTACATCAATAATAACTCGAACCTTTTTTTGTAAGCTTCAGTTAACGAACAAGACCTAATGCAATTTAAGAGTGAAAGGGAAATTGGATAGATTCTGTAACGCTGAAATTGACCTTTCTTTTAAAATCGAGTATAACTGCGCACGTTATTTATAAAGTAGTACAACCAATTTAACACATTACCGGAGCGTCTCGTCACAGTATTACTGGAATTAAAAAATAATGAATGGCTACGTAACCCGTAATCATTATTGATCTTGAGTCAACCGTCGCATGTTCAGAAGCGTTTCGAATTAGTAGGCTTAGTCGTTTCACGCATTCACGCGATTCTTAAATTTGTGAAGTAACTCGTTCGTATTGCACCCCTGATGTTAATTTTAATGAATAAGTTTTAGTTTTTAAAAATAAAAAAACACAATTACAGTTCTGAGTTTGCTAAAGAACATTCGAAGGTGCGAGGTCCATAGAAAAATCGGCTTAAAAATAACTGTCTCATTAGCAATGAAACATAGAAATACTGGATAATTTAATAAACAATAGAAAATTTCGACACACAAAAAATTCAAAACGACAATAATAGCTATTAAAATATACATAGTGTTTCACTTTTTGATGGGACGCTATGGCTCTATCTCCGTAAATAATGAAAATATAAGGTTGGTTAACCGGGACAAAATGTAGCTATTTAGAAGTGTATTTTAAACAAGATCGTGTTTTGTTTAAAAATTTCATGGCTTGCGTGATATAACAAAAAAAAAAAACGAAATCGACCAATATTTTTAAGTCACGGCTATCGTTGTTAATACACAAAAATTCCAAATGAAATTTTTTTGGTAGATCTTGTTTGCTATAAATATTCAGAACTTAAAGAAATTAAAGGAGGAGTTCCACAAGGAAGCGTACTAGGTCCGGTCCTATACCTAATGTACAATTGTGATATTCCAAATTTAGAAAACAATACTATAGCGACCTTTGCCGACGACACGGCTATTTTAGCAGTAGGAAGAAACAATATAGAATCATCCGAGAAATTACAAGCAGCTGCCAATCAGATCAACAACTGGACAAAAACATGGCGTATAAAGTCAAATGAAACTAAGTCAGTAGGTACCTACATGTCAATTTTACCAACAAGAAAATTGAACATCTACCAATCAACTTAAATAATAAACAAATTTTATACTCCAACACAGCAAAATACTTAGGTACTACATTGGACGCTAAGCTACGCCGGAAGGCTCATGTCAAGAAAAAAAGGGAAGAATTGGTATCAAATATAAAAAAATGTACTGGCTAATCGGGAGGAATTCACCTCTGTCCCTACATAATAAACTTTTGCTTTACAAGCAAATTTTAAAGCCTTTATGGACATATGAGATACAGCTATGGGGATGCACCAAACAGATAATCTAGAGATTCTGGAACAAAACACTAAGGAACATCGCTCATGCACCTTGGTTTTGCAGAAATAGTGACATACATCGGGACCTCAACATGGACACTGTAACCAACACCATTAAGAAGTTTGCCAAGAGCCACTAAGAAAGGCTCCATCAACATGTAAACGTCGAGGCGATCCAGTTCCTGGACACTACAGGATTAGCAAGAAGACTTAAAATGGTTAAATCTTTTGAGTTAGTTTAAGCAAAAGTTAAAAGCAGAGACTGTGCGGTAGTGTGCACGATAATAATTAGTGTACAGTGTACTTATTATTATTATATTATATATTAACAAACTGACTACTATTGGGTAAACCTTAGACTAAGTTTGAACATTATTAATTTAGGCTAGAATCAAACTGCTCAATGGTCTAAAACACCAGATTGCATTGTTATAAACTCTATTAGGGTTTAAATTTAAAAAAAAAATAAATACATTGTGATAGTCAAATCTTTATTTATAAATTACTGTGGGAGATGTTTAATTAATTTTTTTTAATTTTTAAATGGCAGTCCTAGTAGGTGACGACATTGATAGAAAGATTATATTTTTCGCTTTGCATTGATACAATATTTTATGTTTATTTATTTATTTTATTATTATTTTTATGTTTGCGACGCAGGAATAGTTGCTATAGTCTATTGTCCGAAATCATAGTTTTAAAAAAATATTTGTTAAAAGCCCGGGAGACATAATTTGAGCACCCATGAATTAAAATTTGGATTTTGTGGACATTTGAACTTGAAAAATATCTTTTTAATTAAATACTAAAAACAATTTAAAGTTTTAAACTTATTTAACTGATAGATGAATTCTTGTTAATAATTAACTAATGTAAATCAATTAAAAAAACCAAGTACAGTTTCTTAAAACTACGGGCAAATCACATTTGCAAATATCACGAACCAAATTTTAAATTAGGGGTTTTCTTCGCGGGTAATTTTACGTGGTTTTTATAAATATATACTTGGTTGATTTATTGGAAAATAATTATGGTAATTAAATACCAATGAAAACCGCATAATTTTGCATTAAAACTGCACACGTAGCTTATTTAAATTGGAAATTCGACATGAAGAACGCCATTTCCAACACGTGTGACGCCGGATTACATAAAAGTTAATTTTGCGTTTTAAAAACGCCAAGTAACGAAAGTACTAATAGCAGAAAGCTTGCTGCGTCTATCACCTAAAAAAAGATAATTTGGCTACGGGTCCTGAAACGAACGCTGCGAAGGCAAGAACTGATAAAAAAAGCACTTCAAAAACATAACATGTTCCTTCGTTACTGCTTAGAACAAGGTGTGTGCCATTTGGCACGTCTAAAACAGACAATTACCATGTTTCGCACAGTTTCTGGGAGACAACAAAAGAATCCGTCGAGGACGAAGTCCGTAGCTGTTAAAGTTTTTTTTTTCGAAACTAAGAAAAAGTTTCGGTAAACTTGAGAATGTTAAGCAGTAAATCTAGATCTTAACAGTAAAAAGCATTAACTATTACCTAAATGCGACTCGTAAGTGTGTTCATGATGTCATAATTACTTGGGTTAATGAGTTTTTAACAGTTTTAGCAGAAGAACACGAAATGGACTTGATAAAAATATAATGTAACTGGAAGAGCAGAACAACTAACAATTTTTTGATGTAACAGAATAGAATATTCATCGCCACAGATTTTGATGAAATCTACGATTCCTTAAATTAAAAACCTGCAATATTACAAAAACAACCTGCATCAAATTTTCTTTATTACAACAAACATTGTTTAAAGAAAAGTTTTTAGAAAAACGTAGAAATACTTTTTCTCGTTTCTTTCGTTATTTATTATTATTTGAATAGATTAATAAAATGATCTTCAAGAACAATATATCATTGAAGCAGTGCGAAGATGTAAAACTGTTAAAAAATTGAAATTAAAAAAAAAACCTTAAATATTGCGTAAAAAATTCGGGTGGTGATTCCTTATCGAACATTAAGGAGGAACTTTTACATAACATTTTTTCCTTGGACTTAAAAAAAAAATTATTGCAAAATTTCAACCCACCAAAAAGTTCTGATTAAAAAACCAACAGGGGTCGCACTTTTCAGCTCCCTATGAAGGTGGGAAATGGTTAAAAATATTACTATGGGAAACCTTTCAATAAACGTAAGACATCTACCAAATATCATTCTCCTACATACAGTGTGTCCAAAAGGTAAGGAATATGCTATATATCTCTGTAATTATCCACTTTAGGAAAAAATGTTTTAAATAAAAGTTGTTTGGTACTTAGTTTTCTACCATAAGTTTTCTTCTACTTTTTCGAATAACAAAAGCGCAATAAAAAACAATTGAATTTTTTTAAAGACAAGATACCCCTATATTATACCTACTCATTTGATAGAGAATTTTTTTCTCTTTTCAATGTTGCAAAACTTTAGTACCCTTACTTCATATGTGATACAGCAAAGAATTCAGAAAAATAAATGTATTGATTATGTAAATAGCCAAAATTGCGCCCATAAGAAAAAATAAAGTTGGTTGTCATAAAACAAAAACGAATCGATCTAGGAAAAATTTGTGACCACTGTCCGATGCGGCTTAAAAAGTTGCTTCAGCAAGGTTTTTACACATTTGTAATATTTCAAACTCCAAAAAGGAGTTATAGACGACTTTCAAAAATCTTATTTTCCAGTTTTTCTTAATTGTTTTGAATACCGTTTGATATATTTCCAATTTTTCTTCAGGTTATTATTGAGCACGAAATGTAGCAACTTTGCCAAATTTAAACCTAAACTCTAGCTATTATAATAAGCGAGATGCCCATTGTCGCCCTCGAATTTGAATCAGCCTGTACATCCAAATATGAGAAATAAAATAAAAACTTAATTTTACCGCTCCCCTTTAGAGGGGTGTAACTCCAAAAGAAGACGTCTACGGAAAAAATTATATAAAAGTCTCCCCTTAATTTTCGATAAGGAATCACCACCCGATTTTTTTCGCAATATTTAAGAAACACACATAAGTGAATTTTAATTTAATAAATAAACTTAACACACAACATTAATCACTCAAATTACTTATGTTTACAACTTATTTTAAATTTTACATCATGTACATTGTACAACTAGAAGTTATTGTAGCTCTTTGCCAAGCTCTAATAATTTTGATGCACAAAATGTACGCTTTTACGGGAAACCCGTAACAAACAGAATAAATGAAATAATACCCTGAAGACACAGTTTAGTGTTAAATACAACTGTACATTTTGCACATTAACCTCAAATATTTTCTTAATTTCGACTTTTTTTGGGAAACCGTGTAATTGGCGTGAAATTTCATGCCATTCTCAAACAAATTATTGGAAAGGACGTTCTCTAAAAGTTCAAGGGTATGCAAAAATCGATTGTTAACGCTTAATTAGCGCCCAATTAACTTGAGAACTGAGAAGACAGCCTTTCATCGTTGTTAAAAGTAAACAATGCTCTTCATACTCATTACAAATTAAATGGAGCGGACAGATATCCAGTTCTACACTTTGCATCAAAGTATTTCAAATAACACTTGAAACAGTTGAAAAATAATAACGTATTATTTTGAGAACAATCACTAACAAGTATCATATTAATTTTCTGTATTTATGTGGCAAATTTAATTAATACAAAGGGCTTTTAACCAGAAAATTTGAACAAGGTGCTAGCTGAAGTTCGCTATTGTAACGCAGGATCTAAAAAATAAAACAACAGGAAAAAATTTACATTCCTTTTCGAAATGCATCGTTAATACACGTAGTCAGTAAAATATTGCAACTTTGCAGTGTTTGCTTTAATTTTGTTTCCAAAACTGGGTCTATTAAGATACATGAGATCCGTTTGCTTCATTAGAGTGGACATGTGACTGTTGTAGTAGCTCTTAAAACAGTTTTCAAGTTCTGACCACGTCTCACCTAAACTACACACGGAACAATAATGTTTATGCTAAAAGTTTAAAGGCTTACGACACTTTTCTATTTTTTTTTGAGTCGTATTCTATTTGTTTCTGTACCACAACGATGAATAATACCTATATGCTGTATTTTTTTCAGAAAAGACAGATGAACCACTTTAAAATGTACTTGTCTTTGCCGCATAAATCTGGATCTTTCGCACATAATATGTACAATAATATTTCTTACTTAGTCGAGCCATAAATTTGGAAAACTGTTACTTTGGAGTGGAGTACGTAACGAATTGTATTGGGGTGATAGCATCACAGAAATATAACAAGTAGATGAAATTTTCAAGCTTTGGAAGTCAAAAAAAATCAGCCATCGAACCATTAATCAACTTTGTACAGCAGTGATTTCCAAGCTTTTAGTACCTCCGTCCCCCTTTTTCATAAACTAAATTATTGTGCCCCCCTCAGTTTTCGTAACAATCTAATTTCATAAATACTGTCCTGATATAATAATTATTTAATGGGCTACAAAACACGATTCCATATTCTGTATAAATCAAGTAGGTACATTTTGTTTGTTTGCAGTTATTCAAAAATGATATTTTGGTAACAGCTGCGCGCCCCCCTTGTTATAGTCTCGCGCCCTCCTAAGGAGGCGCGCCCCATAGGTTGGAAGCCACTGGTGTACAGGGTAGTCCAAATTCGATAGGATTACATGGGTATCTTGCTTAATATTCAAGATAGAGAAACGGTTAAATTACCAAAAATGTGCAGTTTTTTGAGACAAACTTAGATCCGTTTTCAAAAAAATTCTATCATTTCCATTTTTGAGTTATTAGCGAAAAACTGTTTTTTTTTGTCATATTTATAATGTGTCACATCTCCCTTATTGTTGTATATATCGAAAAAAATTATAAAGATTATTTTTGGATATATTTTATGTAGACTTTGAAGGCACTAAAAAGATTTTTTTTACGTTAGCTGTTAAAAAAGTATGACACAAAATTTAATTTTTAAATGGAAGCTATATAGTTCGCTATTGTTTAAATTCCTTTTTTTTTCTTATTTTAAATATATAAGGATTGATGTATTTATTTTCAATAATATGCAAATTAAAAAAGGTTTTTAATTTTTTTTAAGATAAACGTAGGTAAAACAAAAAGTAGGCTGTGAAAAAAAAGTGTAAAAGCTTTTAAACTCACACTCATGTGGTTCAACATCCCAACGATTATTTAAAAGCGATTTAGTTTTGTCGTTTACGGTTAGTTAGGTTTGCAATACATTTTTGCTTCAGAGTCGACTGTTACAATTAAATCGTATTCATTTTTTTTTACTTAACTGTTGAGTTTGTCCATAGGTATTATTGTTTATATTTTGTTCAAATTTTGTTCATTTTTTGTTTTCACAGCCTACTTTCGGTTTTTACCTATGTTTATCATTAAACAAAATATTTATAAACCTTTGTAACTTCAGTATTATTGAAAATAAATACATCAACCCTTATATATTTGGAATGGGGAAAAATTAAGGAATTTAAATAGGACAGCCAACTATAGCTTCCATTTAAGAAAAGGTAGTTTTGTGTCATAACTTTTTAACGGCGAGCGAAATGTTTTTTAAAGTGCAATCAAATTCTACTTAAAAACAATCTCCATAAATTTTTTCGATATTAACAACAATAACGGAGATATGACACGTTATAAACAAGAGAAAAAAAAAACAGTTTTTCGCTAATAACTCAAAATCCGGATATGATAGAATATTTTTGAAAGCGGTTCTGAGTTTGTACCAAAAAACTGCAAAATTTTGGTAATATAACCGTTTCTCTATATTGAATATTAAGTGAGATACCTACCCATGTAATCCTATTGAATTTGGCCTACCCTGTACGATGCAAAATAAAACAAGTGAACGTCCACAATCAATACAAACTTCTACAGTTGATAAACCTACACGACAACGAATCTAAAGTTTAGAAGACAAAAAATATTGGTCAAGGAAATAAACATTTGACAAGCATGTCTCAAGTGCTAAAACGGAGTCTTAGGTTTTGAGCACTTCGCCGTGTAATAGTCTTGAAGCTGCTCGCAAAATATTCTAATGGTCTGAGCCAAACGTCTGTTTCAGAGGCACGCAAACGGAGACCAGCACATTTCAAACTAGGGTTTCTATTAAAAAAATATATTTTTACTTCATATCTCGAAAGTCGGGGTCACCAAAAAAATTTAATTTTGTTTTTAAATTTAGCATAAAAATCTGTATAAAAAACCTCAACAATATTTTGTTTTATTTGAATAAATAAAGAAGTTATAGTAAATTTTCAAAAATGTTTAACTTTTATTTTTCATCTGTAGTGCCAAAATGTAAAGCGATTTAAAAAATCTGATTACATTGGCGTTATTTTTTCAAAAAAATAGGCCAAGAAACCGATATCAGATTTTCGCTAACTATTACGGTAACCGAGATACCCCGTAGAACATTCGAAATTGATCCACCCTGTATACAAATTTGTTTGGGATAGAATTTACATGACTTACTATTTTAGACCTACTTTTTTTTATAAAAAAGTCTCGCCTTATTGCTTTAATGCAGCAAAAATTAATTACTACAATAATTCAATATGCTTCAGTTTTAATTTAATTATTCGAGAAACTTTAATTACTAAATACTAGTTGCAATTAATAACCAATTATAAACCTTTATCGATTTACCGCAAATAAAACAAGAAATTCAACTAGAAGTCTATGATTATCATCAATATAAATAAACTAACAATCGACAGGTGGTTTCATTAAGCTTAATTGTAAATAAAAAAAGACCGCTAACAATACGTTCGTTCTACTTCAATCTAATTGATTTCAGCTGATGGTAGATAAAAGTTATGTAATTCAGTTGAAATTTATTGTCGCAGTCTACTTGCTAACAAACACGAACGATTCTGATAGTAGTAGCTTACTAAATACAAAATGTACTAAAGTCAATTCAATTTCTTTTTGATATTCTCTGGATATAATAAGTAAACATAATTAGGTAATAAAACCTTTAGTTAACAATATATTTGATGGCAACCGTTACGATAATCGACTTCTACTTGGGCTGTATATATCAAACCCTCTTAAATTCCCCAGAAATCCATTTAGTATTGAAATTGTCGTACTAAAACTATGGCTTTCAGAATCTTAGTTTTTTTAGTGCAGATATCTGTGACCCAAATACAGGGTGTCCCAGTTATCGTGAACAGCATGAAAATCTCGTAAACGTTAAGAGATACAGAGTTGGTTAAATAAGTCAAAATGATCTTTTGCTTATAACTTGCTTATTTGAAATCATCCTCAAAATATTTTCCGACATTATTAGGACACATTTTTGGTTAGATTTGAAATTTGTTAATACATTTTACCTATCATCATTTGTTTTAGTTATTTTACCATCAACTTTTTAATTTTAAATACGGGGTGTAGTTGGCTGAGACACCATTAAAAAGCGAATTTTTTTTCGTCGCATTGATGTATGGGATGTTGGGCTGATCTTTAAAAATAAGTCAGTTATTACGATATTATTGAATTTATTAAGTTTAATCAAAGATGCCATAGAAAAACAAAACAAAACATCACATAAATAAACTAGTTGTACATAATGAACCACAAAATAAGTTAAATAATTTAAGTTATTTTTTACATTTCAGAATAATTTATTATTTTTCAGATACTATAACTCTCCATGGGCAATACAAATTTGAGATGAAAATGTTTTCCTAAGCATATTATTTTTTGTTTAATGAAATATTCTTAACACAGCCAATGTTAAAAAGACAGTTGAATACACTTGATGAATTAAGATTAGCTATTTTAGGTACATTTCATCAAATTAAAAAAAATATGCTTAGGAACATATTATCAATGAATACCTTAAAAATCATTTATTTTGTGTTTCATCCAGTAGAGCTAGTTTATTTATGTGATGTTTTGTTTTGCTTTTATGGCCACTTTGATTAAACTTAATAAATACAATAATATTGTAATAACTTACTTATTTTTAAAGATAAACCTAACAACCCACACTTCAATTAAACGGAAAAAAAAACTATTTTTATTGGTATCAAAGCCAACTACAACTCGTATTTAAAAGAAGAAAGTTGATGTTGAAATAACAAAACAAGTAAGGATAGGTAACATTTATTAGCAAATTTTAAATCTACGCAAAAAACTGTCCTTATAATCAGGGGTTTGGAGCGAAGCACGGAGCAGTGGAGCAATGGGTTTTTGCCCGGAACTGGAGCGAAGTCCGGAGCAAATAATTTTGATTGCTCCACTGCTCCAGTTTAATATGTAAAATTTAAAAAAAAAACAATAATTTTAAATTGTTTAACCTTTGAAGATCAATAATTTATTTGTATACACATTTATGTAACTTCACTTGTTTGTTAGGACCAAATATTGTAATGTTTGGCCCACTTACACATATCCGATAAAAGTAAAACTTTTTTAAAAACAAATTGTTTAATTAAAAAACTTATTTTACATATTTTATCAATATTTGGAGCAGGCAGCGCAGCTTTGGAGCAGACATTTTGATGCCGAAGCGGAGCTGGAGCTTAGCAATTAAAAAATTGGACTGCTTCAAACCCCTGCTTATAATGTCAAAAAATATTTTGCACATGATTTTAAATAAGCAAGTTATAAGCAAAAATCCGAAACGTCATTTTTTTGTTTTTTATGAATACCTCCAAAACTATTAATTTTTTCTGAATTTTCTTTCCTAGAATAGCTCTTAACCCTCTCATGCATGAATTTTCTTACACACACAAAAAATATTAAACCTTTATTTTTGGGGAACATTGGGTTAGAGAAACGACTTAAAAATTATTTAAAAAAAGCACTCTATTTGTTATAAATAAACAGTCTTCACATGGGTACATTATGTGATAATGAGTACCTACAAGCAATTTGTCCTCAAATGGGGACGGATAATTAAAAATGTAAAACATGAAGGTATAATAAACATAACAAAAAGTAAATAATGATATTTATAATAATGCAATCTTTTTTTAACACTTTTCTAAGAATGATAGTGTTCAAAACATTCCGGGACATAGGGCAACTAGTGGACGTACTAAGGATGTATTGGTGTTGTGTGGGTGTACACCGACCGCAAAAATACCTGGATTTACGTTTGCATTGTGCATTTTTGCAGCGAGAAGGGGTTTTTGCAGTATTTTTTATTAAATTTATTGTTCTGATGGGCATATAAATTTGTTTAGTATCCAAAAACTCTTCAGAAAAAAAAATTAATAGTCTAAGGGTCTAAGGGGTGTTTACCTGGATATTAACTTTGCGAATTATTCTACACGTTGGTATATTACCAGATAACAGATTATCTTTTTCAACACTCAATTTTATATCTTTTTTCTTGATTTTGAGTTCTTGTTTATTTATTGCCTTTTTTTTTGCAACTTTTTTTTCGCGATTTTTGGGCAACCTGCTTTGGTGTTTTTTTTTTTGTTTTTTGGACTTTGAGTAAACAATAAGAGCTTTTTTCGTCGTCTGCATCACTAAAATTCGTCTACACTAAAATTAAAATAAAGCAACGAAAGTATTTTCATGAACTTCATTGGAAGAATCAAACAATAATTTTTCAAGTTCTTTTTCGGTCAAAAATGTTGTGTTGGTCATTTTTATCTAAGTATTTAAAAAAAAAAACATAAGTTTATTTATTAGATTTACAGTTTGCCTAATGAAGTTCAGTAATAATGACCAAAACTGTAACCAACACACAAATGTTATCCCAAATAGTAAAACATATTTGAGGACATTAGTATTTTTGGTTGAATACAAAATATATTTATATTTTTAGGCTTTAAAATACTGCTATTTGATCTATTAACTATTATTTTACATACAAATAATTTTTAATACCCTACTTCCTTTGTTTTTTCCTGTACTTAATAAAACAAGAAGGCGCTGCACATGCCACACTAATAAACTGTCACTCGTTGCAGATTTACATAGAGTTCTGCACTTAAACTAACAATATTCTTAATACTGCCATCTCACATAATCAGAAAATAATAAAAACAGTCTTTTATGAGGACATTATGCACATAGATTTAGAAAAAAAAACTGCAATTGTGAAATTTAATTTTGAACTAATGTCCTCGCCCATGGACACCATGCATGAGAGGGTTAAATCATATATCATTTTGACTCACTTAACCAACTCTGTATCTCTTACCGTTTAAGAAATCCCCATGCTGTTCACGTTAATTGGAACACCCTGTGTAAGTTAAGCTAATTAAAAAAAAAAACACTTTGACATCGACACCTACAACTCTCTGAAATGAAGTTTATCTAAAAATCATAATATTTAGTCAGAAAATTCAGCAGCTACTTTTTAAATCACTTTAAAATGCCCACAAACACAAACGATTTTGTTAAGTGTTAGCAGTTACAATTAATAAATACGAGGAGGCTTTTCTTCCTATTGAAAAGCGTACATGGCAAATTGGACACGAACCGTTTGCAAGATATTAAGTTTGCCATGCAATCGGGAAATAGATGTACGAGAAAACAGCCGCAAGAGGATTATCGATTAAACTTTGCCCCGGTTTCCAGCCTAGTAAACACTAATTTAAGAAATGTTTGGTCAGAATTTTCAACGAAAATCCGCTTAGCCAAATAAACGACCGTGGAACAACGGCAATGGAAATAGATCCTATGTAAACGTCACCACTATTGAAGTGTGCTTAAAAAAACGGAAGGAAATTTGAATGCAGACACGGTGTTAGTCGTTGAGTAAAGTACGTTAACCCCGGCCGTGTTCAACTGGCGTTTCGGGAAATTTAGAATACCCACTAAAATGCTGCACTAAAAAAAAATAAGTTAGCAATAATGTTTGAAAACGTTCCCCTTTTTAGAAAAATACTTGATTGAATTTGTGCACGAATGCTTTGAAGCACATAACAGTCATGTACTGAAAATAAGCGTTTGGTGTTTCGCAGCTGTAGTCAGGATTGCCAACGCTCCGGGTGCTATAATCTCCGGGTTGCGGCGGATTTCTCCGGGTTAAAACAATAAACAATATTTAGCAGCAAATTTTAAAACCAGCTACAAACCTCTGAACGGAATATTTTTAGGCCAATATTTTGTTACAATTATGGAATATTGAGTTACAAAAACGGGCTTTAAAGCTCACGGACATAAATAAAAGTTGTACTTGTTTCTTATTTAAGGACATTTCATGAGTTCACATAGACCAATTTCACTCTATTCCTAAACAGTTCATTCGTTTGTAACATTTCAACGATATTTTCGTGTAGTTTTCGCTTTACAATGTTCGATATACGAACATTTGCGAATACCAACGTGACAACTCATAATTTTTTATTTTTTTTAAGAAAACCAAAACGTTTTACCGGCGGTGTTTAGATTGAAGCCGGTGTTTTTTTCGTTCCCAAGTGTATTTTATAATGGTGAACAGAGTTTATTTTGTTATGTGCTCTAAATAATAATGAAAATGTAAAACAAATTTAAATAAAAATATTAAATTTTCAACAATTCGGTTATACCGCGGTTATTATACACACAGGGTTCTCGTTTTTCGGAGGCCACTATGGGGATCTCGTAAACGGTAACAGTTACGACTTCGGTTACGTTAGGGCAAAGTTGTATATTCAGGTGCTTAATAATTTTACGCAAACAGAACTTATCTAGCTTTTTCAGTTTTTGAGATATAGGGGAAAATGTAAAAAAAAGCATTTTTGTTTTTTGCCCGTAACTTTTTCATTTGATGTCGAATTTCATTTCTGTTAAAACTTCTTCATGGCCACTTTTTGCAAGGAATCAAAATCCCCAATTATATTTTCCATGTGACGTTTCGCTTTTTTTAAACCATCATCAGGTAATTTTTTTCTTATGGACGCTATATCTGATTTTAACGCCAATTTGTAGAGCATTTTATTCTGAAGTCGACAATGTATAACACTTGGCACTTTTTTGAAACAATTTGTTATTAAAAATGGCAAAAACAAATATCCCGACTCCTCAACCACTATATTTTTTTAAATATCATGATCGTTACTGTACGAAAGACATAAAGAAAATTTCTTATGTATCTGTCTTTCAATAAAGCTTGTTAAGTAAAAGCGATGTCTGTATTTTCTCTTTTACAGTCAAAATATCGATTAAACCTTTAAATTTTAAATGATTTACGCATCGTTAACGCCACAAGATTTCACGCGAATAAACCAAGCGTGCTGTGCATTTTACATGATAATTAGACATCCACATTTATAACCGACAACAGTTTAAACATGTAAAACGAAAATTATAAAGTACAACATTTCAATATGTATCGTGTTTGATCAACCGTTAAACATTTAAAATTGATGGTGTCCACATTGGAGCGGACATGGAATCGATTCAGCCCACTTTTGTGTAATTAAACCATAAATGCAGATGCAACATTGTATGCAGGATTGCAAGTGTCGTTTAGTGAATATATTTAGGGCTTTTACAACGTGGCAAGAGCTTTTGTAGTATTTTGCAGTATTTTGCTTGTCGTTCATTTAAATTTATTGTTGTTGTAGCAATAGAAAGACCAATAAATAAATATTATCGTAACATACATAGGTATACTGACCATAACTTCTGAAAGTAATAATAAAATAGTGGCACAATGCTAACACTTTCGTTAAATAAACTTTCTACGTTTTTTGGTAATCTAAGATATTGTTTTACTCTAAAATTGTTGTGTAGATGTTTTTTTTTAAATCAATGCATCGAATATACTCTGATATCTCGTTTACTTTAATCTTTTAACAAGTCTACCAACATAACAAACGCCTACAATGCAATGTTATCTTTACTTGGTGTGTAAAACAACGCCTTTATTTAATTTTTGACTACCACCATGCGATCTGTTGATAAATTCGTATTGAGTGGTCAAAAATTTCAATTCAAACTATTCAAGGTTATGACATGGTACAAGCAAGATGGAGCTAGTCCACATCGAACTGCTAATGTATTCGGACATTTTGCTCGAAGAAAAATTGACTTGGAAGCAAAACTTTTGATTAAAAACGTATGTATAAGTTTCTATTTGCGATACCACTGATCTTAAGCCTTGTGACAATTTCCTTTGGGGTTTTCTAGAAGACAACATCTAAATCTTTTGCCACAAATAATTAATGGTCTGACATTAGTCACACAAAAAACAAAACAAAACTTAAAAAGGTAATCTGGAACGTGTTGTTTGAGGTTTTAAAAATCGCATTGTAGTAATTGAAAACCGTATTCTTAAGAATAATTGTGAGAATAAGTACTGTCTTCCAACATATTTTAAACTTTTTTATTTTTACATTTAATTAAAATATTGCGCAACCACCAAAAGCATTTTGATCAAGGCAAATAAACGTAAAATATGTGCTATAAAAAAAATCCCAAGAAGACACTTACAAAGGATGACACTATGGACCAGAATTTTGGGGAAAGTCGGATTAAAATAGTTGGCAGAATAACCACGAAAATGTACAATAAATGGAACTGTTGTAGTTTTAGTATTTTGTGTAAACTTTGTCTTGTAATCATTGCCTTTAACCATAATTTACGATAAAAATTTGAAGCTAAATGAATTTTAAGTAACTCAGATGAGTGTGGTATATCGTAAACTTGACTTTTACCTGAACATGTCAACATTTAAAACGACATTCAATGATGTACACTTATATTTTAATTCTAGCAGTAAGTATTGAAACCAAGTTGAACGCTTCGCGCCTGTGGATGAAAGCAGTTTAGTAATTTTCGGTATTTAAAAAAACATTTCGCATATAGTTCCTTACATTTTTACGTTGTTGGCAAAATATTGCATGAAAATTAGGTTTAATTACTCAAAAAAACACCATTAGCTGGTGTATACTACGCGTATAAAGTTTGTTGCTTTCAGGCTACACCCAAACTAAGTAAAATTTATAATTCGACGCCTCAGTTTTCAATAAAAGGTTTATTAACCCTCATTAGACCTCTTTTAGGATTTTCCTTAACATGACATTTTCCGTGCCACTAAATCATAGTAACCGGCATTCGTGCAATTTTTATGAAATACGGGCCGAACGCCAACAATCGCAGGTCCCCCAGCAATATTATGTACATTTAAAGTACGAATCGATCCGTATGAACGGTATCCAATCTGGCAGTCTGCGTTTTATGGATCACACAATGGCAGGCAACTCGAAAAGTTTAAAAGTTTAACAATTAATTTACTGGAAGAATGTTCTTAGTTGAAGTGAATTGAGTTCATAAACATTAAAGAGAGCCTAAAAAGAGGATGATAAAAAGCAAAAAAGTCCACAGATTTAGATACTACAAAGGATTTATGGATAGCTATATTTCTCCATTCATTCTACAAATTATTTGGTGTTGTATGTGACAAGATTTAGCGCCTCAAAAATTGTGCGTTTATAAAAATAAATTTACATCAATAAGGCTCAAATTTGCGCAGCACGAATTGGGAATTTTCTCTACATTAACTCAAACTAAAGGAACTATACAAACTGTGTTTAGAAGTCATACGCACCTCAATTATATCTTTTGTTTAAAACTTTATATTTTATAATTATTTTGGGGTGAATTTGATTACCTGGACCAAGCTAACCAAAAAGTTGAAAGTCACATTTTGAATGGCATAAATGCAGATTTATACTGATAACAAATTAGTGCATACAGGTCCAATTTGACGTGTAAAGGTGTTTAAGATAATTAAAACAAGTGAAAGAGACAAATGAAAAAGGGAAGGTACCAGACACTTTAGAGATTATACTAACCAGGGAAGGTTGTCGCTAAAATCTGATCAAGGCTGTGTTTATTGCATCAAGAACATCAAAACTAAATTGTTTTGCAAAGTTATACGTGCCACTGGCCATATCCTTCGGAAAATGGGAGAAAAACTAAAAAGTTGAATAATAAAAGTAATTTTTGCGATCGCGTTGTCCATGAAACCGTCAGAGATAAAATCGAAAGTTTTCTATTTACTAATTCGCGCATTCTTTGCAAGGAAAATGGTGCAAAGTTTTTGAAAAAGTCTTGAACGGTTGCGGAGCAAAACGTCAAAAACGAAACCCCTGCAAAAGCGCTATGATTTGAGAAGTTGTGGTATCTGTTATAATATAACTAAATCTATGCGACTTGCGTAGGCGTTTAACATAGGGAAAACCGTTTTTACAAGGGCCTCGTTTTTCGCGTTTTTCTCCGGAACCGTGTAAGATTTTTTCAAAAACTTTGCATCATTTTACCTGCAAAGGATGCGCGCATTGGTAAATAGAAGAATTTCGATTTTATCTCTGACGGTTTTATAGCCAACGCGATCGCAAAATTTACCTTTATTATTTAACTTTTAGTTTTTCCCCTATTTTCCGAAGAAAATGGCCAGTGGCACGTATCACTCTGCAAAACATTTAGTTTTGATGTTCTTGATGCAATAAACACAGCCTTGATCAGATTCTAGCGACAACATATCGTGACCCTTCCTTTAAGAAAAAAAACTATGGAAAATGTATTACGGAAGCTTAAGAAAGCAAAATAAGTAGGGCATATGGGAAATAACGAGGTAGTGGGGTACAGCTCTTATTTTCCCGGGAAATGGCGCAATTTTCCGGAACTATTTAGAACTATGTTGATACAGAGTGATCTGCTACTGTACACAAATCTGTTTTATGCTATATTTTTGGTGATTTTACAATACTGGATACGTCTTCTATTACATGTAGGAAAAACAAAGCTACATTTACAAAAAATATTAGTACTCTGTGATATTAAAGTACTTCACTGGGTTCTAATTCCGTCTTTGTAATTGAGTTTAAAGTCAGGGGGCAGGACCAGGTGAAACAAAACGGGGAACTACACCGTTATGTCCCGTGTTTATGCCTTCCAAGAAAAGCACCCACCAAGGTTAGCAAAACCTGTGGACCTAATCCCCCAAAATGAATGTCTATAATGTCATGAAGGATGAATTAGATGTTTTTCTTGCCTAAAATGGGCTCACAACTCTTGTGCAAGACTTGAAAGAGATGAAGACAATGCTGTAAACATTTGTTTTAATTGTAAAAAATGATTTGTTTGCAGGAGTTATTGGTATAAACAAAAGAGATACTTGAGGTGGAAATGACATCTGGAACACGTTGTAAACAAGCTATAAAATCACCAAAGACACCAAGACTATGATAAGTATAAAACACTTTTAAATAACATTTAAATTGTGTGGTTATAATAGCATGGTTTTAGTAAGATATGCTTTGTCGTCCCCCTAAGTCATATAACCATAAATATCTAAGTTGTAAAAAAAATGTTCTACTCACGACGCAGCGATGATGCTGCAAAACTTGCATAGGAATATACTAAAAGGAAATAAACACAGATAAGTAATCTATAAATACACACATATAGACAAACAGGAATCATTTAAATCAGCTTTTCTAAAACAGATCAAAGTTTTTTTCGAAAATTCCTAGCTACTAGAACATTTTAAGTGCGCTTTTATTTATTATACCCAAAACTAAGCTAATAATAAGTAAAATGTACTCTATTAAGTCACTGTTACTGGACAGTAACCGGCTTAAGTCTAGACTGTCAGATATTCTTAATGCTTTATAGTAAGCAGATTGCACATAGAACCCAAGATTTATCAATTACTGAGGTGAGGCGAGACGAGGCGAGGCAAAAAAAAAACATGAAAGTTGCTCTGATTTTCACCTCATAACTTTTTATCCAAACACAAACATGAAGATGTTATACATGCAACACAAAATACAATATTTCAAGTTTAAAAGTAAATGAACTGGGTAGATTGTCTGTAGAGAAATAGGACTTATTTCAAAAGCTTTCACTGAACATATCAAATCTTCTTCTTGACAGAACGAATTTGTCTCTAAACGCGCATTGCAAAGAACGACTACACCGTCAATTTAGATTGTCTTAGAACAATCGCCGTACGTTTTCATTTCTTGTCTTGTACAAACGGAAATAAAAATACCTCCATGAACTTGAAATATTACTGCAGTTTCCTTTTAAGCTGAAAATCTGCAGCGCAAATATAAACATGCTCTCCACAGTGCGAGCACCCTAGTATCGCGACATTGGAATTAATCAACGGTGGCTTGGTTTTCATGCTCTGCTTGCTCATTTCTCTTAGTTTGCAGAGCTACCGCAATTTAGCCCAACATTATAGACTTTACAGAGTACGAACGTCATAAATTTATTATCTCCGTAGTTGGCTGCACGATGTACTCTTTGTGTAAGCAATTACGTGAATTGTGTGATATGCACAATATATGCAACTACAACTGCGAAAATATGTTGAGATAATGGAGAGAGATTAATAGGTTCTCTGGAGAAATGCACAAATATACAATTGAAAGACAAAAGTGTAAAAAAAAAGGCGAATACAATTAATTATGAACACTTGAAATTTTTTAACGGAAAGCAAATTCTATGGTCCTTCGAGCCGGATCTATAAAGCGTCATGCCACTATCTACAAAGAAGTTACCAAATATTTAAAAAAAGATTGGTAACATAAAAAAGTATGGACAACAGTTAACTTTTGGATTATTAAAATTCCAATAAAGCGAAAGCTTTCCCATAGTTATTGTTCCTTTAAGTTGGATACGAAATAGATCTTCCATGCTTGAATCGGATTCGCCCTAAAGATTGGGCATGACTTATGTCAGTCACTGTGTACTTAAAAGCCAAAAAACACATTCAAAACTTAACAAAAAAAAACGTAGAAAGATGGTAATCATAGCAAAGCTAAAATATGTTGTTTATGTAAACAAGTCGTTTAGGAAACAGGAGCATTTTATTTTGGTAAAAGATACGAGTCTTGCTATTGTTTTTTTTACAGATTAAGTTATTTCACTTAAGCTGTAGAAGTATGTCATACATTGACCATGCTACAAGTGCGTGTTCCCTTGTCATCAGTGTAAATCAAGCTGCAATGGGTTATTTTGACGTTCACATAGGTACTTAGTACTTTGTACAATAGCCATAACTATTAGGAGGGTCAGATAATAACGCCGATATACGCATTGCGTGAGCTTCGCACACAAAATTCCTTAAAAACATCTTTGCTGAAAAAAATCTGTCAGCGTATTAGTACCTATTTTAATAAAGTTGTTTGCGCATCGTACGAATAGTTGGCAGTGACCGCGAACGGCAACACTTCAAAGTTGGCCGTTTAATTTATGTTCAAAAATTTACAGCCGATATAATTTTTTCAATACTGGTATTCAACGTGAAATATTACTTGGTGACATGGGATAATTAATTAAATTTTTTTATAAGGGAGTAAAGCAACGCTTACGTGATTTATCATGGTCGTTAAATTAATGTTGCGCATACTGCAATTACGGGCTAGCTAGATTCTCGCTTTACAAGTATAATTAGGAAGCTAATACAGTCGTTTATGTAATAATAACAGTAATGTGTACAAGCTGCATTAAAAACAAGAGGTATTTTGAAAAATGGTTTGCGAAAATAGCTTTTTAATTGACCAAGTTTTGCTGGTCTAAAAATAAAAATGTGTTAGAGTATTTGACTCGATGCTGTATGGAATTCTGTGTATAAATTCTTTATAAACTCTTAACCTTAAGCGTAAGAATTATATTTAGTAGCTTGCAAGTGAGAAACTAACAATTTTCTTCAGATTTAGCTAATCTAACACACAAAAATCAACAAAATACGTTTGCATTAAGATTTTAAGGTAAGCATTTGTAACGTTAAGTAAAATATTGGGCAGAATTATGTAAGGTTTGGTACCCTTTTGACTATGCATATTTTCTGGCGTTTAACATTTAAGCACTAGCTGTTGACAGCAAACACGAGAACTCCATGAAAATTCTCGAGCATTGACTTAAGTCGTAGCTACACGTTTTTCTTCTTTAAGTGATAAAATAAAGTCGAGAACATTTTTATTTAGGGTTAGACAGAAAGCATCGTGGAAGCTCCTAAAAAACAATACAATAAGACTATGGCGAAAACGTACTTTCGTCATATGAGCGCCGGTTATTTTGAAAGTCGCTTGTCACTTTTTGCGAAAAACGAGTTAAGATTATAAAAATGTATGGTATTTTTATCTTTAAGCATTTTACTTGCAATTTCTTTCAAAATCATTACAATTTTTGTTAATGGAAATTGTATTGTTTAACAGAAGTTGGGGTTTGGAGCAGAGCACGGAGCAGTGGAGCAATGGGTTTTTGCTCGGAGCAACAGCGGAGTCCGGAGAAAAAATTTTGATTGCTTTTTTGTCTTCTTTTAACGTTTGAAAATCAATAATTTGTTTTTTCAAACATTTGTTTAACTTCACTTGTTTGTTAGGGTAAAATATTGTTATTTTTGACCAACTCTTACATATCCGATAAAATTAAAACGTTGTTTTTAAAAACTTTTTTTTAATCAAAAAACTTTTTTTTAATTAAAAAACTTTTTTTTAATCAAAAAACTTTTTTTTAATTAAAAAACTTTTTTTTTCATTGTTAACAATATTTAGAGTATGGAGCGGAGCTGGAGCAGAAATTTTGATGCCGGAGCGAAACAATAAAAAAATTGGGCTGCTCCAAACCCCTGAATAGAAGTGCAAATAAATTTTCTTTGAAAATGGCACTCCGATGGATTTTCTTTCCTATACTACTATATTTATTTCAGTTAATTTAAAAAATTAAAACAAAGTGAAATGGTCCAAGACTTCATCTCTCCTATTGTAAATACCACTTCAGTAAAATACATCAGTCGAAATCAACATAAGTCTGTATTTTTCACAAACTATTAATTTTGAAAGTGGCTTAAGTCACTTTACACTGTAAAGTTTACAGTCATGAAAAATAGCAATTCGTAAACGTCTGTGCGAAATTATGTATACTGAGAAAAATACAAGTAACTGAGATAATAAATATATGTGAGATTTCTCTATAGTTCGCATACATATTTTGAAGAACGTTAAAGTGCAAATATTTAACATCTCAAAATAACATAAAAGCGGCTACTGCCACATTCAAAATAAACGGCTCATGTATGTATATGTTTTTTGGGGTTGGGTTCCGGTTCTACGAGAAAAATATATCCTTCAAAGAAAATATCTTAGAACAAAAAAATAATTATTGTAATGATCAATAACCATCTTCGCTTTACTGGTAGCTCAACTTTTTTTTTGCTTATGTAAATCGGTTTGTTTTCGCTTAAAATCAAACCACCGATTCCTGGGGGCGGCCTCCCACTTCTGGACGAATTTTGACAATCCTGATTTTTTTAATTTACCAAGCAAGATTACCTCAAATAAAATAACCCACACCACAGGCACCTCAATTATACTGTCTTCAGAAATAAAGCACTTGCAAATCTCATAGCTCTCGTCCGTATTCAGCTCTATTCATTAATTTCATGCCAAAGCAAAAAAAAAAGAATCACAGCGTTTGTGGTTGATACATAATAATAATAATAATAATAATATATTTAATCTGAAACATACAATGTAAAACATTGGTTCAAACGCGTCAACAAAACAAAAGAATACAAAAGAATATCAAAAGTGTTTCTCGACATATTCTTGCATAGTATAAGGTTCAAGATCAACCAAAAACTTAAAAAGTTGTTGTTTAAATTTAGAAATTTCACTGATATTTTCTATATACACTGGTAGTTTATTGAACAATTTTATGCTAACATAGAAGGCACTTTTTTCTAACTTGGTAAGGTGATGTTGTGGATACCTGTATATGTTTTTATCCCGGTGATTATAGTTATCTTGCACAATTTTATTATTTTTAAAATAGTGATTGTTCTTTAGTAAAAACACTAAACTTTTGTAAATGTAAAGTCCAAAAAAGGTTAGGAGGTTGTTTTTTTTAAATACACCACGACATGATTGTTTATAGGGTAAATTATAAATAATTCTTATGACTTTCTTTTGCATAAAGAAGATTGGACTTACATTTGTGGAGCTACCCCAAAATATAATTCCATATGCCATTAATGAGTAAAAATTTGCATAGTATACTGAAACTAATGTTTTTATATTAACTTGTTTTGATAGCACCCTGATTCCATAACAGATAGAGCTTAATCTTGACAGTAGATTGTTTGTATGGACTTTCCATGTTAAATTCTCGTCCATAGATAGCATAGATTGCTCTTAAGAACCTGAGATTTAAAAAAAGCGTTCTTTTAACTTACGGAATGAGAAAGCTGCGATTATTTGAAGATAAACTGTTAGTAACGCTGGAAACAGAAGTTGCTGTATGTTTACGAACATCTAGCGCTCCTTAATGCACATAAAGTCGAAACCACGTACGCCCAGGACGAACTTTTTTTTATACACACGATATATTGACCTTTAAGGGTTTTTACCGAACTTGCCTTGGCTGTTGAAGCGTAGAGTTAAAGTTTGTTCACTTCAAAGAGCAACAACATGTACATTTAAGCGGTTTTATACCTTCTTGATCCTGCAGCAGAAATATACAAGTATTTTAAAATTTAATGAAAATTAACAAGTGTTTTTATTTATTTGGTAAATAGGATTTTCAGCAGTGAATCCTCAAATTTAGAAAATGATAACTATCTTAATTGTAGTGGGAAACGATTCGACAACAACCAATAATTGTACGCAGGGCCGGCCCTAGTAAGTGCGGGGCCCGACGCAAGGACAAGCTGCGAGGCCCCCCTCCCCACAAAACATTATCACACAACACGTTATCACACAAATAATTAATTTTTTTAATAAAATTTTGAACAAACAAGCTAATATCATATTATAACAAGCATAACTAAACATAAAATTTGACAAATTGACTATGAACGAAGGAAAGCAAAACAACTCATATTTTTATAAACGAAATAGAAACTTAATAAAATTAATCGTTCTAGATTTTGCTTCCGCAAAATCTTTTAATAGGTTGTCGAAGTCCATCTCCCTCATGACTTCACTTTCAATTGACATAATTGCTAGTGAACTTAAACCTTCCTCAGAAATAGTGGATAGTAAATACGTTTTAATTAATTTTAATTTTAAAAACCTCTTTCGCCCGCAGAGACTGTTACCGGTATGGTAAGGAGATCCTTTGTGCAATAAATAATTTTGGAAAAATATTTAAGTATATTTAAAGGATTGCAACAACTTTGTGGAATAGTTACTTTTAAAGCTTCTATTTCTTCCGCCAACATGAATCCATTTAAGTCCACCGATTCGCCGTATTTTAAAACAATTTGTAAATCAGCAGCACATTTTAATGTAGTCTCTTTGGATTGATTGTGAAAAATCCATAAAAAACTAAATAAATGTATGGTCTTTTTAAATTGTTTAAATGGAGGTTAAAAAGACTGCAGTGTTTTATTAACTCTTGATTAAAACAGTTTATTTTGTAAGTTCCCTTTGCATCAACAACAGGGTCGTCTGAGGACCCGTATGCAAATTGCCTTTTGCGTTTCTGTAAACGTTTCAACTAGATTGTGGAACAACATCTAATTCTTTTGCAAGATCATTTGCACCGATTAATACATCTGTAAAACCTATTTTTCGATACACTTCTAGCCTTTTGCACAATTTTTCAAAAGCAAGTATTCCCGAAGACAGATCTGGGGTTTCACTTTGTAACTCTTTGCTTACTAAGTTCACTTGGAAAAGCAAATCATGCCAGAAAACTAAAGATACCAAGAATTTGTAATCTTTCATTTGAGTGGCCAAAGATTCTGCTTCACGTTTTGCGTTTCCATAAACGTTTAAACGCGGGGCCCTAGGCGAGGGAATCGGTGAAATGTGCTTAAGGCCGGACCTGATTGTATGATTTTCATTTTGGCATAAAATTAATAAAACCAAGCAAACACGAGCCAAATGAAACAAAAGAAAACTGTATGTGCACACACCACTATGATGTATTATGTATTCATGTAAATGACGATATAGGTAACTGAAAAAACAAAATGATGAGATAGATATTCCATTGCATGTTAAGCGAATGCATTCCATTTTTACCTCTGTTGGTGTGTGTATGTTTGTACGTTATTCTGGGTCGCAACAATACCTTAGTTAAGGCACGAATGTGTATCGAACATCGCGCTATTCATTTCCTATTTATATTTACCGTTCGCTATGAAATCAACCAGCGCTTCCATTAGTTCGCAGTATCAGCACGAAACTAATAACAGCGACGAACCGTGCATTTAAGACTTGCATTCACACTAAAAAAAAAACTGAGGTGTATCTCGACGAGAATTGTATTTTTAGTCAGCTGGGACACTTCCAATTTTACCTTCCATCGCAGGCTCGATTTCCTAAGGTCAAGTGAGCTGTTGTCATTATTTAAGTGTGCGTTCGCCAAATCGAAGTCGAGCATACGACGTGTTTGTTTTGTCAAACGGAAACGGTACCAAGTACAGCCGCGATTAGTGGCCCAATAAACGAGAACAATGAAGACAGTATGTACTTTATGGGATCGCTGTTGTGGAGTGTACATAATCACACAAGGATTAATAATTGCGTTGAAAATTTCCATCACCTGTCAAATTTGCGTTTTCAACAAATCACTAATCTTAAATCTTCTAGAGACTACCAATAGGAGCATTATCACACGGTGATAATTTTACATTCCCTTGTCTGATGTTGATCTCCCTGTCAAATTTGCGTTTTCAGCCAATAACACACTCGGATTTCCTAGAAACGACCAATAAACAATCATACACTGACAATATCCTTTTCGCAATTAACAGATTTCCATGCGTTTATTGGTCGTTTCTAAGAAATCTGAGTTTATGATTGGTCGAAATATAAATTTGTAGAGGGAGTTAAATATTTTGGTCTTGATAATTTTTTGACGAATTTCGGCGACCAGTAGCGTTATTTTATATGGATTAAACCACACCCCCGACGCACCACTCTGACAGTACTTTGACATAACATACATTTAATTTAACAGGTCGGTTAGGTGAAGGAAATTTTCTGACAAAATATAACTCGTGCATTGCAAATAATCCATAATTTTTGACAAATCTGCACTTTGCAAGTTGAATCAGCATTCGGGCATATTTACCAAAAATTATCGTTAATTTTTAATGCACTTGTTATATTACTACTGATAATTTCTCGTGGGTCAAACGGCCACTCAAATAACTACTGGAATTTAAAAAAGTGGGTAACTAGAGATCTGAT
Source organism: Elmis aenea (assembly GCA_947652605.1). Classification (NCBI taxonomy): domain Eukaryota; kingdom Metazoa; phylum Arthropoda; class Insecta; order Coleoptera; family Elmidae; genus Elmis; species Elmis aenea. The sequence goes on from OX393579.1 coordinate 11,901,872, forward strand.
GATTAAGAAGGTTAGGGGCCATGCTTTTAATATCTTGTTCAATAATAATCTCATGATGAATCAGTAGTCGATGTACAAGAACGTGATCTGAGTTGGTGTTCTTTGAAATTTTGAACTTGTAAAGATTGATCATAACGTTGAAACATGAAAATGAAAGACCGTAGAGCGTAGACTAATGCAGAGCTGGCTCAACAGCTAAAGCAATCTAGTCATCTAGTGCCCAAGAATTCGTAAGGTTATGCACTAATAAATGTATTGGCCAGTGTTAGCCGTTGTTGGAACGCTTTTACTACTGGCCTAACTGAAGATGACATTTGTGCCTATTGGGTTCATAGAAATGAACTCATCGCCAGGAAAAACACCTTAAGAATCCAGTACTAAATGGGATTGGGAGGGCGATGCATAGCTACCTGAGCTCACGTTCGCTATTAACAGCGCATGCGTGTAAAAATCTCAGCAACAGTTCGTCCATTCGTACATAGACTGTTTTGATCGTCCGCAAACCAGTACATAAATCGACTTGAGAGTTGATGGAACGAATGACTGGCCGAGCGGTGAACTGTCAGGGACTGTGCTACTGCGCAGAATCCTGACAGTACGTCGCATGGTCTGTGGATTTGTTGGAGTAACCTGTCGAAACTTATCAAATATTCACACGGTAAAGTCAATTTGTAATCTATTATTAATCGCTGTTAAGGTATGCTAACTAGTTTTATTTTAATTGCGAAGAATTTGTTATCTAGGTTATTAAAGAGTTCACGTAGAAATCCTCTGCCTATAATTTAATTTAAATCGACTTCAGGAACGCAGTTTTATTAATCCATTACTGACACACGGATATGTCCGTTTAATAAAAGTGCATGCACTAGATTTATTTGTTCATTTGCAGCTAACAATCCAATTAGATGAGCAAAGTAATGCATATTCTCCTGCTAATTGTGTATTTGCAATTAGAAAAACTTACAATCATCGAGTTATACACTTAAGTAATTAAATGTGCGGATGTTTAATTAATTATCGTGTTTCTATAACGGTAACAATATTGTTTATTTATTGCTTTTATATGGCTTTCATAATATTGACAGTAACAAAGCGTTTTACGACAGCTATGTTTTTTTTATAATGTGAAATGCACCACTTTATTATTTATGAGAAATCTGATAAGTCGTGTTACCGGATAAATGCCCAGCGGCGAATGGTTTATTTCCGTTGACTCCTTGTGAAGAAGAACAATATCACTACCTTTTATTCCGACGTACAAGTTGACTTCTAAAGGACTTAAAATAACGTTAAGATTTTTTTTGCGCTTAAGTCTCACTTATTATAACATAACAGATATAGGTTTGTTTAAATTAGATGAATTATTCGCAAGTGTGAGAGGAGCTGCAATCCATTTTTAAAAGTACAAAATTTCCCGTACTTCAGATGTTATAGCAAAAAATATGAAAATGTCGATATTTTTTTCTCTCTCATAACTTTTTTATTTTATTCATTAGATTAATTTTATTAGTACGTCCTAAAGGTATTTTTTAATGGAAAATGCAACTGTATTTTAGATTTTTTTTATCACTTACCATTTTCGAGATCTTACTCCTAATTTCGTTTTTTCTCATGGACCGCGAAGTTGGCTATGTAATAGTTAAATGTGATTTATAAGCCCTTAAGAAAGAATGAAATTATTGGTAACATCTCGAAAATGATAGGTGTTAAAAAAATCTAAAATAATGCTTGCATTGTACATAAAAACAGTACCATAAGAAGGTACAAATAAAATTCTTCAAATGATTAAGAAAAACAAGTTATGAGAGTAAAAAGAAATTCGACATTTTCATCTTTTTTGCCCTAACATCTGAAGTACGAGGGTTTTGTACTTTAAAAATTGATTTTGGCTTCTCCCATACTAAGTAATAATTCATCTAATTTATACAAACCTGTATCTCTTATAATAAGCGAGATCCCCATGTTGTGCATTCTTGGACACAGTGTATAAAAGCAACATATAAAGCTGGATCCACATCAATAAAATTTTATGTTGTATTTTGTATTTCAAATTCAACACAAACATTTGCGGCGCAAATTTAAATCTGGTTAAGTTTTTTAGCACGTAAATAGTTATCTTGTGCGTTGCACGGCCGAATCCACTTGTGCACGTTTGTTTATGCAGAACAATGCATTCAAAATCAAGTCCACATTGACAAGACTGTGCGGCGCAAATCTCTTTGAAGTTGGCTAAAAACCGACAGCACGATGGATAGCGTGCGTTGTTCGTCACGAAATTATTTGCGTGCATTTCTATGCGGCGCACAGTCCACACCAACAAAAATTTCGACGCACACGAGCAAATTTGTGTCAAATACAACGCACAACGCAAATTTTTATTGGTGTGGATCCAGCTTTAGCGACAAAAGTTGGTTGTTTTTGCTATGAGCAATTTGCGATGAATCAAACGAAACAGTGTCGTTAATTCAATATTAATAATTAATTCAACATTATTTAAATAGGGATTAAAATTTTGCTTATCAATTATTAGCAGTTCAAAAAACCATTTTAAATCTCATGTGACATACAGAAACAATTTTCGATGACTGCCCGTGGTAATTGGATAATCCAGTTCATCCTTACGTTAATATTAAAGCACATTTGTTCAATAATTTAGATCGAAACCTTCAACATAAATACAAAGCAACGATTTTTTTCCCGGATTACCCGTCAAAATGTATCACAAAACGGATCACCGACCAACACAACAACATAATCCGAGTAATTATCCATAACTGCTTTGTATAAACTCACACACTGGCCTCAGTAACAGAAATTTTCATCCACAGCAATAATTTAAAGTGTTTATTTCGTTATGAAACTCCACACGGCTTGCGCTCGAACCACCAAACTTAGAAACTCGGAATTAAACAGAACAAAGTGTGCAATAAATATTTGCGAGCGAGCAAAAAATGAAATTCCCAACATCCTCCGCGAGCACTTTAATTTGTTTTGTATGGCAATGCAATCTCATTTATTTAATTAATTTTCAGTTGCACAAATAATTTCGGATTTAATTGTAAAAACGTGATAACATTTAAGTGTTTATCTTTTTATATTACAATACATAGAGCTGTATTATTGTTTTATTTGTGTGTTGTCTAGTATTAAATCGGCACTGATAATAACAATCGCTGGTTATTTTTAACTCACATATTTGCTTATCAAACAATTTTGTTTAAAATTAATTGCGTACTTGCGTCACATAAAACAAACATAATCCGTATATGTTTTAGTGCACAACATTCAGGGCTATCTTAAAAGGATACTACACAAGTAGTAAAAAGGATGGTCATAGTTGTAAACTATCGTCTTTATTACCGTTTTAATTAAAGTCAGGATTTGCGAAATGTACAAAGAAAAGATGATGAATACCACAATTTGCATAAGACTTTAAATAATCCAGAAAACGTACTTAAGACTTAATAGACACATTGTTTTGGTTTGAGTGAATCTAAATCAACATAGGTAAGTAACGTTTTTTTCCAAAACACTTAACACTCGCGCGTTTCTGAAAACAAAATCAAAAGTTTTTATTTTAAAAGCACGAAGCACATTACAATTATTTCTCGATTTACGAACAATACGTCTTGTTCGTTATGTGTCCAACACCTAAGCACGTATTTCTTTAAAACTTCTCTTTTATTGAAAGTCAATTAAGTATTAAAACTTGCTTTTGTACAAAAATGCATTATCGTTGGGTTAATCATACTCAAAACTTAAGTTACTTACATTTTTGTTAAATAAAACACATATTACGAAAATGGTCCTTCGAACCGGATCTTAAATAGCGTCATGTTACTATCTACAAGCAGGTTACCAAATCATTTAATTAAAAATAACATAAAAACACGAACCACATTTCTCAATTTACGAACAAGTTCGCTATACGTCTAGTTAATTACGTGTTCAACACCTAAGCACGTATTTCTGAACTTGTCTCGCGATTTTTTAAAACTTCTCTTTTATTGAATGTTAGCAGATTATTTACATTTCTTATCTTCAGACATAAATTGTGACCTTCGTTATAGTAAACGTACGTAAATCGAAAACTGCCTTAAAACGCCATAAAATAAATCAGTACGACGCAAGTATAGACAAACGTATTTCCACAGCGTGCAAGAGAATTTGATTAACTAACCATAAGTATCTTATAGTCGCTCGTTTTTTCTTACAGCGCTTCGCCCAAGCTTCTTAAAATTGTGCTTATTAGAACAGGAAGAATTGCCACAGCATATCACCTATGAATAAGTTGTATAAGAGATTATTTCATATGAACTTTAAAACACAATATATTCTACGTCTTGCAATGATCCCTTTAACATAATACAATCTTGGATTCCGGGTTTGGAACCGCGTCTTCTATATTTAGAAGTAGTTGACGTTTCGACCATTGTGTCTTGGTCTTTTTCAAAACGACTAATTTGTGAGGGATGTTGCTGGGTTTATATATCCAGCTTGTGGAGGCGTGGCGTTCCGCTTGATGGATTTGTTCTGCCTCAGTGATTTTGTGATGACTGGTTTCCAGATGTTTGGGAGTTGTATGCCTGTGTCTCTGTTGTAGTTGTTTGGGTTCTTGATGATTTCCAATGATTCTCGATATAATCTTGGCCAGAAATGGTTTGCACGGGCCAGTAGTTTTGTTTCTCTGAAGAGGATGTTGTGTCCTGTACCCTGGGCGTGTTCTGCTACCGCTGATTTATCGACTTGTTTTCTTGTTGTTTGTCCTTCGTGTTCTTTGAGACGCGTTTGTATACTCCTGCCAGTTTGTCCTATGTATACTTTTCCACAGGAGCAAGGTATGCTATATATTCCCGCGTGGTGTAGTCCTGTGTCGTGTGTTCTTCTTAATTTATTCGAGAGCTTCAAAGGAGCGTTGAAAACGGTTTTGATTTTATGTTTTTGTAGAAGCTTTGATATTTTGTTAGTCACTCCGCTGATGTAGGGCAACATCCCTCACAAATTAGTCGTTTTGAAAAAGACCAAGACACAATGGTCGAAACGTCAACTACTTCTAAATATAGAAGACGCGGTTCCAAACCCGGAAACCAAGATTGTATTATGGATAACGGCCGCGAAAGCCTCAAGAATAAAATCCCTTTAACCTTTAAACTATCGTTAACTCCATTTCATTTACATTAAAACCGATCGAATTGCTACTAATTTTGTTATTATAGTCGTAAAGGTACGCTACAAATAATCTAATAGGCGAGAAGCTTTATTAACGTCACATTATTTATCGATTTTAGCCCTGCAGTGCCTAGTCAATTCTTTGCGAATTGCATTTATTAAAAGAAATTGTAATATGCAATGCCGTTACGATACTAAAAACATAACTGATATAGGTAATACAAAAAGCCATTCTAGATTCTAGAGTTTGATTTTGAAGAGGAAATTGGAGTTTTTAAGCCAATGTAGAAAATTTAAAATCTTGCAGTAAAGCTAACACAATTAACGAGCAAACGATAACGGAAAATTAATTGCAAATACGGTTCTTCAAATTTGCGTGACATGTTTTATCAAGGATTCTTATTTCGGTTTTGTGCATTTGGACCAAGAGATACATTAAAACAATTAAACTTTAATAGAGACATACCTTAACATGTACCTAAATACAAAATTCGGGAGCCACCCATGTATGTCTATAATAAAAATAAATTACTTTAAGATACAGGTATAACATCGATTTTCCGGCCACCTCCTTTAGTCCGGATAACAATACAAGAGGAAATTCAAAATTTCCGCGGCCATAGATGGCGTTGTGTGTAGGGCGCGTTTACTTACATGATTTACATTGCACTTGTTGATGGTAATATCGCAATTCTTATCTTAATTTGCTTACATTTTGGGCGGCTGGTCCGGCAAAACGGTTAATCCGGAAAGGCTTTGGTGCCAAGAATGCCGTAAAATCGGTGTTGTATCTGAATACGCAAATTTTTTTCACTTTGACAAAAAAGTACAAATCTATACATATTGAACTTTCGTCAAATTAAGCAAAAAATAAATCAACACGCACAATGCAAAAATACTCAATTTTAAGTCGATTACAACTCACATAAAAAGAAATTTCGTTGACTATTTCATCATCGATCACTTTCAGGCACTTGTTTTTATCCAGTGGGAAATAAAACGTGGCATTTACGTGATAAAAACTATTACGACATCAATATAGGTCCTTCAAGTAGAATGAAATACTTTTGTAACTCGCCTACTAATTAAAGTAGCTTGGAAAATGATAGACCGAACTTTGGTCACTTAATGAAGAAAACGCCATCACAGTTGGTAATTTCACAGTTTATAAAATTAATATTTTACTTAGGAATATAAGTAACGTAACGGAACTTTGAAACTTATTTTGTATTTAAAAGTTTTAAACCTACATATTTTCAAGAGTAATACAACAGTTAAAATTCTTACCAACTTCGTTTGTGAACTTTCCACAAGAAGTTAAAATCGTTAAAAATTCTAATTACTTTGGGCGATAAAATTGAACGTCGAAGTTGGTTTAAATTTTTAACTACTACAATGTTTAAAGTGCATATTTAGCGGCCTTACAGTACGAAAAATTAGCACATGGTGAACAGAAAAGTCCCAATAAAAGTATGTACTGTGACAAAATAGGTTTGTTCCAACAAGCGATTTAAAACCAATTCATGTATAAATACATGAATTGGTTTATTCGCATGCGTGAGCTATGTACTAATAAATGTATTGGCCAGTATTAGCCGTTGTTGGAATGTTTTTACGTCTGGCCTAACTGTAAATGACATTTCTGTCTATAGGGTTCATAGAAATGTGCGTATCGCAACTGTAAACGCCTTAAGAATCAAGTACTAAATGGCATTGGGAGGGCGATGCATAGCTACCAGTGCTCACGTTAGTTATGAACAGCGCATGCGTGTAAAAATCCAAGCGCTAGTACACGCCTTCATTCACGTACTGTTTTGACCGTACAATAACTAGTTCATGTATTAATTTTGTAACAGATAGAACAGCCGACTAAACCGTCCGGTGAACTATCAGAGACTGTGCTGAAATGAGATATCGATACTGCGCAGAATCCTGATAATACATTGGTTCGTACATCGTACATAGCCTTGTTGGAATAAACCGAAACTTTTAAGGCAGTTCCCACTTCTGTTACATTATTTATTAATTTTAAAACTGATTTATTGATTTTAAAATGGTATGTGGATTGGTTGGAATGAAAATAGAACTATGTTAAAAAGGAAAAGATAAAACAAGTAATTAAAATAACGGATACCAATCATTTCTAAATTATATTGTTTCCACATTTTAAAAGCCTAGTTACGAAACGACCTTTATTCGTATATTGAAAAAGATCCTGCAAACATTAGAAATAGTAATAGTGGCATAGAGAAGCCCAAATCCTGCCGAAAATCTCGAAGTATTAGCTGACAGATATACGAGACCTTGGGGATTGTCGTGACGAAAACAAGAAGAGCCTACTGTATGAGGTACATTGCCTAAATTACCGAGAACGGAAACGAACATAATTGAAACTCAATAACGGTTTGGTTTGGTTAAATTACGTACATGAGCTCTCTAGTTTGAGGATTAAGTAAATGCATTAGGCTTTTACTAGCAAAATGGAAAATAAAACGCAAAAAGATGTCTAATTGTACTCGTACAAGTGTAATACTCTTTAAGAAACCTTACAAGAAAGTTGTTACAGGCGTTCCGTTCCAGTAATGGCGTGCACTTTTATTATTTGTACTACTTAATACGCAAAATGAGAAAAGTTCATATTCACCGCAAAGTTTTAGATGGCGAAGCTTCCTAGATACCATTTGCTGAAGAAGGTTTTCAATTAGGTTATTCGTGGAATATTAATTTGAGAAGAAATTATGAGGCTTTCGAAATTATAGCCACATTTAAAATGATTAGAAAAATTCTAACACAATTTTTTCTACACACACTCCATAATTTCAAGAAAAATAATGAATTTCCACGTAAAATGCCTCTTAAAATAATTGAGATATTTTTTTCTCCACTTTTTGTTTCTTAAGTTATTTTAAATTACATGAAAAGTTTGCCAAGTGTACCAAATAAAGACATATTACACGATAAATCTTCGTAAATTGAACATTTCTGTCAACCGTACAAATTTGTAATAATCACCCACAAAATACATGGATAAACAAGTCTGTTTTCTTGTCATTGGTACGAATCTAGTGTTTCAAAACAAAGACTTGGAAATATTTACGATTTGCGAACGTCTCTTAAGCGAAAATTTCGCAGAGTGCATTCTTGAGGCCATAAATTATTTTTTTGTCACTACTAAGGAGCTTATACCACAATAACTTATTTGTTTTTTAAAAAACTACCGTGTGTTCACTTGATGGTTTAATTTAAAAGGTGATTCAGTATTAGGTAAAATATTTCAAAAATTACACACTTTACATTTTGTACCCCTTGAAGTAACTGAAAATATTTAATAATTTATAATTACAAAAGTTGTAAAAGCTTTGATAAGATCGGTTTTCCAATTTTGCAAGTTTTAAACTAATTTATAGACGTTAAATGACATTATGACACCGATTTTGGCAAGTATAATTATTATGTTGGCATAATGGGTGTCCAAAATTTCGTAGTTAAATATGGTTTGTTTTAGGCAGGGTGGATAAAAATCATGATTTTAAAAAAAAAACGATTTATTTGATTTAAATCAGATTTTTTTGATTTAAATCAAATGTACCATATTATCGAATTTAGTGAAATATTCACATGCTATTTCTGTTTTGTACTAATATATTTAATAACCAATACTTATATTTAATTTAATTCAGTGGTGAATTTTTGTCAAAAATTCACCACTGAATTAAATTAAATATACTGATTAAGAATTTTGAAAAAATCAGTGCTAAATGGTGATGTTTAATTAATTATATACAGGGTGAGTCATTAGTGCGGGATCGGTCGATTGTGGCTAAACGGCTTGAGATATGAAGTTGAATCAAATGCTATTTTGTACAGTTTTTTCTAAACAACACAATAAAAATATTTTCAAATATACAGGGTGAGTCACCTTTCTGGAACTAAAAGCAACTTTTATATTTCAAATACAACACCCAATTTTTTATTTAATATTTTTGACCGCCTTAATTTTAGCTTTGCATCAATATAAAATACTACAGGTTTTTATACGGTGTTGTAAAAAAATTAATTTTCTAAATTAATCAAGGTTTTAAGTCTTTATTTAAAAAATTCTCCTGAAGTTATTTTGAAGTACAGAGTTTTAATTTGATATGGACATGCAGAAAACATTTCTCTGTTCGCTCGATATGAAAAAATTTGAATCACACATACAGGAGTGTTTATAAATAGGTGGCAACTTCCATGATTTTCAAAAGCTCGTAACTCGATTTTTTCAAATGCTAACCCCTGTATTTTTTTATGTAATCGAATTGGTCTTTAAAAGAGCTGACTGTTCACTTCGCTAACGTCAAAAACTTGTCATTTATTTTTTGAATTATTGCATTTCCACAATTAATTTCACTTTACAAGAGCGAGTTGATATGTTTTATTCACCTTTTCGTGTATTTAATTACTAATAGTAATACAAATTTGTTTTATTATAAATATTATATTGTATCTACTCATATAATCTGTGATTTAAATTGATATTTAAAAAAAAAAAATCACTTGATTTAAATCATGATTTAAATCAATTGATTTAAATCTGCTCAACCCTGGTTTTAGGTCATTATGAGAATTAAATATCTCAAAAATGACAAACTACAAAATCATGATCATTTTGAAGCAAATTTCATGTAGAATTAAATGAGTTAATAAAAAATAACGCATTTGTATATAAAACTATAAACATTGTGACGTACGAAGAGAAACGATTCAACGCTAACTTCTTGAATAAGCTATTACATTTCAAAGATAATTTTAATTAGAATTTCTGTGAGAATTTACAGACACTAAGTGACACTGCCGCATTCTTTTAACGTCTCAAAAAACTGAAACGCCGACCTATTTGTCTTCGAGCTCCGGGAATTTTAGTAAAATTGCAATTCAACTCCGGTTATCTGTCTAGTCAGGCAGCTTATTACTATGAAAACATCGTAGCTACCTACGATGTTTTATTAATTTACTAAGCGTTTATGTAAAACAGCAGATTTATTAAATTTCCTCATTAAATTTAATGAAGCTGATATTTTAAAACACTTCACGTTAATTTAATTTTGTAGCAAAGTATCACAATTTCCTTTTATATACAATCAAATCTTTTGGATTTAATTTTAGTGATGAAAAAGCGTAAAAAAAGATTTCCTACTAGATATTACAAATACTCAAAACACGCAAGTGGCACTTTTTGTTCAATACCTTGAAAGCAAGTCGCAAAGTTTTCGCATAATTTCAAAACGAACTTAGCTTTGAGTAAAATTTCGCTTCAACGAACACAACCTTATTAATTTAATTACCGACATGGAAGTAGAAGTTCGAACTGAGCATCAGGAGGCGTGTAAATGTTATTTTATTTTGACATAGATTGAAATTGTTGAAACATTAAATAAAGTTTGCGTGCAATATATTTCGTTACGAGGCGTTAAGATTATTTCTGTAGACGGGCAAGTGATATAAAATAAATAATTGTACTAAATATATAGGTGAGGTTAACTAAACATGCATTTAAATATAAGCAAGAGATTTTGAATGAATCGTAACATTAATAACTTCGCACAAGAATGAGTTGGGAAGTTAAAAAAAAAGTACAGGAACTTCCTAACAAGTTATCATTCATAGAGATGGCAAACAAATATTTTTCTGTGAGCTAAATTTATTGATAAAATACAACGTATTTAACGCAGAGGCTAACCAAAAAAAGCTTTGATTTTTGTAGTTAATTCCTCAAATTTTCTTGTCGTTATCCAATTGAGTTAATTCTTGAAAATTGACTTGGAACCTTGGAACTTATTTTAATTAAAATTTAATTAGTTCAAAGAACTTGATTACATTTCTAGTCCCCAAAAAATATATTTTTAATATACACAAGGGTTTTGAATCAATTGAAATGTTCGCAACTATAAACATTTGAAGCTATCACTTTTGATTTGCGAGTGAAACAACTAGAGTATTGGAATAATGCAGAAGTTGACACGAACCTTTTTCTTTCAAAGAAAAAAAGCGCAAGCATGTCTCATAAATATCAATACACCGGCTTTGTTGACTCGGGGAAGCATATCGGAAAATAATAAACGAGTTATACGCGTGCTATTTTTTTGTACAAAATTCTGTTAGCAAACAGCCTACCTTTAAAGCAAGTGCACCCCATAATATAGCCCATCATTGAGATTTGACGGGTGGCCCCGTCGCCGCACGAACCGCACTGGTCCGATGGAGCAGCTCCGGGCAACAGGCACTCCCCCCATTCGCCCCCACGGGGGCTAACGGTATTTCGCTCGCACACACATACAAGGGAATCCCGGTTGTACACATCAACAAAAGGACATCAGCACCAGCACCAACTTAGTTTATTACATGCGACCAATAACGACACGACCTGCGCGGCGTCTATCGGCAGAATGAGGCGTTACAGGCGCCCCAGCGTCCCCGCCGTCTTACCTCCCTCACATGCCAACCACACTGACCTATACTTCCCGCTACCGCGAATACCGCGCATACTTCCTATCAACCGTTAGAAATTACTCCATGTATGGTATCATATTTTTAACACTTCAAATATAAGCTATAAATGCATAGGCTAATAAATAAATACTTGGCTAATCTTGCATAAGCCCATCGATAACTCGATTCGTATCCCGAACGCGCGCCGTATTGCTCAAGGGAAATTTCTCGACGCTTTCCGGTGGCCAACTCATAAGTTTTCAATATTTTTGGCACATCTCGTTAAATTACCCGCAAAAACATCAAAACAATTGAAACACCTAGGTAGAAGAGACGCATTTGTTTTTAAACACAGAAACAAAAGCTACAAAATCATTAAAACAAAAAGCGGATATTCGTTTGTTTTTCAGTAAGAAAACAAAAGCATCGCGAGTAATTAATTTAGAGTAAAAACGTCTACAAAGGAATCAAACTATAATGTTTCATAAAATGCGGTTGACGTACATTCGGATCTTCGCATCATAAACGAAATATTAAAGAATAAACTCAACAAATCCACATCTGTTAGCTGTTAGTAACGATTCTTCATCAATAGAGCCTTTTAACAATCAAGCATAAGCTTTGGTGCAACTCGCACAAAGTGCGTTAATTTTTCCACCGACGCTAGGACAGCAAAAGGACAACCGTCGTATTTCACCCTTTACTTCATTTTCAATCCCAATTATTCCAAAACCCTTTGTACACGACCAACGGTTACCTCCTTCCACGCGCTTTCAGGTCTGGGTATTGCTTTTTTGTTAAAACAGTTGAACGAAACAAACAAAGTAGTTTACAATAACTCCACAGAAATGATTTTCAATAACAAAATCAACTTTCAGAAAAACATTTCGGAATTTTTCTATTATGAATTCATACAATCTATTCCTGTTTTGGATTGGAAGGTAATGGCATCTTTTTGGTAAGGTTAAAAAGCTTCTATTTTGATTACATAGTTTTTCATTTTCATGATTGCATTTTTTTAGACTACCCTTAGATAATTAAACAAACATTAAAAATATAATTGGGCACGTTTTTAGACGAAATCTTGTATATTTAGGTCGAAACTAGGAACGCACCGAAAAGCTAATTGGTCTATTACCGATTAATCGGCCTTAGCTTATAATAAATGGGTAATCGGCCGATTATCGACTTTCACATAATATGATTCATTAAATTTTATGATAAATGCACTCATAATATGTGTTTATTGAGACTCAATTTTGATTCTTTGTGATAGAGGAGGAAAGTTATAGAACAATTTAACTAGATGAAAGAAATCCAAAATGCCAAAAATAGGCTATGCCTTTAATATGGAGACACTCTTATCTTTTCACAATACAATTTAAGAGCAGTAATGTTTGATTGTATTCATAATTAATTGATTATATTCAAATGGAAAAAAAGAACATAACTGAGCTAATGTTCGCAGGCGAAATGGTCTTAGTCGCGGAAACAGAAAAGATTCTGCAACATACTCTAGAAACCAGGAATTGGAAAAAATTAATATCGAAATATCGAAAAAAATAAAACTATGATCGTTACAACAGAGAACAAAGGGCATAGCATCACTTTAAATGGGCTTAGGTTGGAACAGGTAGAAAGCTTTAAATATTTGGGAGTGATCATGGAGAAAAATGGAGGAATGGACAAGGAAATAAGCGAAAGGACAGGAATTGTGGGAAGAACATTTAACAGTTTAAGAACAACATTTTTTCGGAAATAGAGAAGTCCCAAAACGAACAAAAGTAGAAGTGGTCAGAAAGGTAGTAACTCCGGCACTTTTATACGGAAAAGAAATGTGGACAGTGGACACTCAAAAATAAAAGTATAAGCCGAGTAAATGCAGCAGAAATGGGATTTTTAAGAAAATTCCCAGCAAAAACAAAAAAGATAGAATCACAAATGAAACATACAGAGAACAATTAAAGATAAAATCAGTTGAAACAAAAATACAAGGAAGACAACTGGGATGGTTGGGTCACATTTACAGGATGAAAGAAGAAAGGTTAACCAGAAAAGCCTATGAAGCAAGGTCACAGGGAAAAAACGAACGAGGTAGACCGAGAAAAATCGGACAAGACGAAGTTAAAAAAGCAGCAACGGACCGAAACATCAAATGGAAAGATATAAAAAAGCTAGCACAAGACAGGAAAACATGAAAAAAAGTCAGCACAACACAACTTAACAGTCCTACACCTAACAGTAGAAAGACTCATGACTAAATAAATAGATAAATATTCATTATTAATTTAATTGTGTTTTTAGTTATTTAATTTTTGCTTTAATATTTTAGATAATTTTTCCTATTTCTAGTAGTTCAAAAACTATGTGCTTCTTCATAAAAATTAATATTCGATTTGTAAATTTATGTATCGATAAATAAGATTAAAATTAGAATCACAGTTAAAAAATAGAACTTTTATGTCATTAATCATTGGCAAAATTAATTTTAATGACAACCTATTAATTGGCCAAAAAACCGATAACCGATCAATCGGTTAAAGAGTCGATATGTGCGATTATCGATTATCTACCGATAAATTGGTGCATCCTTAAGTGGAAGCCCATGAACATACAAATAAATGTGGGATAAATTGAGATTTTTGGAAAGTGAATTGAAAAAAATGCACAAACCTAGTGCTGAAACGCTTCATAAAAGCTAAGAAGCGCAAATGATTGAATAAAGCCGTCGACAGTACTGTGCGTGTGATCGGACCGTAATATCACTTAGCGAAAGTAAATTGCTTTTTTCGCGAACCTTATTTCATTACTTATTAAGGAACAGAAAAGCGATATATAAACATTGTTTAAATTAAATTTAAATCGTTTTTCGAGTTATTTTCGTAAAGAAAGATGGTAAAAATAACTTTTTTTTGTAGCACCGAGGAAACCGAGATCCCCATACTCTTTATGATGTATCATACGCGCTGAATATCTATGCATACTTTGTTTTCATTTTAAAGACGATCCCGCAAAAAAGAATCTGAAAAAACATCACAACAAAACATTTTCTTGGTATTTTTTTTTTAGTATCACTTAACCACACATACTTCTATAAATTGTTTCACGTTCGTTTTAACAGACCGTGAGATTTACTGGTAGAGAAATCCTTCATAAACGCATCATAAAGCGCATAAGTAATGGGCACAACGTGCATTAAACGATAAAGGTTTATTGTTTCAAATATGTCAGCGATTACTTGCAGCATAATGGAGGCCACATAAGTACGCCTCTATTGTGTAACAAATTAACAAAAGTTGAATGCATAAAAACTGCTCAAGTTGATGTGAGTAGTAGCTAAGTGGGTCGTTTCTGATCGATGCACGAGTTTATGAATGAATTTGATATTGCAAGCATTACAACTTTAAGATATTGGCTGAAACGCTTTATATTTTTTCAATTTAAATTTTTTTGTTTTTTTACTTTGTAGTACATAAAGGAAATCTGGAAAGTCAAGTGTAATGTGTTGCTCTGACTATTCCCCTCATGGTCATATAAACTGATATAAACCAATCACTTTGTCAAATTATAGTCACGCCTTAATGTTTTGACCAATCACGTTCATTTTTAAGCGAAAAAAGCCCTAGGGCTTTTTTCACCTCCAAAATAGCGAAAACATCCCGTTGTCATGTCAATTATATCCTTAGCAACCTGGTTGTTTGTTTACAGATGTTTGACAGTTGTAAAATATATTACTTCTATTTAACATGAGCCGTTTCGGAATAACTTCCATAGAAGAAATACAAAAAACTGTTGCAAATATAACTCCCAAAAATACTGTTGCATCCAAAACGACAATATGGAAACAATTTGAAAAATTTTGCAAGGAAAGGAGTTACGATTTAAATGCGCTACAGAGGTTAGTACGCTATCGAAAATGTTAACAAATAATAAACGAAAATTGTACCTAATTATTTTTGGTATCTTATTTGGGAAATAGTCTAATCAAATATATTTCGGAACATTATTTTGCAGGAAAAATTTTAACTCAAGTTTGTTACTTATAGGTAACATCCCTCGACAAAATGAATGACAAAATCCCTCGCCTTCGGCTCAGGATTTTGTCATGTCTTTTGTCTCAGGATGTTACCAAAGTAACAAACTTTTGTCAATAATTTTACCGGCAAAATAATGTTCCCTTAATATATTATAACTGAAAATTCCCTTCACCTGTCAAATTTGCGTTTTCAACCAATCACTAATCTTAAATCTTTTAGAGACTACCAATAGGAGCAATATTACACGGTAATAATTTTACATTCCTCTGCCAGGAGTTGATCCTCCTGTCAAATTTGCGTGTTCGACCAATAACAAACTCAGATTTTCTATAAACGACCAATAAACATAATCATACACTGATAATTTACTTTTCGCAATTAACAGATTTTCATGCGTTTATTGGTCGTTTCTAAGAAATCTGAGTTTTTGATTGATGGAAAATATAAATTTGGAGAGGAAATAAGGTATTTTGGTCTTGATAATTTTTTGACAGATGTCGGCGACCAATAACGTTACTTTAATATAGATTAAACCACATCCCTGACACACCACTCTGACAGTACTTGTAAAATTTGACATAACAGATTATGTATGTACCTAAATACTATTTGGTTCATTAATTTTTATTAAAATATCATTCTGAATTAAAAATTAGTTATAAATGATCTATTAATAATAACAATCGCAGTAAGTAGTAGGTATACTTTAATTTATCTAAATTAAATAACATTTTAATTTGACAGATAGGTTAGGTGAAGGAAATTTTCTGACAAAATATAACTCGTGGATTGCAAATAATCTATAATTTTTGACAAATCTTCACTCATGCAAGTTGAAGCAGAAAAAATCACTCGTGCATTCGGGCATATTTACCAAAAATTATCGATAATTTTCAATGCACTTGTTATATTACTACTGATAATTAATTTAACGTTCTTGCCATCCATTCGTATGTTGGTGGTGAAACACCGCTACAATAACCACACACTACTGTCAAATTATAAAGAGAGTACACAGTTTAACAAATACTTGATTTATTTCAGATATACAGGGTGGGCTAAATTCGAATGTTTTACGGGGTATCTCGGTTACTGTAATAGTAAGCGAAAATCTTATATCGGTCTCTTGAACTACTTTTTAAAGAAAAGTACGCCTATGTACTCAGATTTTTTATATCGCTTTCCATTTAGGCACTACAGACATAAAATTAAATTTCATAACTTATATACATATATTTATTAAAATAGAACAAACTGTTATTAAGCGATTAAGGTACCTATTTTATACAGATTTTTAAGTTCAGTTTCAGAACAATTTTGTTTGGCGACCTTGACTTTCGAGATATGAAGTAAACTTGTATTTTTTTTTAAATAAAAACCCTAGTACGCCATGACTTAATACGAAAGAGCAATTTTTTTAGCTTTTCAAAAAAATATAGTAGTAAAATACGATTTTTCTTGATTTTGTGACTTATTTATAAAAATAGATATGGCAAGTAATATCTCATTTAAACGAGAAAAAAAGCACATTCAACTATTACATAGCCAACTTCGCGGTCCATAAACAAAAAATTAGGGGTAATATTTTGAAGATGATCAGTATCTAATAAAAAAAATCTAAAATAAAAGTTAGGTATATTCTACATTAAAAAGTATCTTTAGTAAGTACTAATACTCTAAAGTCTGTTTTATACAATACTATTTTTTCATTTAAGAAAATCGTACACGATTTTATAGTACCGTGTTAATCAGAAACCAAAAATCTTGAACGAAAAATTCGTACTAAATTACAACCTGCTCTAATTCAATCCAATTTTAGTATGAGCGCATGCGTATAATACTGTATCTGACCGCATGTCATTTGTGGGTTAGGTTAACTGAAACAAGGTATGGGTCAATCTAAACAGATGAGTCTTCCTTAGGTATAAACATATTTTACTGTGGTTACCTTTATAAATAACAATCATAATCTCAATAGCAACAATGGTAACCGTAATAAAATTTGTTTATATCTAAGGAAGCTTCAGTTGTTTAGATTGACCCATAAGCATCCATATACAAATGAACATTTGACATGGTTACTCAAGTTGCCAACAAAATATGATAAAAGTTACTAAAAAGTAACCAAAACATATTGCAGTTTTCGTACGAAAAAATAGTATCATGTAAATGGTTCATATTTTCCATGCTAAATTCTTGAAAGAAATTTTTATATAAATATTCCAGGTTATTTTCTTAAACGAAAAAATAGCTACAAATTAGTATAGTCTAAAAGGGACTTAATGATTAAGACGAATTTTTGCTATAACATCTGAAGTAAGAGATATGTTGTACTTTTAAAAATTGATTATAGCGCCTGACAGACTTAGAAATAATTTTTCGAATTTAAGTAAATTTGTTTCTCTTATTTTAAGCGAGATCCCCATGCTGGAAATGTTATCTGGGACACCCTGTACAAGTGTTTTGCTGGTTTGTGCAGTTTAACTTAATTGGCACACGTGTGTTAGCGTGTATAAACCAACGTTGATAGTCTACAGAAGCTGCATTATTACCAACGTAAAAAAAATCATTAGAGTTCTAAATTGAACACAACTTTTTTCAAAATAAGTAAACGTAAAGAAATTCTTGATATTTAGTCTTTTGGTAGTTTTCCATCCAAACGAAATATATTGAAAGCCTTAAAATGAAAATTAGTTTTACACCTTTTGCTTTTAAATATTACAAACTGAACTAAATATAACGTTTTAGCCTATTTTGACTTATTTAGTTTTGGGTATTTTTTGTTTTACTCAAGTTTTACTTAAACAGTTAAGTAGTTACTTAAGTAGTTCTTTTTCTTATACTAACTTGTTTAATGTTATCTATTCACTTCGATATTTGATATCGACTCAATGTGCACACATTTTGAGCAATTTTTAAAATTTTACAAAAGAATTGGTAGTAATAGAGATGTTTTAGCCTTGTGATCTTAATTTTGATGTGTCGTCCAACTTTTATCACAACATAGGTAAAGCCATAAAGTATGGCTTCAACTAATCGTACATCACTCGTTTTGTGCATTAGTATCTTGATTTTTTCACTCATTATAAAACTTAACTTTCCTAGCGCATAAAACTTTGCAGTTGAAAATTGCTGAGTGTCATAAATTACAAACAGCTATGCAATTCAAACCATAAACAGTGCGAGGAAAATTAAATTATGCATTATAATAACCAATCACAAGTTCTATTAAACATCTACGATTGCATTGTGGATCTAGATCCGTCTACAAACGCAGCTTAACGCGTATTAACCACTACTGATTAGTTAATAAAGAACTACTGTTAACTGCTAATTACTCGCTACTTTTCGCGTTTCATTTACGACCTGATTTCTTTTCATTCTAGTTACGTAGCTAAGTTTTGAACTGAAGTGAATTAAATAAATTAGACGATGTCTTACCTGATGTGTGATTGTTGGCAATCGCGCTGGCTTGAACAAATTGGGGATTCTGAAACAGCTGCTGTTGAAGGAGGGCATGTTGCATTGAATTATGGGAAGTGATTGGGGGGAGGCTGGGATAAGCAGGAGGTGGACCTTGAGGTGTCGAATGATGGGGTATGGTTTGTCCTGGTATTTGCTGAGTAGCAGTTGGAGGTAACGGAGACGGTGGAACGGATTCACCTGTAACAAAATTAAAATCATTAGAAAAATATTTATATTACGGTCATTAAAAAGAGATTATTAATTTCAATACTTAAATAAATTCCTCAACAATTTTTTAAATTAAAACTGTTTAAGATTTTCGCATCTTCAGACTCTTTAGTCTGTACAAAAAAACGTATTTCTTGCATTTTTTTGTTACTAAAATAAGGCTTTAAGACTGTTTAAGGATTGCAACTGAATAAAAACTCGTATAGGACGATTTACGCGTAAGACGAAGACCAATTTTTAAGTTACATTTTATGAGTTTTGCTCAAATAGAGAATTATTTATTATCATCTATTGTTATGACTATCATCTAATTATATTAATTACAACAACTAAGGTACCCAGAAGCTCGATTGTATAAAAGTTGAATCTGGGATTAACCCCGGGGTTAAAATCACGTTAACCCTAGAACTAGGCAAAATCGCAGCATAGTTGGCGCTGAAGTTGCCTAGTTTTGGGGATTAACTTGTATTTTAACACCAGTGTTACTTTGTACAATGGGGCCACAATATTTTGTTTCTTGTTCTTTTTATAAACAAAACCGGACAAAATCATAGCGTTATTTAAGTAAAATTTAATTGAAAATTTTGAACGATACAGTTCAATAATTTGAACAAGGTGTCCCTTTATGGTAGAAAACAAAAACATTGGTTTAGTGATTGTCAAAAAAAATCGTTGACCTAATGAATTTACATAATATATTTAAATTCATAGAAACGTTACCAAACTTATCAGACTTTATCAATATTTTTAAATCGACTGATATTCAAACCCGATAATTATTTAAAAACTAAAAATCACATTTATAATAAACCGTATATAGAAGCATACAACTTTAGGTTTAGATCTCAGTTATCTTTTTTTCTTGCTTATAAACAATGTTTTTAGATTTCCCTAAATAGGATATTGTGTGAAGTTAAAGCCAGTGATCTGGATACTTTCTTTTCATATTTATTTTTTGTGGAACTGTGCATTTAACATTTCTATTAAAAGACGAATAAATATGTATCGTACCGAGCTAATCTCATAGCATTCGGTAACTACAGATCAATTAAAAAATTCTTTTAATCAAATAAATAGTTATTTGAGCGGCTTTTGAAAGGAATCAAAAACATCTTGATTGTGTCAAACAGCTTTTTTTACAATACAGTGTGTTCAAAAGGTATGGAATACGCTATATATCTCAGTAAATATCCACTTTAGGAAAAAATGTTTTGAATAAAAGTTGTTTGGTACTTAGTTTTCCACCATAAGACAGTTTTTTTTTTTTTTTTTAAATAACAAAAGCGCAATGAAAAACAATTGAATTTTTTTAAATGGTTAGGTATCCCCTATATTATACTCATTTTGATAGAGAATGATGCAAAAGTTTAGTACCCTTACTTAAGCAACTTTTTGCGAAAAACGCTAACATTATTTTAATTGATTAGTATTTATTTCTAACAAAAACATCGAACTAATTTTTTTTGACGAAATCTACAATAAGTGTTTAAACTGTGAACCATTTACAGCTTGGCAATGATAAACTCGGTTTTTAAACCCGTTTATAACATTCCCAACCATTTCAGGTGTAATTTCTCCGGCCTCTTAGCATAAACTTAATTTTAAGGTAACCCCATCATTGGAAAAAGAAAAAAATTCTCTATCAAATCAGTATGATATAGGGGTACATTGCCATTTAAAAAAAATCAATTGTTTTTCATTGCGCTTTTGTTATTCGAAAAAAAAAAATTTAAATTCTGTCTTATGGTGGAAAACTAAGTATCAAACAACTTTTATTCAAAACATTTTTCCCTAAAGTGGATATTTACTGAGATATATAGTATATTCCACACCTTTTGGACACACTGTATATTTTTCATTAATGTAAAGACTTTGATCAATTTTGGTATTTTGATATGTAAAAAAAGAATCGACTTTTTAAAAATTATAGACTGTAAAATAAAAAGTGGCCATGATAAAGCTTTTACAGATTCAAGATTTTCTGAACAAATTATGATACGGTGAAAAAAACCTTTCTTAGATTTTTTTAAATATTCTGAAATCAGTAGTTGCAGATATCTAAAATATAAACTATGTATGCTCTGTTAATAATAATTGGAACCCTAAAGGTGCCCATTAGCGTCAACCTCTACACAATAAAATTTAATGGATTATTAATATCCATATATTTTAATTTTAAATGATTTCATTGGCAGTTCCCTGTAATTGTCCATGGTATTACTCGTCTTTCAGTAAAAAATAAAAACATATTCTGAACTTCATATAAACATACAAATCACAAAATCAAGTTATATTATCGGGTTAGCTCTGATTGTTATCCTTTCCCTTAACAAGAGTTTCATAATTCGATCATTCCGAAGCAATCGAAAAGTTTCTGGGGTTTTGATAAATGCAGAAAAAGTTAACTGTTTTCGAACTAAGTTTCTGTTTTGATAAACAAACCATTAATATGAAAGTTTTGTCGTAAAAGTACTGGCATTTCCTCAAAGCAAAATTCCTGTTATCTTTGATCTCTTGGGCTTAACTAATACTAACCTTAAGAAAAGGACACTTGTGTAGTATACAGTCTAAATATTCGTAAACAATTAATCTAACGGATACACTTCGTTCACAATGGTGATATTTTAAATACTTGGCCATGATTTTTATCTCTGTATGGGAATATTAACCTTTCTTGTACCGATTTAACAGAACACACGTTGCCCTTCGAATAAAATTTTCTTCAAATTCGTATCAATGTCAAGGCGTTCTTGATGTTTAGAACATGTGACATAACGTTCTACGACTTTGACATAATATAAACACATTTTTACCAGCTGGTTATGCAAATTTGTTAAAAATATTTAAAGAACAAACAACGTGTCCATGAATATACAAGGCCATGTTCATATGCCAATATGCCCATGTATTTGCAAATTTATATTAATTTAATGAATAGGAAAATATTAAAACCGCTAATAAATAAATAAATGTGCAGCACGTCCCATGGTTTTGACTGGAATCAGTGCGAGCAACCCATGCCTGCCGAAATTGAATATTTAGATTCTTTCATAAGTTTTTTTATCGTTGTAGTGAACTTTTTACGTCTTTCGGCGTTTACAAAATGTTGGTTGACCTCTGTAACCTAACACTTGGGCTCATACCAACGTTGCTAGGTTACCATCGTGGAGTAATATTGTTGATTAACGAAAATTACGGTATAATAATGGTGCCTGTCTACGTGAGAGTAAACTACTCTCGATAGCAGCGTCGCCAAGGATACAGCCCCTGAGAGTAACTCGCGATTGGCTGTATCCTTGGCGACGCCGCTATCGAGAGTTGTTTACTCTCACGTGGACAGGCACCATAAGGTGAAAAATTACTTATGTCACATAGTTTAAAACAATTGACGGCAATAATACTTAACAAATAGTAATAGTAATAATAATAATAATTGTTTAAAACAAAAATTTTATTTTTCTTAATTTATTGTCTATTTTAAATTTAATATGCTCTAAGAAATTAACATTTTACGTAAATACAGTCACGGAACGACTTCGAGCTGTATCGATCTAACCAGGGTGGATAAAAATCATGATTTTTTTTTAAAAATCAAAAAAATCGATTTATTTGATTTAAATCAGATTTTTTTGATTTAAATCAAATGTACCATATTATCGAATTTAGTGACAAATTCACATGCTATTTCTGTTTTGTGCTAATATATTTAATAACCAATATATTTAATTCAATGGTAAATTTTTGTCAAAATGAAAAATTAAATATAATGATTAAGAATTTTGAAAAAATCAGTGCTAAATGGTGATGTTTAATTAATTATATACAGGGTGAGTCATTAGTGCGGGATCGGTCGATTGTGGCTAAACGGCTTGAGATATGAAGTTGATTCAAATGCTATTTTATACAGTTTTTTCTAAACAACACAATAAAAATATTTTCAAATATACAGGGTGAGTCACCTTTCTGGAACTAATAGCAACTTTTATATTTCAAATACAACACCCAATTTTTTATTTAATATTTTTGACCGCCTTAATTTCAGCTTTGCATCAATATAAAGTACTACAGGTTTTTATACGGCGTTGTAAAAAAAAAATATTTTCTAAATTATTCAAGGTTTTAAGTCTTTATATTTAAAAAATTCTCCTGAAGTTATTTTGAAATACAAAGTTTTAATTTGGTATGGACATGCAGAAAAAAATTCTCTGTTCGCTCGATATGAAAAACTTTGAATCACACATACAGGGGTGTTTATAAATAGGTGGCAACTTCCATGATTTTCAAAAGCTCGTAACTCGATTTTTTCAAATGCAAACCCCTGTATTTTTTCATGTCATCGAATTCGTCTTTAAAAGAGCTTCATATTTTGTTAAGTATGTCCTATACCCAAAACTCATACTTTTCGAGATATTCGACATTTTTTTCAAATCGTTATTGAAGCAATAGAGTGCCGTGGAAATTGAAAAAACTGACTGTTCACTACGCTAATGTCAAAAACTTGTCATTTATATTTTGAATTATTGCATTTCCACAATGAATATTACTTTACAAGAGCAAATTGATATGGTTTATTCACCATTTCGTGTATTTAATTACTAATAGTAATACAATTTTGTTTTATTATAAATTAATATTATATTGTACTCACATAATCTGTGATTTAAATTGATAATTTAAAAAAAAAATCACTTATTTAAATCAATGATTTTTTTAAAAAAATCACTTGATTTAAATCATGATTTAAATCGTGATTTAAATCAATTGATTTAAATCTGCTCAACCCTGGATCTAACTAACGTTTACGCTATGTCAAGTGACAAACGTTTGATCATGATTAATTTCGTAGCATTTTTACCATTTATTGACTTTTTCCCTTTATCTAATTTCCATCTTCACATCATACTTTCATATTTGATATGTAGTTATTATCGGACGTGTCAATAAGTAGTCTTTTTCTACTGCTATCTTAATATCCTGATTTACTGCTGGCAACCTTTTGCATCCGCCCGGCAAAAATAAAATTCTGGGGAGAACACTGAACTTGTATGCTTGTAAAGAAGAATTTAGGACCTTATTTGATTAAAGCAATTTAGCTTTTGTGTTTCAACCTATTAATATAATTGGATGATAATCATAACAATAGATAATAATAGATAATTCTAAATATAACAGAACTATGAATTGGGAAAAATTTTGGTGGAACGATTTAGTATTACTGTACAAATTCAAGGTAGTCGCACTAAAGAAAATACTAGACCATTCATGCACGAAGATTAAACAAAACGCAACAGTACGATATGCTTTTAAAAAATCCATTTCTAGGATAACAGAAAGAATAAAATTAAGCTTACACGTAGATCGTTTTGGGCGTTATTACATCCACGGCAAAACGGCTCAAGTTACGTGCGCATAAAATTTTAATTTTTTAGTATACCTACCATAAAAGCCGACTCCATCTGAAGCGAAGTATGAAATATCTAGAATTAAATCACGAACGTAAATAACAATGGCAAACACAATTTCAGTGAAATAACCACAAAGTACACGCAATTAAAAAACCAAAACTAATTTTCGAGCGATTAAAAAATCGTGACTTTTGCATTGTTGACTATAAATAGAGGTACACGACACCGATTATTCATTGTTTTGGCAACCTTGGCATGGGGTTAAAAGTTTAATAAGCTATTTACAAACAAATCTACGAAAATGTCGCGTGTTTCATTGATTTTTTCACGACCTACCGCGATAATTACATTTCAATTACGTGACAATCGTTTTGACAAAAATAAATATCAAAAACTACTTCTTTGTTAGTCGAGTAAATTGCAATAAATTTGTTTAAAGGTTTCGCTTTATTCACACGTCACATTTCTAGCGACAAAATCCGATTTCAATTGTTCTCCGACGGTGTTTTGTTTATTGATCTAAACTAGCCTGCTTGGATTTGGTTTTTAAACAAGAAAAATTGCACCTCTACATATGTAAGTTGTCACTTCGAATCACCCATGTCAAATAGAAAAATCATCATGCATTTTTGGAATTTGGAAAAATCGCTTAAGGTAAACACAACATAGGCAGCAATATTAAACTCCACTCATAATTAAGTAGTTAAAAACCGTAAATATTAAAAAGTCAATGAGAATGATGTTATGAAGTGCTTGTACAATAGATAATTAATTTAAAACGTTTATTATTTAGGTCCACTTAGATAATCAAGTGACTTGCAATACAGTTGCATAAAATTTACCCGAAAAGAACAAGTTAATTTGAAAATAAATTGAATGATTAGCATAAAGATGAGATAAAATTGTAAATTATTTGGTAACGGAGCACTTTGTCAAGCAAGCCGTATGTTTCAACGTGACGATCTCAAAAACCGTTAAAGATAGGAGGATGGTGAAATAGGCAATAGGCTATTTAAGAATCTGAACTAACTGAAACAGGAACTGGAAAATGGAAAAAATAAGCATAACTGAGCTAATGTTCGCAGACGACATGGTCTTAGTCGCGGAAATAGAAAAAAAAAACTGCAACATAATCTAGAAACTCTAAATCAGGAATTGTAAAAAATTAATATGAAAATAAATACCAAAAAAACTAAAATTATGATCGTTGCAACAGAGAACAAAATGTATAAAATTACTTTAAAGGAGCCTAGGTTGGTACAGGTAGAAAGCTTTAAATATTTAGGACGGATCATAGAGAAAAATGGAGAAATGGACAAGGAAATAAGCGAAAGGACAGGAAATGTGGGAAGAATATTTAACAGTTTAAGAACAAAATTTTCGGAAATAGATAAGTCCCAAAACGAACAAAAGTGGTAGTTTAAAAAAGGTAGTAACTCCGGCACTTTTATACGGAAGTGAAACGTGGACACTCACAAACAAAAATAGTAGCCGTGTGAATGCAGCTGAAATGAGGTTTTTAAGAAAAATTCAAGAAAAAACAAAAAAAAATTGTCAGAAACGAAACATATAGAGAACAATTATATTAGAACCAGTTTAAGGACCATTTTTTCATATTTTTCTTTAGAAAGACAGTGGTACATCACATTGTGTACAACTTAACTAACTAATTGTAAATCGCAACTACACTGTTCATATCATGTATCAAAATTAACGATAGAACTTAAAAATTATCCACAATATATTGAATATTGTTTTACTCCTGCATTTTACATACAAAAATAGGTGAAATTGTATACCTATCTATATTTAATATACTGAAAAACAAGTGAGGTGCAAGAGCATTTTTAACAACACAAGGTATCTTTTAAACGAATTTAGATATTTCATTTTCGTTTCCACTGTAATACTTCTTTTATAAATTGAAATCAATATTAACATAAATATTTTTTGTAAGCTAGTTAATAAGCGAAATATTTGTAATAAAGTGATTTTATTCGAAACGCCTTATATATCTGAAATCTGAACATATTTTAAAAAGTTATTAGTTTTTGTATTTATGACAAAATGCTTTAACTGATAGCATAGAAATTTTATATAGCATCCATAAGAAGTTTTAGTTTCATTGTTTGTCGAGACAAGCTAAATCGGTTTTCTTGTCCTATCTTTAATTTTTTTATACATCATTAACCTTATCATCATCATATTTTACCTTCAAACTCTAACCTTTTGCAAAATTAAACCTAATTTTACAAAAAAAATAAATTTTTAAAGCGATTTTGGGTTTATTACGTAAAAACAAGCAATCAATCGGAAAGTGGCATTTATTTTAAGATACATTGTTGCTACATTTCAACTTTTTATTTTTATTCAACAAAATTCTGTATAAAAACAAATATATGTTCATTTCCAGCAAGGACAAGATAAACGTGTAATATATTATTCGATATTTTCATAAGTATAAACGCTGATAACTAATCTTTATAGCCGATAAATATACATTTACGATCTCCTAGCCTTGACTCAATTTTATTACGACAAATTGCACACTAAAATAAATTAAGACACCAGCAAAAAATTGCCTTAAAGGTTTCCAATTAATTAAGCAAGCTTGGAAGAAAAACATATAGGGATAGGTCACGAAGAGAATTTTGTTTTTGTTTCCGATAAATATTTTACAGGGTCAGGGCCGTGCTTTGCCAATTTGCCGCCTAGAGGCAAACCACTCAAATTCCGCCCTCTTATTTTATTTACATGGAAACCTCATTTTGGGTAGGCGGGCATGTGCCTTAATTATTTAAAAATTGACTACAGATATTTCAAGGTTGATGTTTAATTAACGGATAATTATCTTAATATAAACCTGTCAACACCTTACTAATATTGGATGATCAATTTAGGCTTCAAAAAATTAAGAAAATATCTACGTAAAATTGGTATTATACAAGAAGTTTAATTTTTCATAAGTCAGTTCGTCCACAAATTAAAATTACTTAGGTATTCCCTTCATGCCATGGGTAATACCATAAAAATTACTTATTGTTCTTCTAAAATTTATGGACAGATTGTTATAGCGAGGTGTTAAAACATGGTATTAGATTGCAAAAACTTTTATGATTTTTTTAGTTGCTTGTTCTAAAAAAAAACAAAGGTTTGGTGCAGGTTTAAACTTTACAGTGGGGTCCATAAATTGAGATACATCTTTATAACTCAGTGTAGTAGACGGTTTTAATCATATTTCAAACAGTTTTAAATGTAGGACAACGACTAACTAGAGCAGTGGTTCTTAACCAGGAGTGCACGCTCTCCTTGAGATGCGAAGAGCTTCTTCTGGGGGTGCCAGACTGAGCTCTGCGCATCGGGTTCTTCACTCGTTGCTCAGAAGGAAGGGTCACGATATGTTGTCGCTAGAATCTGATCAAGACTGTGTTTATTGCATCAAGAACATCAAAACTAAATGTTTTGCAGAGTTATACGTGCCACTGGCCATTTTCTTCGGAAAAATAGGGCAAAAACTGAAAAGCTGATCAATAAAAGTAATTTTTGCGATAGCGTTGGCCATAAAACCGTCAGAGACAAAATCTACATGTTTTTATTTATCAATTCGCGCATCCTTTGCAAGTAAAATGGTGCAAGGTTTTTGTAAAAACCTTAAACGGTTCCGGAGAAAAACGTCAAAAATGAAACCCCTGCATAAGCGCTATGATTTGAAAGTTGTGGTAAGCTAGAAATAAAAGGTAACGTCGCAGAGCAAGTCATATCTTTTATTTATTTGGGAACAGAAATACCTAGTGAAGGAACTACAATGGAAGGATAAGAGACAACCGAAAATAGCAAAAAATAATAAGCCACAGGAAAAGAGAGAAGTAGGAATACTGCCAAAAAGATGTATAAAGAGCTGACAGCCTTCGTCAAGAGAAACACCTCCATAAAGTGTCTTAGGGAAGAGAAAAAGATGAAGAAAGTTTTAAGTCAAGGTGCTTAAAGCTGCGTCTAATTTTAACGTTGGATTAACTCTCGGTAACTAAGCAACAAAGCATTATTGCCTTACTACTGAAACTTTAATCGGACCTTATTATTGTAAAAGTACAAATGAGAATTCTTTCCATGTAATTCTGTGAATAATCCAGTGATGCTCTCTCTCATCTTTCTCATCTTATAACTGCCTTTGCCGAAGAAAAAAGTTAATTTAACACATCAATTATTCAGTTACGGCAAAAACTTAAGTCTATTCGTTAAAATAGCTGAAAATACAGAATGTTGATCATTTGCATTTCCGCAAGCTGTTTGCAAATATGGTTCTTACAATTTCGTTGCATCGTTGATATCTCGCAGCATGTTGACATAGGAGATTTAATTAAACGCGTTTTTGCGCACATTTCAGCAATTTCTAGCCAGACTAGCCCGGAGATAAGCTGCAAGTAAACTCTGTGATTTAAATTTAATCCAAAGCTTTGTGCAAGTTCAAAGATGCATGTCGTAAAACACAAACGGGCGAAATGTTAAATGATTTCGCTTATTATACCGTTTTTGAAAATTGTGGAGTTTTTCAAACAATACATGACACCAACACTTATTTATTTATTTATAGTCATGAGTCCTTCTACTGTTAGGTGTAGGACATACAATATCACTTATAATTAATGAAAAATGAAAGTGCAGTCACGCGAAAAAGTTACGAAGTTTGGCAAGGGCACGCTCTAAAAAGTTTGATCGGATAATTTAAAGTAGTGTGTAGTGTCGGAAATCTAAAGCTATCTATGGCCACATTTCAGTCGCTACTGAAGAATTTTCTAGGATACCCATTTCATCTCATACCATCATTCATCGTCAACTATGACAACTTGGAAATTTGTCAACATTTGGAAACTAAACCGAGGATAAATTAAGAACAGTGAAATTAGACTGGGATGAGAAGAACTAGCTCAATTTGACGGAATATGAACGAAAACAAATGAAAAAAAAAGGAAATATCATCAATTACTTAAAAAAAAGGCATGAACGCGTTAAATGCGTGACCAAAAATAATAATGTACTGGTCATCTAGAGTTTATTTATAGTCTTAAAACCGATTATCCCGTAATGGGGAAAATGCAAAAGATAGAAAGTAGAGTTTCATATAAGATTAGATAACCACAATGAGAAAATATTTGCGTATTTTTGCAACTGACAGGAGTTAGAGGAACATTTTTGCAAACAATTGTTCCTGGTAATGATTAAAAAAAAAACAGAAAAAATAATACCCAAAATATGATGGGTGAATCAGAATCACATAATAAAAGCAAAACTATTTTTGCTCAGTGGTAGAATTACAAAGTCATTATTAACTTAATGCTAGCAACTCAATAAGAACTGAAAATTTTAATATCTGCACACAACACCCAGAACTAAAAGTCAGCGTTTGATGATCTGAAAATTGTTTTACCCTTTCGCAGGATATTGTACGTTCTTTCACTAAAGATAAGTAAAAACTCTGGCATGCTTGTAAACTTGGACATGCAGAAATAGTATGGAGAAAATTACATTACATTACATAAAACATTAAATTGCATTTTTCTAATCAAGGTAAGAATTTGGGATAATGGAATAACTTAAACATCGAGCAATGGAAAAAGAAATCTTTGCCTTCGTGAATATTTTATGTGGTGCATCATTGCAATTGTATCCCAGCATTTCAACTACATCTAGTAATGGAATTTTTTAACAGAAACCTCATGATTTAGTAAAAATTTTACTTGATTTCTGTTCCCAATTATTCGTCTGATTTAAATATTACCGTCCATTTCTAACAACTGAAGCATTCTCCATTCTCTGTGACCAGGTTCATGTTCAATAATTTTTTTATGGTTTTCTTGGTAACAAAACGACAAAATAAAATATTACACAAACGTGTTAAACGAATGGAATTATTCATATTACACTTTGATAAGTATTTTGTTAACTTTTTAAATGTATATCATGCAATATACCATGACTAAAATGTTTTAAAAATTTGTAGGAATTCGCTTTCAGTAAAACAAACTATTATGGTCACTTTATAAAATAAAGTCAGAGTTTGTTATTTCATTGCAAGAAAATATTTATTAATAGGTTCATGGAATTGTGCTTATACGAAAGCATAACATGTACTCGACCTACAATTACAAAGAATGATACCATCAACAACAGTTTAAGGATAGCCCAGTTGTTGCATTGAGAATCAACCTTAAAGAAATGTAGTTGAAAAATAAAGAAGTTAGTTACAGTTGTTGCGTTTTCTTTTTGTTACCTACATACTTTGTAATAAATACTCTTGAACTGTTTCCTACGTAAAACAACGTACCAACCAAATTATAAATTACAGGGTAAAATTAAAGGTTATAAGCACAAAAGTCATAAGTACAATTTCTCTAACCACAATCACATTTTAATGATATAGTTGTTACTTATAGCAGTCGAAATCTTGGTGCTGCTTATTTCTGTGCAAGGTTCTTGGATATGTAAAAGTTCAGGACGTGTTAGTGACATTTCATAAAGCACAAAATCACAAACCGTAGTTAAGAAAATCCATATTCATTACCAATTTACTAACATTTTGAAAACAATTATAACAGAAAATCTACAGTCAAAGCGTCCTTGAATATAATACCAAGCAAAAGTGTTTACATCCACATGTTGTCCTTAAATCGAAATACCATTTTCTTTAATGGTTTTTTGATGAGAAATGCAGACATCAGCGCTAGACGTCTTTATTTTATCTCTCATTTTAGTTGCCACGTTTACACGATCAAGGAATTACTTTTTCATCCGTGCCAAGATGCTAAGGAAAAAACATCTTAATTTAATCGGCAAGTGAATATATTACATACGCTGATTCACTTCAGCTGAAAGGCCAACAGATGTATACAAAATTTAAATGTATAAGCAGAAACGTGCATTTTACAAAAACTAATTTCGCACTCCAAGTGTTACAAATTGTTATTGTTAAAGACGATACATATTAAGCACACTTTATAAATGGTTTTAGCAGGATCAATTACTTATATGCATTACAAACTTGTTTTCGGCGTTTTCCTAATTAATTTAAATTAAATTAAATAAAAAAATTACTGGAGTCAAATTTTTAGCTCAATTAGGGAGACATTTTTGTTTAAACTACAAGTAATTTGGTTAAGTTTTAGCCAATATTTGTTCAGCATACCGTGTACAAGTAATTTAAGTAGCGATGCCTCGTAAAGACTGTGCTGTTATATATTTAATTTTATTGCTTGGTATATAAATCTTAAAACTTTAAATTGTTAGGCATTACTGGAGGCTATAAGACATTTTGCATTGTAACTGTACTGCACCCAGGAATTTGCATAAATTTGACTAGAAGATAGTTCATTTTCTTAACTACGCTTTGTACTCGCGTAAGACCAAATATATTTTTGTACAATATTAAGTAAAAAGCTCCACAAAAACATGTAGATACCTATATAATTAATGGATGTAATCGTAAGCGGCTTTTGGATAACATAAAAATGCGACCCTGCATACATAAGTTATTTAATGTGGCAAAAATATTAGGTAAAATTGTAACTTGCTGTTAAGCAGCCTATACAGGGTGATTCAGTTTGACTGTAGCGATAACTTTGTTATTTTAAGAGAAAACCCCCATAGGTAAACCTTATATTTCTGTAAATCGTGGAAGTATTTTTATCAAATGAAGATTTTATTTTTATTTTAGATGTTCAAACGTGTTTTAATAAGGGCTCGAAATCGAAAAAAAATTGGTTTAACGGTTAACCGAAATCGAGAACTTTCTAAAAATCGTTTTTTACGTAAAAAAAAAGGTTAAATAAAGCGGTTTTTAATTATTTTGGTTAAAGGTTACAGTTTTTTGTTATTAAAAATAACGGTTTCGGTTAAAAATCACTTTTACCGACAAAAAAATAACGGTTAACCGGTTTAAAACCGGTTTCTTGCCCTGGTTTTAATGCAAAGTTAGATAATATAGTACTTTACCATCATCCAAAATTACAGTTTTATAGCAAAACATATTCTGATTTTTTTTTTTTTTTATCAGATCACCTCCATCTCCACGACATTTTTAATAATTTCATTTCCATTTAGGTAAAGGAACACATACATAATATATTTAGAAAAAGTACAGAAAAGTTATAAGTAAAAACATAAAATTCACATAGATTCCAAAAAAATAACAGCCTAAAATTTAATTAAAAAAATGGAAAAACGTTATAGTTGCTTCAAATTTATATTTTTTTTGCCTCTTTTCATGAAAAAAAGCGTACATTATTATGAATTTCCTTAAAGGCCCCTTGCCGCCTGAAAAATCGTTATTACACAATGTTTTTGGTGCCCTATGATATGGAAGTTCTCTTACCACTGTTCGAAACTTTTGTACATCTCAATTTACAAATAATTAGACGAATTGGTTAATATAGAAAGGGATTTATACCTTTAAAAAAATGTTTAAAATAGAACGGAAGTGAAAAATCCTTGTTACCATAGAGTTTGAAACTGTATGAAATTTAATGCCGCAAATAAATAAAATGTTTCCTAATTTTATTGAATGGTTGGTACCCCATCATCAATTTTATTAATTGTAATTTCTGTCGTTACAAGGGGGCGGGTTTTCAGTGTATACAGGTCGACTAGCCCGTTTCACCCTCTAAATTCGATGAGTTCTTTTTTTTAATGTGAATTTTTCATTGGGACTAGCGCTAGTGATTATTATAATTATTATATCTACTGTTCTTTCATTACTTTACATTTTAATTTTTACACCATTTGGGTAACCTAAAAAAGCCGCCCCAAAAAAAGTGCCGCCCAAGGCGGACCACCGCGCGCCCCTTCTGCCCTCTACCCCTAGCTTCGCTACTGGATACCAGTCTAACTAATCCCTTTAAACCCCTCAAGAATTTCAAAGAAGTGTTTAATTTGATGTAATACCAATATATTTTAATCGAATCAAAGGTAAATATTATGAAATGTAAGGTAAAGGATAAAAGGAAGTCCGTAAAATATTTATCTTTATAATAGTTACAATTAATAAAAGCGTCAAATATAACCACAAAAATTAAAAACTTAAAACTTTGAAAAAATATTAAATTACATCAGTGTAAAATTTCGAGCGTGTGTAATTTTTTCGTTGTATTTTTTATTATATCACTACCTACTCATACTCAAGGAAGGGAAAATACATTTCAAAATGGTTTATCTTTAAGCTAATTACAGAAATTACTTTTCTTTAAGATTGGTCGTGTATGGGGCACTTAAATTATCACAGTTTGTTGAAAACAATTATTTATTAAAAAAAAAAAACGTTTTCATAATTTTAAAAAAACACTGGGTATTCATGTTACAGAGCAGCATTAATTTATCAAGCTGGTAATTATTAACCTACAACACAAACTTGCGCCAATAAATTTAAAACAACTTTATTCCTCATTAAAAACTTTTTATCTCCGTTCAAATTTTAACGCGTAAGTAAATAACTCACGCCATATAATTATATAAAACAGATAATTACCCGCCCAAGACATGCAAATTAAAGGAGAAAGTCGAGCCTGTTTTTTTTTCTATAATTAAAAGACAAAATAATTTAAACTAATTACGTATTTCAGACCACGCAATTTTAAACCCGCACGACGCCTGCGTTATAAGTGCGTGCAATTAACGTACCAGTAGTTATCTAAAACAAAAACCGTGTTCGAAGTCAGCGTAACACCGGTAGATGGCGATACTACGCGGCGTCCGGAGCGTCGGAACTGTAGCTTCGCTAGCGTCGATTCGTGAGGCAGATAACTGTTGAAATTTTAGCGTTCGAAAAGTTCACTACAGCGTGTGCAACGAAAAAACGTCCAAGAAAAATAATTCTCACGAATGCGACCTTTTCGGAATTTATACAGCAAGAAAATAAGACAAAAAAATACTATTATTACACTATTACTACATAATAAGTCATGCAGCCGTGAATTTTATATAAATTAAATTAAATGCAAGAATTTGCGGAGTTAAATAAACACAATTATAAAGTCGTGTCAATAAACAAACTTAGAAAAACCTGCTAATGATAATAATTTGGCTGTTTATGACGGGATATTAAAAAACTTAAATAAATTATGCGTATAATTCATACCAACTTTTTTTACATTAGGTGGCCATGGAAATGTGACATTTTTAAAGATTAAGACAGATTTGATATTAACCAAACAAGGTTAAGTAGTTAATTTTTTGGGGAAATATCATTCGGGTTGCAAAAAACAATAAATTAATTAAGTTAGATTAGTTTTGATTCAAATAAATGATTAGTATTCAGATAAGACAAAAAATATTGACATAATTACAATTTTACAATCTAAGAATGAAAGTGTGATAACATGGTCGATGGGATTTGGATATTTGAGCCTTAAGCAATTATTTAAAGTACCCCAAATGCAACAAATGAAACTGCGAGCTAATACCAAGCATTATAGGGCGCTAACGCAATAGTTTTGCAAATAAAAGTTTGAAACTTTATGAATTTGTCTATGTTAATTAAGTCACTGTTAAAACACATGCCAATTTTAAGGCCCCTTCGATAATTTTAAAAACAAACTTTTAGCGTAAAAACGGTCTGAAAATATTTTTATTGTATGAATATTTTTTTAGGCATTTGGCGTGACCTAGAGACAGTGGCGTACGCAGAAAAATATTTCAGGGGGGATATTGTTTTCATTTGCAAAAATAATACTGACTATTTTCAAACCAGGCATGGTAATCGTGCAATTAGAAAATGATCTATAGGGGCTAGAAACAAAAAGTGAATTGTAAGAAAGAGTTGCGGGGGGCCAGGGAGGCGGCTGCCCCCCGGGTAACAGTGCCATGGACAATTTTTTTAAAATTTCCAGGTCAAACGTACACAAAAAAGCATTTATGAGTAGAATGTACAAACATAATATATTTTATATGTATGGAAAAGCAGTATGTTGAGCAATTTTGAAATACGGTAATTATACTTTTAGTTCTTTTCAAACTTTCGGGGGGATTTATCCCCTTAATCCCCCTTTGCGTACGCCACTGCCTAGAGATCATTACAACCTTACACAACTCGACATTACATCTTTTTTTTTTTAATAACCCTAACAAACCTTAGTGTAGTTAAATGGCGAAAAATTCTACATAAAATGGCAGTAAAATACTTTAAAAATTAAGTTGCATATTCAAAATGCGTTATATAACTTTTTAAACTGAATTTGTCTAGTTTTTCGTTAAAATAACAAAAAAAGGCACTTTTTTTGTATTCGCATAAACATTTTGATACTTTTATTTTGTATTTAAAAGTTTTTCATACTAAACACTCCATTTGGCTTTAAAATCAAAAAATGTTCACTATAAACTCAAATTTATGCACATAATATGTCTTCATGGACATTATAGATTTTGAATATTTTTTTTAGAAAATCGTCATAATGTATAAATAAAATGTATTAATTTTTTGTTTACATCAATAAAAAGATAAAACATAATCAGATTTTGAGTGAAAACTGGACCAGTGAATACTTTTTAAATGATGCTGACTTTATAAAATGTTATATTTAAATATCATTTTTCTGTGTTTTTTCCTTTTTATTAACTATGTATATTATTTGTAATGTACGTAAATTATTATTGTGACAAGTTCTACACCTTTTTTGGGATATTCAGAACAAATAAAGATTATTATTATTATTATTCGTGCGAAATCAAAAATATGAATGAATTTTTATGCCAGTTATCTTACATTAATTATTTTTTCATTCAATAACATACAAAGTTAATTGAAGTTATTTCTAAAATCAAATGAGATGGTTAGGATCTCTATGACACCCTTATTTGTGTATGTAAAGTACAGGTTGTTTGAAAGTCAAGTTTAACCATGGGGATCCTGTTTATTATAATAGCTTAAGTATAGTTTAAATTTGGTTTAGTTGCTAAATTCAATGCACATTAGTAATCCGTAAAGAAATTGGAAATATTTTAAACGGTATCCGAGAAAATTAGGAAAAACCGGAAAATACAAATTTTGAAAATCGTCTAAAGCTCCTTTGGAGTATAAAATATTTCAAGTGTGTAAAGACATTGCCACGGCAACTTTTTAAACCGAATCACTATTTTTTCCTAATTCGATTCCTTTTGTATTTGATTATGTAAATGACAAAAATTGCGCCCATTAGAAAAAATAAATCTGGTTGTCATGAACGAATTGACCTAGTAAAATTATTGAACACCATTCGATTCGGCTTAAAATGTTGCTTAGGCAATGTTTTTACACATTTGAACTATTTTACATCCTAAAGGACTTATAGGCGATTTTAAAAAATCGTATTTTACGGATTTTCCTAATTTTCCCGGATATCGTTTGAGATATTTTCCATTTATTTCCTAATTATTAATAATACTCTAGCTGTTATAATAAGAAAGATCCCCATGATTAAGCTCAAATTTCACGCTGTACGTGAAACCTAAGATTCCACCCATCCCTCTAACCACAAGTCCACGACGAAGAAAAATATTTGCAATGATTTTCCTAAAAATCAAAATTGCGAATAATAAAATAATACAATATACAATCAAATTTGATTATTATTTATGAAAATTTGTAAACACGAGTTTCGTTGTCGTTTAACATAAATTTTTCATAAGTTTCATGAAATTAAATGAAATTAAATGATGCAAATCCATTCAGAGATATGTAAATAATTTGTTTTTTGTTTATAAATGTCACTTACTTGGCTCGGATATGGGCGAGAAAACGCTGTCTGGAAGGAGTATGCCTTTTTGAACCAGTTCATCCCTATTGGCTCGGACAGAAATTTTCCTTTCTAAAGCTAAAACAAAAGCATAAATTACCTAACATTGCACTCTCGCTTGTAACAGACGGCGAAAGAAAATTTTCGATTAAGCAAGCGATACGTTTCCTTAAAACCAGGTAATATCTGAGGCAATTTACAACTTGGAAACAAAACAAAACGGAAGAACAGAGATTAAGAGGTTGTTATAAGAGCGGTACTCACTTCTAGAAACTGCTTCTAATTTATCTGATTTCTTTTTCCTTTTCCATTTCCAGGGTTTAAATAGTTTTCCTAGAGCTGAAAATTTGCTTTTTCTTTCTAATGGCGGCGTTCTTGGTCCACTGCCCAGACTGTTAGTCCTAAACGCCGTACCATTCTGTTTTTTGGCTGAAAACAAAAATTAGCGTTAAGAAAAATACTTCACAGAACAACACGCATAATATTTTGTTTTTCTTTTAGTCTGCTTCCGCAATTTGTTATGACTCGTACGATATTGCGAGTTGTCAGCGCGATACGGAGCGCGATTAGAAACAGCTTGAAGATATTTATTTTTCAATTAAAACGCCAAATAAAGTCTCCATTACTATGTAAATTGGAGCTGGAAAAGTTAAAAATAACTCAAAACAAATGAAGTAATCCTAAATGCCCTCGTCGGTTTTATACGAAACAATTGAAAAAAGCGTAATTGTTTTGTAACTCCATTACGGTTCAAACAACAAACAAACGTCGAGGGGTAATCAACTTTTTGCAATTAATAAAGCACGTCCATGTACTGTTGAGGCAACGTTACGCGAATTAATTTCAAATTTTCATTAAGATTCCAGAAATATTCCAATTTCGAACATCAAAAAAAGGAAAAATTATTGCGATATCATTTTCTTCTGTCGCTTATTATGTTTTAATTTTAACTTGTTTACGGAAGAACGATCGTACAATCAGATAATTTAAAAATAAATATGGATTTTAACTTTTAGCAGCATTTGGGCTTAACAAATCCTAAGCAATGGCTGTAGACGAAATAGGTATGTCCAGGGCCTTTTAGAGTAAATGCGAGTCTATATTGAGGTCTATGATAAATATTTATAATTTTTAAACCGAAATTACAAAATTATTTAAAAAATAAAAATTTCGAAAATTTTAATGTTTTGTTTTTGAGATAAATTACCCAAACGGCTCCTGTGATTATGAATAAACTCTAATTTCTCAACAAAATAGTTTCAACTCATTTAAATTAAATTTTGAATATATGTATTTCTAAGCATGTTGCTGTAGTCGTGTCTTGTGTGTCAAAACAATCGCATGAAACGTCATTTTAACAGACGCTGTTTATGCCATTTACAAAAATGAGGTATATTAGAATGCCTGGGGCTGGGATGGGGAGTTGGAACCGATGCTCTTTGGAGGAGTTGGGAGTCAAGAATCGGAAAATTTATCAACTTCCGACTCTTTTAGTTTTTAACAGGGATGAGAACTTAAGAACAAAACGAAAACAAAATAACGATAACAACCAATGTTTTTTAAAAAACGAGAACAGTAACGGCATTTCGTTGTTTGTTCAAGAACCGAAACGAAAATACAAATATTCAATACCGGTTTTCCCTAACGTTTAATTGGTAAATTGAACTGATACAGGTGAACCTCTCTAACTCGACTCTCGAGGGAAACTTATGAAAAATCGAGTTATGGGGGTTTTGTTAAATATGTGGATGCCCGCTTCCAATTTATGTTTATATACCTTCGTAGAATCAAAATCACATTTAAAAACTCACAATACTATCACTCACAAAAAAACTGAACATTTAAAAACTACTACAATAAAATCAATTATTAAAGTTTATTCAATTGTAAATCTATACACAACAAAACAATACTTTCTTGATACTACGTATGGCGAAAGTAAAAATTAACAAAAAGTAAAATAGCATGCACTAAAAATGTTTACTAAGTACAATTAATCCATAAAGTTTATTTAATTATGATTTTTATAAAAAACAAAAAGTTTTAACTTTTTCTTTTAAATTGCTCGATTTGTCGCTACTTTCGGGTTACGACCATATTTGGGCGCACTCGAATTGCGGCCATTTTAATGACTTGTACTTAAGTACCACTCGAACTGCGGCCAGTAATTAAGCATAAGAGTTAAGCCGATACACGAACTGCGGACATTCTTTAATTATACCTTTCCTGGAATTTTGTATTCAGGTAAGCGGTCAGAAATGGTTGGAGTATCCCTAAATATTCACTACTTAAATTAAATGAAATAAAAAAATATAAATAAAATATTTTATTTGTCAATATTATGTACATGTCGTAGGCATAATGTGGAATCCGGCATTTTATAAAACGCCTAGGCATTTTATAAAAAGCCGGCAAAACGAGCAAATTATGACTTTTTCTTAGACCCATACATTTGTATTCATACAAAAAAAAGCTTTAACCAACCTTTAACCTGACCCTCATTCATTTGGTCAGTAGTAAAGG
The DNA here is from genome assembly GCA_947652605.1 of Elmis aenea. Lineage (NCBI taxonomy): Eukaryota > Metazoa > Arthropoda > Insecta > Coleoptera > Elmidae > Elmis > Elmis aenea. Next base: position 11,941,922 of record OX393579.1, read on the forward strand.
GTCAGGTTAAAGGTTGGTTAAAGTTTTTTTTAAAAATAAATAATAAAAATGGAGCTAATAGTTTTGTGCCTAAGCGTTTTATAAAATGCCGGATTGCACATTATGCCTACGACATACATAGTAATTACTTAATAGGTGTATAAAATTTCTACAGTCTGAAAATATAACTACAACATTTAACAAAATCTACTCGAGAAATCAAACTGTCTTTGTATTGTTCAACTTTTTTTTCCAAATACATATGGCGATTCTAAATGCTTCTTTGTGGAGTTTGATTGATGCAATAATGAACACTGTTAATCTTAATATAAGAATCTGTCTGAATTTTTATTAAAGTATGCATAAAAACGTGAATATTGGGATGTGGTGACGGATAATATAAATTGAATTTACTATGACCAGATTCATATGTTTGTAGTTCTCATAGTAAGTACATAATTTAAGGATTAATTCTTGGAACATTAAACTAGGATCTACTCATACAATCAAGGGTTAGAAAATATCTGTACGCAGTTCGAGTGTAGGATTAACGCATGGTCATAAAAGTTGGTAATTATGGTATTACAATGGCCGCAGTTCGTGTGCACCGCCATATTTTTATACAATTAGAGTAAAGAATTAAGCTAGAATCATAAAGCTTTAAAGATGCTACTAGAATTTTTAGTTGTGCGCCGATTTCAACAGATAAAGTCAAGTTGCAGAGGTAAATCGAGTTACAGATGTATCGAGTTGGAGATATTTCACCAGTACTGCGAACCGTGCCCAAATGAATTTGCGTTATTCCAGAGCAAAAACCGAATCGGAAAATTATTACGAACCGAAAACTGGAACCGATCCGATTTTTAAACGATTAGAAGCCCTTGAAAATATCGGTATCGGATGAAACAAAATAACTATGGGGAAAAAATGCATAAAATTTACATGAATTACAACGAAGTATACTGCGCCAATAGCTCGCAGTCAAAAAGCAATAAACAAATCACATTCGCTCACAATTTTGAAAACGGAAGTAATTTCGCGACGGATCTAAATGAAAACAATTCATCGCGACAAAGGCAAACTCGAATATCGCGTTATCGTAACAAAATTTAATATGTAGGTACCTGTTTCACAAACAAGTGACTCACATAATTCAGTTTACAATTTCTGCTGTCTGACAGAAACACGAGATCAATGAACTAAGTCTATAATTACCAGATAATGTATTATCGCATGCCTTTGACGTAGGCACAACAGAGGATTCTCTCATCGTTAATGAGACAACGGCAAACGCACCTTCATGTGTATACACTGCCGGAGTAAAAATATCTCCAATACGATTCTAATTTACCTACACGTGCGAATGTTTTGCGTTGCCGCGGGCAGTACTGTCTGCCTTCGTTATGTCCTAAATATTTTCGCGTATATTCGCTTTCGATAAATGGTGCTTTGGCGAATTTAGTTTTTCCTTTCTATTAGAACTAAATGAAGTGAGAGAGTTACGTAAAATTATAGATAGTAAAAGGGAAATTCGAGATAACGCGTGTAATTTGATCGTGACGTACAGGTTAGTCACATTTGATGTAGGATGTAGTGATACGCACTTAATACCAAAGTGCATGGTAATTTGCCATAAGAAATAAAATATTTTAATTCTAAAGTCTGTTTTATACTACACTAATTTTTCGTTTAAGAAAATCGTATACGATTTTCTAGTAGGTACGGTGTCAATCAGAAATTAAAAATCTTGAACGAAAAATTCGTACGAAATTACTACCTGCGCTAAATCCGTCCAATTTTAGCATGCGCGCAGGCGTATTCTACTGTAACTGTATCTGACCGCATGTCATTTGTGGGTTAGGTTAACTGAAACAATCAAACGATGTTAAATACTACTTATTACCGTTATCCCTCACAATTTATTTTGTAGGAATAAATATGTAGAATGGAACAAGCGTTAAATATACGTTAAATTTGAAAATGATTCGCTTTCTGTTCTGCGATCAAATTGAACATTTGACATGGTTACTCAAGGTGCCAACAAAATATGATAAAAGTTACTAAAAAGTTACTAAAAAACCAAAATATATTGGAGTTTTCGTACCAAAAAATAGTACAATGTAAATGGTTCATATTTTCCATGCTAAATTCTTGAACGAAATTTTTTTATTAAAAATCGTATACGATTTTCTTAAACGAAAAAATAGTATAGTATAAAACAGACTTTAGCAGTAGAATAGTAGCCGTTAAAGCATTTTAAATTTAAAAATATCTTTTAATTAATATAAGATTATTGCATGTATACCAATTCATAAACTATGTCGTACAACGCTGTTTACGTACAATTTTCCGAACGAAATATTAATATAAATGATGTCAATTGTATTGAGTATACGACAAAAGCATAAATTTTTCAAATAACACTGTACGGCGACAAAAAAAAAACTAAAATATTTACATTTCTTAAACACAAATCGCTTCTTCATTACACCAACCGAACAATCCTTTTAGGCTATCGGATTTCAATAAATCATTGTTACCAAAACACGAAACGGATATGATGTCGATACGGCACGTTTGAAGCGTTTTCAAAGCAAATAAAAACCAATCGGGCTGAAATAATTTATGTATTCACAACTTGCAACAACAAAAAAACTTAGCACAATTACGCGAACGTTTGCTTAGTGACTAAACCGTACGGAACACGTTATTTGCTGGACTATTTCAGCACATTACCAAGTCTTAAAGTAATTTCGACTGAGACCTGTCCCATTTGCTATTAGTCATCATTGCAAAATGACCATAATTAGCGTTAATTGCTGGTATTTATAATAGTTTAACATTAATACGTCACAAAAATTATTAACTGGTACGTTGCTACATGAAGAGGTTTTCTTCACGACTGTACAAGAGCTCCTACTTCAGCTGCCGACTTGTTTGTAATTTATTTCAGAGGCTAGGCATTCTAGTTTTCATTTCTACGTCCTTGCGGACATAAAAAATACTTTCGCAGCGCGTATAAGAACACGTCAACAGCGCGATTAGCATTTCTTTGCGATGGCTATCTGATAATTGTTTAATTAAGAATTCACACAAAACGGTAAATCCGAGTGATATGTTATTTAAGTTTATCTGTGCACGATCAAGTTTTAATCAGTTGAATTATTTATTCATAGCATTTATCTTGGGAGACAAATGGGATTAATTTGATGGCTAAGATTTTTTACGGCTGGGTTAATGTATCAGGAACTACAGTAAACGAGGCGATAAATTTAAATTTCAAAGTAACGCTGGTAAAAACTAGCTCGTTAATTAATTAAATAACAAGGAGTATTGTTATCGAGTTAAATAAAGTCACTGTTGATGCACAAAAACAACCGGAACAACAAACATCTTCTTAGATAAATACACCGACTTACAACCGATGATAATTCGAAATTAATTTATGCTTACAATTAGTACAACCAGCTGATGTAGCCACCAATGTTTGCCAAACGAGAGTATATAAACGACATTTAAATAATAAAAATAATTTAAAACTATACATATCAGGGATGGAATAACGTTTTAAATCGTTACGTTATTGTATAACGTTATTTATTATTTGTTTTCGTTACATAACGTTATAAATAACGTTAAAAAAATGAATTGTTATGTTATATAACGTTACATAAATTATGATATACAGGGTGTTTCTTAAATAATGCGAAAAAATTCGGAAGGTGATTCCTTATTGAAAATAAAGTGGGGTTTTTTATATAACAATTTTTTCTTAGACGTCTCCTTTCGGAGTTACACCCCCCTAAAGGGGAGCGATAAAATTAGGTTTTTATTTTATTTCTTAAATTTAGATAAATGTAGGAGAATGATATTTGGTAGATGTTTTATACTTATTAAAAGGTTTCCCATAGTATTATTTTCAATTATCTTCCACCTTCATAGGGGGCTGAAAAGTGCGACCCCTGTTGGTTTTTTAATCAGAACTTTTTGGTGAGTTGAAATTTTGCAAAAATGTTTTTTTGTTAGTGTGATTTATTTAGAACCTTTTTTTATTCTTTAGTTTTTCTCGTAAATCTTACTTTTTTGAGTAAAAAATTAAATGAGTGAATAGGATGTTTATGTTCATATTGGGTAGAATTGACGGGCGTTTTAGCGTTGTCGCCGCGTAAGCGTCAAAATGAGTTACACCCGTCACTTCTATCCAATATCGTTTTATATTGGAATATTTGATGGTTCATGTTCATTCATATAATTTTTTACTCAAAAACTGAGGTTTAACGAGAACAGTTAAAGAATAAAAAAAACTTCTAAATAAATCAAGTTTTTAAAGAAAATTTAAAATTGCTAGATTTCAACCCACCAAAAAGTCCTGATAAAAAAAACCAACAGAGGTCGCACTTTTCAGCTCCCTGTGAAGGTGGGAGATGATTAAAAATATTACTATGGGAAACCTTTTTATAAGTATAAATCTCCCACATTTATCCAAATTTGGGAAATAAAATAAAAACCCAATTTTACCGATCTCCTTTACGGGGGTGTAACTTCGAAAGGAGACCCTTAAGGAAAAAAAATGTGAAAGACCCCTCTTAATTTTCGATTAAGTATCACCTCCCGAATTTTTTCACATTATTTAAGAAACATGCTGTATAAAAACAATTTTTATTTGTAACTCTGAAATTATTTTTGGGATCTGTAAATGTAAATTTAAAAGATAGTACCTACAAAATTACGTTAAGGTTGAGATATTTTATTTTCATTTTAATTTCTAAAATACAAACAAAATATTTTATCTTCAGAAAATAAAAAGATCGCCATATAAAAATTTAATTTATAGAGAATAACGATACAAAATAACTTTTAACGAAACGTTATCGGTTATTATAACGTTATATAACGTTATAAAAATATCGTTACGTTATTGTATTAAAAATTATAGTTGAATCGTTATTATAACGTTATCTGGCATCGTTACGTTACGTTTTCCATCCCTGATACATATTACTTAAAAGACTTGGTTTTTGGGTTGGAACCACGCTAAGAATTTTCTTATAACAGAAGTTTCGTCCTCTTTTGTTAACATCAACGATATTAAAAAAAGTGTCCAGGTAACTTCAAAACGTGTATATCCGTCGAAATTTGGAATTCGAAAATTTCATCACAATACTTTCTTTACAATAGTATGGCGAAAGTAAAAACCGGTATAAATCCAGTTACTGTTTTTCTTGTGCTTGAAATGGATAAGTAAATTGACACCGAAATTCAATTACCCATCATCCCCCTGCATAAAACGGTGTCGCCATTAAGTGTCAGCAGAAATTCTTAGGTAACCTCAGTTAAGCTCAAACGCAGACAGCACGTGCTAGAAATACTAAGACTTCCCAGTTCCGACAAAAAAAGGCGCGTCAACTTGCCAATAAGCTAAAAAGAAACGAGGAAATCGTTAAGTGAAACCGAAATTTGAAACAGAAATGTGCAGGACCTTTCGCTGCCGTCTGTATTACTTTCCAAGCATTTTCTTTACGGGTTTATTGATTTTAACCCTTTTAGATTCGCTTCTTTCGCGTTTTTTCTATTTGTTTGCAGGCGAAGTTGATACAAAAGTTTTGATACTTTAACTGATTAAAATTAGAGTTCTAGAAGCATGGGAATTCGCTTATTCTCTGCCTGCATTTTTTTGTTAAGAGCTACACTTAACAAACATATAAACAGCTTCGTTGTTATGATGGTTGAGTAATTGTCTTTTAATTGATTTTGAGGTATCTCTCTCCTCTGTGAGCTTTTTTTAAGATATAACCAATCCGGCAGTAAAACATTACCATTTCTTTTAAAATTTTGTTATTGATACTAAAACATTATACTATTTTAGACAATTTTGAGATACGCCCCAAACAAATAATGTAAATTTTAAAGAGAAAAATTAATTGCTTTATATAAAAATACGATTGCTACATGTGTTGTATGAGTAACTTTGTTATTATAGGAGTTACAGTCAGTTAAATTAGCAGAAGTGGCAGAATTTCAAGACGAATTTAATGCCATTTTGACATTTGACTTACACCTTTAACTTTTTAAATGTAACTGACTATGTAACTCTAACAAATTAAAGTTACGAATACAATACATGTAGGTTATTGTCACCCTGTATAGGTTAATAAAACACTCTATAGCAGGGGTGTTCACCCTTTTAACTTCCCTGGGCCATATTGAAGGAAGACGAGTTGTTTTGGGCCACACATAAAATACTATAACACTAACGATAGCTGATAAGCAAAAAAAAAACGTAGAAGATAGTTAACAGTAATTTAAACTTCATTTTAGTCGCAATCTCATGGAGTTTGTGAGTCTACAATTTTTTGTTGGCCCGCATTCATAGCCGTTCTGGGCCGCATGTGGCCCGTGGGTTGGACAAGCCTGCTTTATAGTAAATAGAATCGTAATATAACACATTTAAATGCTGTACAAAATAACCGAATGCTAAATGAAGGAAAGACATGCTTACTATCTGTTCGTAGAAAAAGTAAGCTACATAACACGAGTTGTAAAGCAATTACGTACTCGTGGAAATACGCACTCGCCGCTACGCGGCTCCATGCGTAACTTTTCCACTCGTGCGTAATATGCTTCTTACAACTCTTGTTATGTAATATAGGAGTACTATTTTAATGTTGCAATAAACGGAGTGTCAAGTGACACAATATGGATGTGTGCGGTGGCAGCGACTAAAAGCTAGTCTAATAACAAGGGACGCTAAAACGATAGATTACTCAATTATGTTTTATATTTCCCTGTAAAACGTTTAATATTATATCCTTTATAAGATTTATTAATATCATATACCTATAACCAGGGCCGGATATAGGGGTGCGCATATTGTGCACCGCACACGGCCCCGCGATTAGACCGGCCCCGCGCTAGCCGTTTAGAGTTTGCGGGGCCGTGTGTGGAAATAAAGAACAGACTGGTGACCTAAAAAACAAATGGCAGGACGGCCCCGCGCAAGGATTCCGCCAGGTATTTCTTGGTATGGACAAAATGAGTGCGAGGAGCTTTTTTTTTATCCGGCCCCGCGTTTATTTCCTCACACGGCCCCGCTAACTCTAGGGCCGGCTCTGCCTATAACGTGCACAAGGTATTTTTTAATATAGCAGTTTGGGATATATTTTTTTTAAACACGGATATTTTTTATATAGCAATGGGTATCTCATATGTAGCATTTTGGAATTTGTTTTATATAGCATTTTGGTAGATTTTATAGAACGATTGGGTTATATTCTTCAAGCAATATTTCCTAACACTTTTAAATGCGTACTATTATTATATCGGTGGGGTTCTCGGTAGTTACGCTCTTGGTAAAAGATTGAGTTTATTTTATCATTTAATTCATTTTGTAAGAGTGTAATTAATCGCGTAATCTTGCTAATCAAATTTTTATTATTCTGCGTGCAACTGTAAAATCTAGAAAGCCCTGCATTAATAAAAAGCAATGAACATTTTATGGTATATAAGGCTCGATTTCCTGTTGCGTTTGAAATTTACGTTCAACTATGAAATGATATTTAATTGAAATGAACTCGATTCAGTTTAACCATTAACCTTATTAAGGACTTAGCAGAACGGCGATCACTGAAATATTCGCACGTATTTCAGTTAACGCGGATTATTACAACGTAATTCGATATTTACAGGTAAACCGATGTAGATTTTAAAAAATTAATTGAGAAATTGATGGTTATTTCGTTACAACGAATTCGATACTGTTAATGTGGGTAAATTTGCTCCGCTCAAACTTTTTTTCATCTTTCTTTTACATCAACTTTAAAAAATAATGAAATTTACTTTTATACGCAGTTTATACAAAAACCGATAAAAATATGTGAAGTAACATGTAATTTTACCAATTATTTTTGTCAAAAATAAAATTTCTTTAGGTGACCAATGTTATACAGGGTGTTTCTTAAATGTTGCAACAACAATCGAGAGGTGGTTCCTTATCAAAAATGAAGGGGGGACTTTTATATATATTTTTTCCTTAGACGTCTCCTTTCGGAGTTACACCTCCCTAAAGGGAAGCGGTAAACTTATTTTTATTTTATTTTTCAGATTTGGATAAATGTAAAAGAATGATATTTAGTAGATGCTTTATACTTATTGAAAGGTTTCCCATAGTAATATTTTTAATCATCTCCAACCTTTACAGGGGGCTAAAAAGTGCCACCCCTGTTGGTTTTTCAATCAGAACTTTTTGGTGGGTTGCAATTTTGCAAATAATTTTTTTTTGAAGTTTTATTTACGGACCAAGCCGTTTGAGTTAGCGAGTTAGTGTAAAGCAGAGCACTGTGCGGTTGTGTAAAGTGTCGTTCTTGAAAACAAGAATACAGAAGAAAAAAGAAGACACCAACGGGTGGACTCTTAACTTAAGTAGAACTATCATAAAGACATATTGCTGGTTGGCTAAAGTAGCTAGGTGCAATAAAACAATACAGTTAAAAAAAAAAAAAAAAAAGTTTTATTTATTTAGAAACCTTTTCTGTTTTTAAGTTTTCCTGAAAAACCTAGTTTTTAAGTAAAAAAAAAAACGACAACATGAACCATCAAATATTCCAATATAAAATGATTCATTTTGGTGGTTACCATGGTTTGTTTATGTTCTTATTGGGTAGAATTGACGGGCGTTTTCGTGTTGTTGCCGCGTAAACGTCAAAATGAGTTTAAAAAAACTAACTGCTAACGAATGCATATCGCACATCTCAACATTGGTGTAACTCATTGCAAAATATCAACCCACCAAAAAGTTCTGATTAAAAAACCAACAGAGGTCGCACTTTTCAGCCCCCTCTGAAGAAGGTGGGAGATGATTGAAAATATTGCTATGGGAAACCTTTCAATAAGTATAAAACATCTACCATATATCATTCTTCTACATTCATCTTAATTTGAGAAATAAAATAAAAACACAATTTTACCGCTCCCCTTAAGGGGGTTGTAACTCCGAAAGGAGACGTCTAAGAAAAAAATTGAATATAAAAGTCCCCCCTTCATTTTCGATAAGGTATCACCTGCCGAATTTTCTCGCAATATTTAAGAAACACCCTGTATATAAAAATTAAGTATCTTTGAGGATCATTGTTTGGCATTAGCTTTAAATTACGTTATTTTTACATAACAAATTGTAACTAGTAAAAAACATTGACCAAGCATTGAATACATGAATAACTTATCTCCTTAAAAAATGTTTTAAAATAAATCTTACGCTGACTTTTATAGAAATTACTAAAAGGTACAATAATATGCAATAAAGGTGATATTATTCAACAATTTGTTTGATATAAAATTCTGTGATTAATAATGACTTGAAGAAAAAAAATCAATTCATGGTAAAAAAACTAAAACTCAAATAAAGTTTCAGCTATTTTCCTACTATAAAATCATTGTTTGTAACTCCATTTTTCATTAATAATGAATCTTTTGTATCATAAACACCTTTCCATTCGCAATTAAGTCAGTCTCAGCTGCATACATACCGTTTATAATGAAAGAGGTGTAAGTCCATATTTGAAAAAAAATTAGAAGACAGATAAGTTACATATAATTTAGTGTGAACTGTTTATTTGTAGACAATTTATAGTTTAAATTTTAAATTATCCTTATGCTTTCTTTGGCCAACTAAAAATTAGTAAATGAAAATGCAAAAATTAAATTCATCTTGAGATTAAACAATAACATTTTGTTTCTTGTTATTTATAAACATAATCAAATGTTTTTTGTTTCTTTTTTCATAGATAGCTTGATAAGTGATTAATAAAATACGATTATTTTTTTGATTTTGTGACCTATTTATAGAAATAGATATAACAAGTAATATCTCATTAAAAAGAGGGGGAAAAGTACAACTGTTCCATAGCCAACTTCGCAGCCTGTAAGAAAAAATAAAGTTGGGGGTAATATTTCAAAAATGGAAAGTGATAAAAAAAACTCTAAAACAATAGGTACATTCTCCATTAAAAAATACCTCAAGAAACTACCAATAAAATTGATCTAATGAATAAAATAAAAAAGTTACTAAAGAAAAAAAAATTGAACATTTTCGTATTTTTTGCTATAACATCTGAAGTAAGAGGATTTTTGTACTTTTAAAAATTGAATGTATCTCCTCTCATACTTAGAAATAATTCATCTAATTTAAGCAAACCTGTATCTCCCCCCACGCTAGAAATGTTATTTGGGACACCCTGTAGACGGTAATAGAAGTATTTTGGTTATTAACAAAGTTTTAAAAACAATAAAACATTATCAGTCGGTAATACCTACCTGAGTTATTTTAAATTATACACGAAACGAACAGTAATTTAACCTTTTATTTCTGTCTGCTTTGTTCATATTCGTGTAAAACCCAACATTATTCATCTTCGGTATATAAAAACACTGGCCTTGTTGCATCATCATTCAATTCTCATGTTTAATGTCATAATGTAAATAGGATATGATGTTACCTTTTCTCATGAAAGTCAAATGTCGGGGTTTTGTTTACGCGGCCATATTTTTAAAAGTGCACTCCGAATGTTCTTGATTTTTGAAACGACACTTTGTGTTTTGCATATCACATAACTGGGGCAAAAAATTCTTGTTTAGAAAATTAAAATATGAATAAAGTATGAGCGATATTTTTACGTGGGTAATTGAATTTAAACAGGGCGTTTTCAAGACCGGAAGACGGTTTTAAATGTCCCGGTAGGATAGGTCTAGTTCTATCAGGGCTGTGTATTTAATAACGTGGTTATTTTTGTAAAGATACCTTAGCGAGTTGCGCCAACATACTAGTGCAATTACAGAAAATTGAAACGTGTTCAAAAGGAGAAATTTAATTGTAACGAATTAAATATTAACGAAGTACGTGCATTGCTCAATAAATTTCATTTTGAAATTATTAGACTCCCTTTGTACGTACACGACTGAAGCAAAAATTATGTCGCATTTTCCTAAAAATAAAATAAATAGCCTTTTCTCCTCGGCATTTTCATTTTAAATATAGCTAATTATCTCTGGGCAGCTACGAAATTATTTTTATACCTTAGTAAAAAGTGGAGTCTTTACAATAATTCAAGATAAAGTCAATAAAATGTTTTGCAAATATTGGTGAAGAGGTAGTGCAACATAAGATTCGCGATATGTTTGGAAAATACGCCATTCATGTACAGGGTATTGGGAAATGACCAAACTTCATGAGGTAGGTGTAAAAATATGTACAAAAATATGACACTTTTCTATCAATACTTCAATTATTTGAACGATACATTTATTAACACTAATCAGTTTACTTTACTCAAACTTCCTCCTTTTTTACGAAGGATATCTTGTAGTTATGTTGGACCAGTTTCAAGACTTCCGTTCTATAAAAATCTTATTTATTTTGCAAATAAGATTGCTACAGAAGAAGAGCCGAGAGTCTGAAGACTGGTCCAGCATTTCTACAATAAATCCTTTAAGATAACAATTTTTTAATTGGTTGGTAATTAAAAACTGTTGTCTGATCGAAACGTCGAAAAACAAATTGTCGCAAAGCAAGGTGACAGCATATCAAGAGTTGAAACCAGAGATTTACAATCTGGACGATAGAATATTTCAGATAAATCTTAAATAATAAATATTTGTGCTCTATACTTAAGTTTTCTTTATTTTTATCAGCATTCCGTATTCATTACTACAACAAAAATATCATTTACAAATTCAGTTGAAAAAAGTATAGAAATGTAGTTTATGACACGAAGAAGCGAATAAAAATAAACTTATCACAAAATAAATTCTCGTATTTGTTAAATATTCAAACGGTACTTACCTACTTTGTAAGTATGCTTTTTATTTATTGTTTTGAAATTATGTCATAATTGTTATTAATATCTAGTGTTACACAAATTAGGAATTATAATTGGATTCATTGGAATAAGTCTTGCATGTAATAATTTACAGTTACAAAAAATATGAAGCGGAAAGTTAATATTTATTTAAACATAAATGTATTGCAATTATTATAATATTGTTGTTTGTATAGCAGTAATGCATTATTTCAATTAATTAGTGCTGTATATGTGAGCAGATAATCAGTAAATATTACGAATACATTAGCAGTTTTGTACCGTATGACAGTGTAATTAGACCAGTGCCATTTTAATTATTGTTACTAACAGGATTTCGAAATTCTGAGATAACAAAACATTTTATGTGGTACAGTTTGTGTGTGTAAACTTTTACTTCCTGTTCAACCGAAAACGAAATTTTGCTTTTGAAGTAACGCCCTGTATATATCTTGACATTTTCGAGTTTCTTGAACAAATTCAGTTTACAACAATTAAGGCGTTTGTTTTCAAAGTGACTTACTTGATCATTCCGAAAATTGGAGACTTCAGATATGAATCAGTAAAAAATATATTGTTTCAACGTATTAAAACCCCTTAAAAGTAGAAGTGCTGTGCATTAAACATAAGTTTTGTTTGAGTCACTTAAAATAGGGTTAGATTTTAATGTTGTTTTTCTACGACCACTAATGTAACTCTTACCGTACAGCGTGGATGCATACCTACTAAGTGGGTCCTTACGCACGGTAAACAAAAAGCAGTTTTTTAAAGAAATGATCAAAGTAGACTCACGTCAAACACTTTCTGCATGCCTAGTGAGAACGAACGGTAAGCAAAACGCACACTTGTCTAGAAATGTCAAAGTACGCTTACGTCAAAAATGACAAGACAACGTAACTTCATGTGTATATTAACCAAAAAGCCGTTAAAATCGTAGATATAATGTGATCGTAGAAAAAGTAAGCTACAAAACACGAGTTGTAAAGCCATAGTGCACTCGCCGCTACGCGGCTCCGTCCACAACTTTTCCACTCATGGGTAATATGCTTCTTACAACTCTTGTTATGTAATACACTATTATTTTTCAGAAAATTAATATTGCTACATATGGCAATTTGGAATAAAAAAGTATTACACAACGAAAAAGGCTGCAGAATGTTAAAAAACTAAGCTCGCCGAAGCCAAGTTGGATATTACACTTTTTTGAAATTGTTACTGCATTTTAAAACAAATGCTTATTTTATTGTAAAAAGAATTTAATAAAAATTTGTAATACGCGAATTATGTATCCTAGGTTTTATGTAATAATTAAAAATCGGGATCAATTGAGCATTGACGCAATCAGGGAGGGGTGCAAGGGTGCATTTGCACCCCCCAAAAAAACTAGGGAATTAGTCATGCTTGTAATATCTGAGTGGATAAAATAAATATATGGAGTGGTTATCAATACCGATGCGATATTGTCATAAAAACTTCATTAAATAGTCATGTAGCGCTAAAGAGTCGACTGTCCCCTGAAGCTTGGAACAATCGAGACGGAGTATGTCCGTTGTACTGTGTCCTTTGCACCCCCAAGGTATATTTCTGGTTGCGCCACTGCTATTGAGTGATGTTAAATAGTATGTCCACAAACCGCAAAATATGATCCTTTCAAACTTGAATTATACTAAGAATTGTGTACCTTAAAACAATCAAAAAATAAGAAAGGTAATTATTTGGTAGCCATTTTCAATTATTTTTAAACATATGGCTGGATTGCATTTCACATTCGTAGCGGTAATGCAGCTGATTGAGATCATTTATTAATTAACCTATTATTTACTCATCGGAAACAACACTAGTGTTATGTCCTCGCTTCTTGTAATAGTGAGGGCGGCAATCGAAGGACCAATTGATTATTACAACGTATTTATTTAACGAAATATGCATTGTTCTTTTAAGGCCTTTACTCATTACCCAACTTGTCGGTACCGACCGTCGGAAACTCCGTGTTGGGTGTTGTCTACACACCTCCCGACCAGTCCAACCAACACAGCATAAACATCATAACTTTTTTTATTATTTTGGCTCTGATGCAATTTTGTGGATAACAAATTTATAAATAGCGTTAAATTTTCTTAAATAGTCCTTATCTAGAGGAATGTGGTGGGGCGGTTGGCTTGTTGGATGGTCTGGCCAGCCGACCGTTCTAACTGTCGTGTTGGTCGGGTGACAGACTACACATTAAACAATTTATCGGAATGGTCGGTCGGTTGTCCCGACAAATTGGTAGGTGAGTAGATGCCTTTATATAAGCTAGGTGCCGATTGGTCGTGAAGAAAACTAACTGTTCACTTGGTGTCGACACAGCACCCCACTAGTAGGGATGGGGATAGTTCATATACAGCCTCAACAACTAGTTTTATTTATAAATTACGCCTATAACCAAACACATTTGCTAAATATAAAATTAGTAATCGACTTATTGATCACTTATCACCTTTTATTTTACTCAAAATATTGCTAAAAAATAACCAGTAAATGCAAAAAAAAGGAACTTGATCATCAAGAAATTAGTACTTAATTTCTACATTTTTTAGTTAATTTTGATGATGAATAAACGATGCAGAAGTGCCGTAAAAGCACAATTTTATTATAAATTTTATTTTTTCTGCTGTTTATACATGTTAATGCCCACAAAGTAATATTTTTACGCATCCGTTACGATAAAAGCTATCAGATTTAACGTCCTCATAAAAGATTTTTATATGAGCAAGCATTACGGTTCTTTCTACAGCCCCTTTACATGTTTTTAAAATCTCTGTGCCCTATATTTACACAAAGATGTTCGTTCTCCTTTAAATACGTTCCACAGAACGTGCGTCACGCTGTGTATCGTGATGTACAATGTGTAATGTATGGAAATCTCGCTGAACGATCGATCTTTTCGTTTGGCAGAGATTGAAACCACAGCGAAAGTTGAAAACGTTCAATGTATTTCCCGTTCCGGAAGCACTTCCTAAAACTGTTACTCGGCCACGCCGTCTCTGAGACAAATTCAGTGCGAACTAGACGCGGTTAAGCGGAAGTTATTGACATATGTTGAAAAAAAAGGACTCGTGACTCGTTTTCCGACTATTTTTAAAGAGATATATTTAATAAATCTTTATTGGCTTTTACTGCACAATAAAAGTACCTACTGTGTCGATTTAACCACCAAAATGACACTGCTCTGTATAGGTTCACTTAATAGTGTTTTTTTTGTCCAAAGAATAATTAGATATTATTTGCATTAAATTGTGTGTCAAATTATAACATGTTTCGAACAGACAGCTTTAGATAACTTTTAGGTCAATTTCAATAATTTCTATAAAAAGATTATCCTGGATTTAGAACCTAGAAAAATTGCTTTAGTTATCAGATAACAATAGGGTTTCTCTCCCGGGTTGAGGTCCATTTTAACCTATTTTATATTACCGGGGAAATACTTATTGTTCCGGGATATTTGAAATCTGCTATTTCCGTTTATTATGTGTTAAAATGTTTGTAAATTGTAAGAAAATTTTATAAATATCTTAACTAACGTTAAATTATGACAACACTTTATTCTTATTTGAAAATAGTTTTTTTGCTTTGGAATAACAAATTATGTACCTACACCCGTAGTATGCGTCAAAAGCCAGATCTCCATGACAAAGTTTATATCATCAAATACGTTTAGAATTCTATTTTTTTGTACTTTGGTAATGCGAAGCAAAATACGTGTAGCTTATAAATGAAATTTTATTTTTAAAAACGACGTCTCTTATCTGCTAAATGCTCTAAAACAATTCCACCTATATCAATAGAAACTGAGAAAGCATTTTATGCGGGAAGCCTTTTTGTTAATAAATTTTTTAATTTAAAAGCCAAAGAGCATAGAACAACTTTGTTTTCTTAAATGATATTACAAAAATTCATTGTAAAATGTATGTTATTGTGATCATACAAATTACATTGCAATAGTAAGGTAATATTTCTAAAATGTATGTTTAAATTTGACCTGCTAGAAAAAAATACATAATTTTTTTTAACTTGAAATAACAGTTTTATAACATAAATCATCGAATGACCATTAACAATTTATATTTTTCCCTCATAATTTTTTATTTTGAAGGGCCTCAAAAACATTATTTGCGCCGACCTTGCATTTACTCTGAAGGCCCTGATTATGGACCCAAATGTATTTAAAGTTGTTTTTAAGTCGGTTATAAACCCCTTCCGTTTCTGGGTTATTTATTTCAAAATATTGACTTAATTTATGACGTCCCGGGATCCCGGGAAGAAGACCAATTTCTTCCCGGAATCCCGGGACAAGCAAAAATATCAAATATGAGAAACCCTAGCCCTTGATAACAAAGACAAACGTCTTTATTCGATGACGTTTTGCTGCTAATATCGATAGAATTTGTCTGCGTTTTTTGTAATTTGCAAATTATCTACTTTTAGATGTTATTCTTTTAGAAATTAACAAGCCACAAATTTGTCTAAATGGCAAAAAACGACAAAGTATCAACGTAACACGAAATTTAAGATGCAATTGTCACCAAGTTTTGTGCAAGCACGCCGATTGGCTCTTCTATAATTCATACAAACCGTGGCAATATGCTTTTTTACATCAAAAATCGCTTTAATCCGGACGTACCGAATAACAGTTGTTGAAAATCAAACTTTACTCGCATTTTATGCGCTTTGATTGGAACACGAATCAGTTAAAACACGGATTAACTCGGAAATAAACAACATGAAATAATAAAATGACCTACATTTATACAGTTTTGTTTTAAATACCAAATAAAACAAATACACATTGTGAAACAAATAAACATTAAAACATTTGAAACTGGTTTTTGATAAACATGCTCAACGGATAATTTTTATATTGTACAATGTTTTAATATTTATTTAGTTGTTATTTGGTGTTGTATCGCTATACTGCAAACTTTTTTCTAAATATTAGACGCTGACAAACCTGATGTAGTATTTTTGTCATAAGATACAGCGAGCACTTTTTTGAATTCAATATACTTATACATGTAGGTACTAGTGATTGCAATACCGGACCAAAATTCAATACCGGTATTCGGTATTTATTCGCAAGTAATACCGATATACCGGTATTAATACCGGTATTGCTTTTTTAGAAAAAGTATTAATTTTGCAAATACAATATATGAATTTTACACATATGTACATATAGCAAGTATAATGTCAAAACACAAATTTACATAAAATAAAGAAACTTAAAAAATTACATAATCTGTAAAAAAATATGGACACAAAAAACTGAAGATATACCTAATTGATTGGGACCGGGCATTAAAAATATATGAAGAATGAAAAAGGGTATTGATCTGAAATGTTGGTTATGACCTTAATGGCATCTGAGCTGTTTAATGAAAATATTTTCAAGATGGCGACCCTTCCGGAAATACCGGAAGTTGACGTCTACTTTCTTATTTCAAATACAATGGTCTATTTTTTATTGCATTTTTGGATTTAACACGTTATTTTAGAGGGACTATTAATAGCATACCCTATACCTAAGTGCAGTCGTTTTTTTTAGATTTTTGGACTTTTTTGAAATTTTTTGATTTTCATCGTAATGCTTAATATTATCTATCGCCGCCATTTTTGAAGAGAAAACGCTTAAATTTAGACTATGCATAGAAGAATTTTTGAAATCGATGCATTACTTACAGGGTGTCCAAAATTTAATTTTCTTTTAATACAATTGAAGACCTTGGTGCAAGAAAGGGATATGTGCAAAAAAGTAAAAAAATAAGACTTGTACAGAAATGGATTTTAAAATTTGCGCTTTTCATATGGTGCAAATGTGGGATAAGTAGGGTTTAGAAAAATAATTTTTATAAGCCCTACTTATCCCACATTTTCACCATATGAAAAGCGCTTATTTTAAAACCCATTTCTGTACAAGTTTTTTTTTTTTACATTTTTGCACATATCCCCTTCTTGCACTAAGGTCTTCAATTTCAGACCAATAAAACTCGTTTTTTTCAAATACAATGCCCAATTTTTTTTTTCATTTTTTAATTCAAAAGTAAATTGTACATCAATCTATATTAGCGTTTCCTACACCTATCTGCAATAATTTTCGAGTTATTAAGAATTTTTGATAAAGTTAAGAGAAATTGCAACATTTTTTAACAGTAAGCCTTGGAACTGACAACAAATATTCCAATGTTGCAATATTCTTTCGTCTTCTAATAATATCATCTCTCTTTTAATTAACTTAAATACATCATTTTGTGGCACAATTTTGTGTTTTGCATTTATTGCTATTTTTTTATTTATGGCAGACTGCAATTATAAAATAATAAAAATCAAATTTAAAAAAAATAATATTAATACCGAATACCGGTATTAGACCATTAAATGACGGTATTTCGGTATTGTAAAATGGCACGATATACCGGTATTCGGTATACCGGTATTGCAATCACTAGTAGGTACATAAATGAACATTCGTTTTGCAATATTAATGTAGCTGCCTCTCACCTTTCAATTATAAAAACCTGTGGTTTTGAACAAAAACAAAATACATAGTCATTATTTCTGTATTGTTTTGAATGTCGTGTGCCAAATGAGGACCACGGTTAAGTCAAAAGCTGTAGTAATCAGATTTGAAGTTTAATTATAACGTTGTACAACTCCCAAATGAGTTGCTCTAATTTATGCATTGTTATTGGTGTATGTATTCGTGCATTGTCATGCATTGTTTGTGATAAGTTTTCCTGGGCACTTATTGTTGAGTTAAATTGAAACAGTTCATAATGGTATCGCGAAGCACAAAAAGTTACCTTTGTTTAATGCACTTCAGGTTTTAATGTAGGCAGGGTGAGTCAGTGCGCAGCTTCAGTACTGGTTTAACATTGTTGGAAGTACCTACAATCAAATTTATCTCCCGTTAACAATTAATGCAAAGTTGATGCGCAGTGTGTGGTTAAAACCAGTTTTTGTTTGTCTTAATTGTTATTGCATTTGGAGAGGTTTAGAGAGTTTATTTAAACACGTAGCTGCCACAAGGGTATCTTATTTAAATGAGCTATAGTATATTTAATAAAAGAACATTTGGACCAATTGGCCCAAATTTTAACTTTAAATTTTTGTCGAACAATTTTCAAGATATTTTTATACAAAAGAGTAATTTGTTGAGGGATCCTTTTTTGTTTTTTGATCTGTCAGGATGTCGTAAAGAATTGTTCTTTTAATTCGCGGGAAATGCGAGGATGGCGTCACAGGAGCATTGGACTTCACAGACGGCCCTGTTCTATTAAAAGGGTATACAAAAGCTGGTAACAATTTAAAATAGTGGTAGAAAATGATTGAAATTAAACAATAAATTAGATATATGTGTTTACATCTTGCTTTATGAATTTATATCTTTAACGAAATACGACAGAACTTGCGTATCCTTAATATAATTATGATGAAATTTCATATCGCAGAGTACTTTTTTGCCATGAAGACGTTTGTGGTTTGCGTCATTACACAAAGGGTCGAGTTTCGTCCTTCTTTATTGTATAACTGGCTGACTTTAGCTCAACAAGAAAACGCGAAATAATTACAACCGAGGCCATGTACATAAAATGTAAACATAATTTACGCATGTAGTTTTAGCTGAATATATCAAACGGGTAGCTTTACATCAGCGGGGATATGAGTCCGTTTAGGGTTGCTAAAATATTCTGTTTCAGATGGGCTTTAAGATATTATACGTAGGTGTAATTAGCGAGAAGTTTGTTACGTGAATTTTATCTAAATTTCCCACTGGTGACTTCCTCGTGACGTCAAATGAGAATGGAAGTGCTCTTCTCATTATAACATGTTCATTTGAGAGCAAATGCTTCAGTCTTTCAATTATTATGAGCATTTT
This sequence comes from Elmis aenea, assembly GCA_947652605.1. Taxonomy (NCBI): domain Eukaryota; kingdom Metazoa; phylum Arthropoda; class Insecta; order Coleoptera; family Elmidae; genus Elmis; species Elmis aenea. Next base: position 11,961,665 of record OX393579.1, read on the forward strand.
ACATTATGCTCGCAGGGTTAATGAAATCATTTATACCAAAAGGAATCAGTTTGACTGTTGCAACCCTAAAATTTTGTTATTTTATAAGCAAATTCCTATAAACTTTTTATTTTTGTAAATCAAAAATAACAATATTTGACCCTAACAAACAAGTGACGTTAGTTAAATGTGTGTAAGAACAAATTATTGATCTTCAAAGGTTGAAAAAAAGAAAAAAAAAGTAGTTTTTTTAAATTGTAGGTACATAATAAACTGGAGCAGTGGAGCAATCAAAATTATTTGCTCCGGACTCCGTTCCTGCTACGGGCAAAAACCCATTGCTCCACGGCTCCGTGCTCCGCTCCAAACCCCTGATAAGTGCACATATCCGCATGCAAATGACATAATTTTTCGTGAATATTTTTTTTTGTGGTATTAATATTTGTCTTTTGATATACCGGGTGTCACACGTTCATGGTACACCCCCTTTTTTTTCTTTAGTTTTGATTTTAAATAAATGAAATTTTAGGCATATGATATATGCAAAAAACCGGGCTTTTTGAGCCATTGCACACATTTTTTCACTTCCGGTTTCGCCGGAAATGACCCTAACTTTGTAATTTTAAATGGAACACCGCGATGTTTTTTGCGAGCTTGATGCTAGCGCTCTGATTGCGTAATTATTAAATTTGGAATTTTATACAGGTATCTTAATAGGGTATAATATTTAGAACGTAATTAGCTAAAAACTACTTACAACCTTATTTGCAAACACTAGTAATTATTTTAATTACGTTTAGGCCTCATAAACCCGTTTGTTTTTATTACATTATCGTTGGCCATGAGCAAGAAGGCCAATAAAAAAATTCGTGTGCAGTTAATAACGAAAAACTTTATATTAAAAATATTGTACCTGATACACCCAACACTATGTATAGTTGTTTTCTTTTTTAAATAACAGTTATTAACACAATTTTAGGGATAGGATAAAAAATTGAACTATTCAGGAACAAATTGTGAATCTAATTGCAAAAAATTATTAGGCAATTTTAATACTTTATCGAAAAAAATTGATAAATTGTTAACATATTATAAAAAAATGAGCAATTTCTTTTTAAATTTTACACAATATTTTATGCAAAATAAGTCATGTTATGCCTTTTCATAATTGTCAGTTAATTAAATTATATTACACCAAGCATACATTTTGAGCATTTAAAAGCGAAAACTATTCGAATAGTAACAAACGCAAGAAAATAGACAAATACCTTAACAAAAACGTTTGGTTAAAAGTAATTACATTATTATATTAGGTGTGAAAACGTGCTTTTTTTATTGCTACAAAATGTATCCATATAGGTACTACAGGTTCGGATACTCTGCAATTTTTTTTTTTTTAATACTTTAAGTTTTAACGATGTTGGGTTGATTAAATTTAAAACAAGACAATTTAAAAAAATATATTTACACAGGGTGGTCCACACAGAAGAGTCACTATTTCTCGTAAACGGTAAGAGCTACAAAGAAGTTTAAATTGGACAAATTGTTCCCCTTTCTGAGACCTATTCAGTGATGCTTTAATGTTTTAAAAAAGTTTCATGGCACGCTAGATAATAGACAAAAGTCAAAAGGGGCATTTTTTAAAAATCGCTAATAACTCGGTTATAGTTGATGGAACAAAAATATTTTTAAAGGAAATGTTGTAAATTTTTTTACGAACTGTAAAATGAAAACATTCATTTGTTTCAATATTGTTTTAATTCATGACACTCTATCTATACCTATAGCATCATAGGGACTTTAAACTTCTTTGTAGCTCTTACCGTTTACGAATCCAATAGTGGTCCTTCTATGTGGATCACCCTGTATATAGTATAAAGGTCCATAAATTAAATGGGATTTGCAAATTTCTGAACAACGATCATTTAAGTGTCGACTGTAAACGTTTGTTCCTAATTTAAAAAATTGCATTTACCTAAAACAAAATTGAGTGATTTGTTTATCATCGGACATCAAAGACGGTACAAAAGCTAATTTAAAAAAAAGTGTTAAACATTTACAATAATAAAAAAGTATTTCCTAGATGTACTTTATTTAGTTTACAATAAATGGCAATTGACATTATTTTATGGCTAGAGAGAAAAAGTGGCGTTTTGTCTCGACTTGACGAATAAAACAACAATGACTTTAAAATGACAATCAAAGACATTTTGCAACGGTATAAATGTATTCACTATTACTTTAAAACAATTTAATTTAATTGCAGGATTCCCACACAACATTAGTGTTTTGTTTTGGACGTCGAGAAACTCCGCTAAACCTCCAATAGGGGTGAGATGAAACAATAAATTTTCTCACAAATCTACTAAATGACGCCTACAGTGTCGAGCCATTGCAAGTTACACACGAATGTCAAAATAGGCGTGAATAGATACCTTAACGTCAACATTTTACTAGCACAGACAGATTTAAACGAGCGATTATCTTAATCGCAATCTGCCTTTCTAAACTATCATACAAATTGCTTATTAAGTAACGCGGCTAATTTTAGATATGTAAAACCACAGCTAATTTTGTATATTAACAACGGCTTCGCTGAAATCATTTTACATGATAAGGGTTGCACGAAAATAAGTGGCGTTGTCTAGGCAACCGCGGTCATAGGGGAGTCGACTGGTGTCGCTAGTGCAGCTCATACAGTCTCTATTACTTCGTCTACTGTTGACACAGGGAGGAGATTTGATCTCAATTAAATTACTGTAACTGTCTGGCTAGTCTTCGATATTCTGCCAACAATTAAGCTTTGTTATCGGATCGCAGAGGCAGAAACTTCTCAATCCAACTATATGATGCGATAATAAATTTTCCAGAATTTTCCACAGAAGAATCTAGTTTTGTTGATTAGATAAAGGAGAAGAATTTTTCTTTTAGTCTTTTATACTCTGCAGATATTTGCTCTGTACTTTTATTACAGTATGAAACACAAAGAAAATTACGAAGTTTCGGATAACAATAGTTTCAAATTTTTTTAAAGAAGAAACTTCAGCAGCTATTTAAAACAGAATTTGCACATGACAAACGCATTCCGTTTTTATGATTTAACTACTTGTTTGTATGTAGTTTACTTTGTTGTTATAAGAAATAAATTAAAATTAAACAAATCAAGCCAAGTTTAGTTTAACCAAGATATTTAAGCCATGGATCGTTGGAAAAAATCGGATAAGAAGTATGAAAATGAGGTAATTATGAAAAATTGAAGGGATAACAAATAGAGGTAGAATCAGAAACAAATACGAAAAAATCTCACAGCAAAAGCATTTAAACACAACACCGGGAGCCATGGCTCGATAGTGAGGACACACAAATCGAATGGTACCCCTGGATGATGACCTGGATGTGCTATTTGTTGGAGGTGTTATTGGGGAGGAAAGTGTTAAACATCGTAAGAGTCTGGAGGGTCATAGCAATATCCTCGCACACCCACTGCTGAAGGCGCGTGGTGACAGAAGGCTTAAAAGACGCTGGCTGGCCATCTGACGGATGGATGGTTGAAGAGAACACTTCGATGGAAGTGTTCTCATCACGTCATAGTGGTGCTGTGATTATAGGCTAGCAAATTAAATTAGCTTACAGGATCCAGAAGAAAAATTTACAAACTGAAAGAAAAAGTCGAAGAAGAAGACCAAAAAGACATACAGAGGGGTTAAAAGAAGCTGCTACGAATGAGCGATCGAGTGAAATAGAGTTGAATAGTTGAATAAGCACAAGAAAACAAAATTCACACCCATAACCACGAGCAAAAAGTTCGCATCTAACGGTAGATGCGAACGATTTAGAAAAATTTGCACTGCAAATATAGGAGAAAAATTCACAAAAATATAAATATTTACTGTCTAAGAATTAACAGTTTAATTTTTAATTGATTTGCACCTATTTTCTTCACTTAAAATCGTCCAAAAAATTAACGTATATTTTTAAATTAACCCAATATGAGCAATAATCCTTAGGGAAATTTTTACTTTCGCTTTGTAACGATACAAATATTGACCATTCTATTCTGTTCAAAAGATAAATATTATATTCCAGGGGTTATTTGTAAAAACCAGGGGTTTGGAGCAGTCCAATTTTTTAATTGCTCCGCTCCGGCATCAAAATGCCTGCTCCAGCTCCGCTCCATGCTCCAAATATTGTTAACAGTTTTAAAAAAAGTTTTTTGATTTAATAATTTTTTTTTAAAAACAAAGTTTTAATTTTATCGGATATGTAGAAGTTGGTCATAAATAACAATATTTGACTCTAACAAACAAGTGAAGTTAAATAAATGTTTGAAAAAACAAACTATTGATCTTCAAACGTTAAAAAAAGAAAAAAAGTAGTTTTTAAAAATATTGTACATAATAAACTGGAGCAGTGGAGCAATCACAATTATTTGCTCCGGACTCCGCTCCTGCTCCGGGCAAAAACCCATTGCTCCACTGCTCCGTGCTCCAGCTTCTTGCTGCGCTCCAAACCCCTGGTAAAAACTGTATGGTTTCTTATTAAATAATTTATTCAGAATTTAGTCTAATCAAACAAATCAAATACTTATATTTTCTCCCTAACTTTATTATTACAGTTCTCAAGATTTGTATGCTTGTGTGTAGTATTCCTCGTCAGTTTGTCTCTAGACATTACCGAGCACCAAACTGTCATAACAAATAAAAATTTTGCCGACACAAAAGCAAGCCCTGGATACATTAGGTACTACTGAAGACAGCCACACTGCGATGAGGAACAAAGTCATTTTGACGTCAAGGGTGAAACGCTCAGCACTAAACTTTTTTGGTTGGAAGTATGCGGTTGCTTATCCTTTGATATTCTCAAAACAGGTAAGGGCTAACCACTGACACAGCCAACTGTGTAGGGCACAAGCCTAAACAAACAAAACTTTTACTTTTCACCACTAATATTTGAGGAGAAATTTAACATTATAAAATGAAAAACACCGAAAAGTACAAGAGGATTTGATTAAGAAGAAGAAAATCAGCAAGGGCGCATTCTTACGGTCATTTCGTGTGTAACTATATGCTGCAGTTAACATTCAGGTTCTTGTAATCTATGCCGTTATTTCTGTAGCAATAAACTTTACATCTAACCCTTGCCTTCTATACAAGCACTAATAGCTTTACGCACGTTTTCTGCAATAACAAATTCGCCTTTAATTAAGGTCATAACGATTTTGATAGGCCGCCACGAATTTTCAGTCCTTAATTGGTATCTAATGATGCTTGATTCTGATTCTCAGGTTTATTGTTAAACTTGGTATGTATCTGCGGGCTAAAGCTAACTCTGGTGGGTCACAAACAATTTCAAAGCAGTACATTTATGGTCAGTATCCACATAAATAATTGAGTGCGGTAACCAGGGCCGTGGCAAGGTTAATCTTATAAATATTTGATTCGTATCTTTCTCGACCGCTTACCTATGTTGTTATAAATTACTTCAATTTAATATAACGTTCGGTCAACGTTCAGGAGCAGCGTAAGATTTATTTTAATCTTGCGGCCAATCACCTGAGCACAAGAGTGATGTTGTGAAACGGCCAAAATAAATTCAGATTTAAAAATACGTTGTGAAGAGCAATTCTTCAAAACACCCTTTTCGAGAATTAGGTTGACGTTGCGAGCCACAATGTGTGCAAATTTAATTAAAATTTAATCTTCCTATGGCGGTTCGGCTCTATATGACCTAAGAACCATTTTCGTTGCTTATAAATTCTTTGTACGAAGCATATTCGAAACGTAAGTACCATTTGACTTTGTAAAAAATCAGAGAAATTATTTTAAAAAATTTTTAACTTCCATTAAATTTACCAAAGCAGATTTCTCTATAGTTTCCACTATTAATAAGACATTTAAGATAACTGGAAACCAGCTTCTTCTGTATACCTTTTTCATAGCACAGGGCCGCCTGAGATAATTCTCGATCTCGTCTCGTCTTGAATATTCGATATCGAGATTGGCATTTTTCTGTCTCGAATATTCGAGACGAAATTAAAAATATTCTGGAATTTTCGAGACATGAGAGTGCCCTGAGACAAATGGGCGTTACTTAAATTCTCGTCTGCTGTGGAGCGCTTATTTTTTTGTTTGAAATTTCTAATTTTTTCTGAAGACGTTTGCCCTGTTGATGAATCGTTCGATATATCTTCACTTTCACTATGCTCATAATCTGCATCTTTCACCGAATCATCGTCGTCTTCTTATACACTTCCAACAAGAGCTTTTTGCAGTTAATTTTGTGCAATGTTCATATTTGAAAACTAATATTTTACGAATGTAGACTAAGGTTTTATAATCGGCAATAACTAACACCACAGAATACCGACAATTTTGCGAAGGTTTTGCAAGATATCGGGAAAAAGTTATTGGGCCCATTTGTAAAAAATATTTTTTTTTAATGAAAAGTCTAATATTTTTATTAATTATAATAATTCTATTATCAAATTTTCTTAGAGATTTATCAATGGGGGCTCCTTTGACCGCGAGGCCTCGGTCTATAGTCCGAAAAACCGACGTCTGAGCCGTTCCTGGTTCTGTATAGCAGCTTTTCTCAAACTTTTACACACGCGACCCAAATAATTTTCTAGAAATGAGAGTACGACCATAGGGCTCTAGTCGAGAGGGTTCAGGCTAATTTTTGCTCGAAGCGCCCACGAGAATGGGACGCGGGGAAAGGGGTCTCCATCTCCGCATGAAAATTTTTGAAAAAATACCTTTAGAAATGTCATTTTAAAGCATTTAAAACAGAAATTTAAAAAGAAAAAATTGCACTTTTTATATAATTCAACTTCTTATTTTGATAACGAAATTGTTGTCTTTTCTTTTGTATTTTTATTAAAACAGTTCTGTTTCGCGATCCAATAAAAAGTTAGCGCGACCCAATTTTGGGTCGCGACCCATAGTTAGAGAAACGCTGCTGTATAGCATCAAGGACACTCGGTTGAGCTTTGCAAGTGTCTCAGTTCGATTAGCACATACTTAAAATTCGAGAATCGATATTCTTGAGTCAGGGATCGAGAAAGCACGTTCGAGAATTTTCGAGTTCTGGATGGAGAATTAACTTTCGAGAATTTTGGGATCGGGAATGGATAAAATCTCGTCTCGTGGCAACACTACGCTTGAGAAGATAGCCACTCATGAATTTAATAAAAATTTTAGTTTTAAAAAATAAATTCCTGGTTTTTCTTATTTTAAAACGGAAATTACTTTTCGAATATGCCTCGTATTTGCAAGAAAGGACTACATTTTAATGCTTGTGTGCAAAATTTAACGAACAATACGATAACACGCCCCGAAAAGTCAGAAAATTAATAAAGATTTAGTGCTTTTCAGAATAATGTAATAAATTTATAAAAATCGAAAAAAAAATATTTAAAATTCCGGAAGGGACATTAAACTTTAACGGATTTAAAAATATTTTACTTTGTTTCGCTACAGCACTGTCAATCAGTTTGAGAAGACGGACATACGCCGCGAAAAAATGTTTTTCATTTCACTTTTTAACAGCAACTTTTCATTCGTCACTCTAAATGTCAACGTTAAGTGTTATGTTTGCAAAATATTAGACTTTCATGTTGCGGTTATTTATGCTGCGAACAGTCAGTGCCGGAATAGCTTATGTGGCTGTGAACTGTAAATATGAGGAGGCCCTCTTTTAACAGTCGCCGCGTCAGGTGTATATGGTTGACACCACTAAGTTCTTCAAGCCACTCCGCTCGCCCGGTAGACTGCTATAGGGGGCTGACCCTTCTTCAGCCGTTAGAGGTGCAAGGATAGTTGGTGAGGATGTTGATAGTCAAGGATAGGTGGAAGTACCGCCACAGCATTTGCCTTAACTGAAGAGGAAACCACCTGAAACCTCTACAATGACAGTCGGCCCTGGGATTCGAACCCATGATTGCAAGTTAGGTTGCCAACACCACCAGCCACCGAGCTCGGTGTTCTTCAAGCGCCATGCCAGACGCATATGGCTGACACCTACATCTGATTAACAAGTACAAAATTTACTGTGCCTTCTTAATTTGAAAGCATAAGTTTAAGAAACTGTTGTGGTAAGTCTCGAAATGGTCTTTCGACTTGTTTACGGTTCGATATTGCAAATTTTCGGGTTTCTAACGTTTGATTACTTCTCCCATTTTCAAGCATGCTCCAATTTAGCAATATATCTAGATCCGACACTCGCGTTCTGTTATTTCATGAACCTTATTACATCTGTTTTTTCATTTTTATTTTTAGATCCACTCGCCTAATTCTGTTCCGACACAAAGCCCAAGTTTATACTCATATATTTTTATATAAATTCTGGCTAACCCATCCTTTGTGTGCGGGCTTCCGTAACGCGTGTGCGATATTAGCCCCCAAGCGCTGATTGTGAATGAAAGAGCGACGTTAAAGAGATCGGAAAAATCCAGAATTCACTCAACCGCAACGCAAACAAAGGATGAGTTCCTTTGAAAATCAATTGGTTTCGATATCTTGGGCCAAGATAGAGCCATAACAACAAAAAATTTGTTTTGTAACTTGCAGTTTGAGTGTAGCGTGCAAAACTGTAATCTCCTTTTGTATTCCAATTTTTTGGACAACTGTGCTCGGATCAGGTTGACTCAAAATTTAAAAAATAATATACAGGGTGTTCCAAATAACATTTCCAGCATGGGGATCTCGCTTATTATAAGAGATACAGGTTTGCTTAAATTTGATGAATTATTCGTAAGTATGAGAGGAGCTACAATCTATTTTTAAAAGTACAAAATTCCTCGTACTTCGGAAGTTATAGCAAAAAATATGAAAATGTCGAATTTCTTTTTTCTCTCAAAATTTTATTATCTTAATCATTTGATGACAAAATCCACCAGCATGCAGAAAATTTGAATATTTTAAATGCCTCTACATCCACGTTGTAGTTAGCTGCTGTTAAATGAACTTCGGAAATTAATCAAACTACATTTCCAACTAAAATTCAGTTTATATTAACACAACATTCGAGTTTTCAATATAACATTCCACACGTTTGTTTTCGTTATTAAAATTTCACATTCGGTTCAGAATGTGATGAATACATATCGCTGTTGTGTGATGATATTATTCTAGGAGATGATCACATTCTATCACGTACCTACACTCTCAGGTAACATTACGAAATTCTACACACAAAGCTGCGACCTTAACAATAAATCGGCGAACGATGAATCAATAATATATGGTAATGATATTCACGTTACATGCCTCACGAATATCAAAGTTTTAACAAAGTTGGGACTAAACATGCTATTTAATGCATTTTGTGACGGTTTAAACCAGGCGCGATTAAAATTTATAGTCGATAAATTAGCTGTTATATTAAACGGTCGATTGATTTAAACGTCGATCGATATCTTACATGTAAATTAGTCTGGATCGGTATTAAATATACCGAGTGATGCTGCTAAGTGTACCATTTAAAATAGTTTATGAAAGGTTCTTTTAATGGCATATACAGGGTGCGCCATTAGTGCGATAAAGTCCATTATTGCCCTTAATGTCAACTTAATAAAAAAAAGTTTTTATTGAAACTTATAGTATTTCTACACGCGCATGTTTTAAAATTAGTTTCAAGTATACAGGGGGTTTCATAAAAGTGGGGCGTCACTAAAGGTATTTTTTTTAAATTGAACACCCAGTATATTTTTGCATAATCGAATTCAGCAAGAAAATCTCCATATGACAGTATTTTGTTTTTTTCATTTTTTTGCGACGTTGCCAATTTATCTTAAAAAATCTTTGAATTTCCAGAAAACAGGGTACAATACTTGTCAAGAGCACAACCTTATGAATAATAATTGGCATATGATATTTTGTACATACAAAGTCAAAAGGTGTAGTCATAGTCTAAATACATCAAAATTAATTTATATTATACAAGGTGTTTCTTATAGATGTGCCAACTTCCCAATTTTCAAACATCAATAACTTTATTTTTTCAAATGGAACACCCTGTATATTATTACGTCATTTTGTTGCATTTTTGTTTTTCTTCAACTTTTCTTAATACTTACCTAGGATACCTAAAATGAATATTTTCTGAGATATTTACATTTTACTTATTCTTATAAGCGTTGTGTAGGAATTTCCTAGTTTTCTCGGAGTAGGCCCCGACTTTGACAATAGAAACAATAATTTCTGTAGTAACAAATGTCAGAGTTAATTGCTGTCAATTGTTAAAACATAAATAAATGAGTATAACATATTTAATAGGAATTTTCCAAAAAAAGAATTGATTGATGCGGTCTATGTTCAGGGTGGCGTATTTTCGATGCCCATACAGGGGGGGTATCTCGGTTATTATCAGAGATAGAAAAAAACTAAGTACGTAGTCTCGATTTCTTTTTTCGAGAGGAATTTATTGTCGTAAACCGATTTTTGAACTTTTTTAATTTTCGAAATATAGTTTTTTTTTTAATCTCTGATAATTACCGAAATACCCCCCCTGTATGGGCATCGAAAGTACGCCACCCTGAACATAGACCTTTCAATGAATTATTTTTTGGAAAATTCATATTGCATATGTTATACTCATTTATTTATGTTTTAACAATTGACAGCAATTAACTCTGACATTTGTTACTACAGAAATTATTGTTTCTATTGTCAAAGTCGGGGCCTACTCCGAGAAAACTAGGAAATTCCTACACAACGCTTATAAGAATAAGTAAAATGTAAATATCTAAGAAAATATTCATTTTAGGTATAGGTAAGTATTAAGAAAAGTTGAAGAAAAACAAAAATGCAACAAAATGACGTAATAATATACAGGGTGTTCCATTTGAAAAAATAAAGTTATTGATGTTTGAAAATTGGGAAGTTGGCACATCTATAAGAAACCCCCTGTATAATATAAATTAATTTTGATGTATTTAGACTATGACTACACCTTTTGACTTTGTATGTGCAAAATATCATTTGCCAATTATTATTCATAACGTTGTGCTCTTGACAAGTATTGTACCCTGTTTTTCTGGAAATTCAAAGATTTTTTAAGATTAATTGGCAACGTCGCAAAAAAAATGAAAAAAACAAAATACTGTCATATGGAGATTTTCTTGCTGAATTCGATTATGCAAAAATATACTGGGTGTTCAATTTAAAAAAAATACCTTTAGTGACGCCCCACTTTTATGAAACCCCCTGTATACTTAAAACTAATTTTAAAACATGCACGTGTAGAAATACTATAAGTTTCATTAAAAACTTTTTTTTATTAAGTTGACATTAAGGGCAATAATGGACTTTATCGCACTAATGGCGCACCCTACAGACTTATAAGCAAAACTACTAAACCATCTAAAGTCTTAATCTTCATGATTTTACGAATATTTGATTGAGGAGTACTGAAATTTCCTGCGATTGAAAGTGCATCACCTTATTATAGAAGATAGAGAAATGATTAAGTTGCCGAAAGCATGTTTTTTTTTTGGAAAAATTAAATCCACCGACATAAATTGTCTACCATTTTAAATTATTGTAAAAAAATATTACTTTTTGTTATTATAACAATGTGCTTAATATCTGTTATAGTTACATAAAGCCAAAATATTAATTAGCGTTTTATAAGTTTTTCTTTTGGCATGCACAAAATTATTTTGCATTTTTTAGGGCAATCTGATTTGGCTCTAGTATTTATTATTACGTAATTTAATTTTTTTTGTATAATGATTGACGTATTTATTTAAAAAAAAACATGGGTGGTCTACATAGAAGGGCCACTCACTATAGGAATCTCTAAAAGGTTAGGGCTACAAAGAAGTCTAAATTACACAAATTGCTTCCCATTCTGAGACCTATCCATATCCAGTGATGCTTTAATGTTTTAAAAGAGTTGCATGGCAAAAATTCAAATGTTTTCTTTTTTAAATCGTTAATAACTCGGTTAGGTTTAAATATTTTTGGGAAAAAATTGTAGCTTTTTACCCACTGTAAAATTAAAACCTTCATTTGTTTCCATATTGTTTAAATTCTTAGATACATTACAAACTTGCATTTTTTTAAAATGAAAACCATACTTGGCTATGACCTCATGACAACGTATTTTTTGTCCCTTTCCAAATATAAGGTTTGAAGTATTTATTTTGATATTTAGACTCAAAACAAAAAAGTCCCTATGCAGCTATAGTGCTATGAATTTAAACAATATTAAAACAAATGAATGTTTTAATTTTACAGTGCGTAAAAAATCTACTTTTTCCCCAAAAATATTTTTGTTCCATCAAGTATAACGGAGTTATTAACGATTTTTTTTTAAAATTCCATTTTGATTTTGGTTTATTACCTAGCGTGCCATAAAACTTTTTTAAAACATTAAAGCATCACTGAATAGGTCTCACAAGGAGAAACAATTTGTCTAATTTAAACTTCTTTGTAGCTCTTACCGTTTACGAGATCCTAAAGGTATTATTAAAATTTTTCAGAAATTAAGTACCTATGTTATTCTTTAAAAAAAAAATTCTGCTTCGGAATGACGTCGCCAGTTAAGAGCTACACTTTAATTTTTATACTAAAACTAATACTCCTACATTAATTGTCCGAGTTTCAATTATTTTAACGTACACATATTTTTTTAGTGTAATACAATAAACATAAGAAACTTTTTAATTTCACTTAAAGTATTAAAATAAACAATACTAAACACTTAAGTTTTGTTTTTTTAACTAATTTTAACTCGAAAACATTGGGTTGTTATGACTACATTTTTTGTTTATCTTGCAAAATGAGTAAAAACAACCAACTGAGTATTTTGGATTTTAAAATTGATATTGCACCATATCTGTGCTATAAAAAAAGTATTTTTATAAAAGATAGGGTGGCCCAGCTCTCAAAATAATAAAAAAGAAAGAGAAAAAGACCTATGACTGCAATACATGGTAAGAAAATAAGAAGATAAGACGTTGGGCATTGGCCGATATTTTCATATAACGGGGGGAGGATGTAAAAATATCAAATTGTGATGCAGTGCCCAAAGTAATGTGTATTTATGTTTTACAACTAGGTACATCTGTATTTGTGTACAAAATTAATTTTTTTTTAAAATATCTCAGACGAAGCAGCTGTGATTAAATATAATTTTTCCCCTTGGAAGAAAAACTTGGTCTATAGAGGGCTAAAAAGGATATTTTACCTTTTTAATATTCACATGATCACTTATTAAGGGCACTATGAATAAGTATACATATTTGGGAGTTATATCATCAACTCAAAATGCGCAACGAAACTTTAAAAAAAGCATCAGCGTTTTTCAATACATATAATACAAAAAAGATTTCTATTTTGAATGTCTACAAATTGCAGAAGTTTCTTAAAACGTAAAAGTAAGGATTTAATAAAAAATGAAGTAAATGAATTTCATTTTACCTTCACTGAAGTGCACTGAATGGTACTCACCTAAAAAGAAAAAAATACAACATTAGAAATTTGAACTAAAAAATTCAATTACACAGCAAAACAAAAAAAACTAACAAACGTCACTTCTTAAACTTCAATTTACTTTGTTACAAAAACAAGAAAAACAGTTTACAAAATGAATTAAGCTTCATGGTTAAACACAGCAACACAGTTGACGACATTTTAATATAAATTTAAAACAACATATCTTTTTTGAATATTGAGGAGCTGGCCACACCTCTTCTATACTAAATGCAACAATAGTCAACACATTAAAATAAAATTACTAAAAATTACAATCAACCACCAAACCTTGTAGACTAAAATTTCCCTTGACAAATAACAAAATAAATTAAAATTCGATGTACAAAAGATGTATAAGGTGTACTTGCAAACACAGATTGGTTAAAAAATCAACACTAATCACAAGTTTTTCATGACGCATCAAATAATTATGACGAATAGGTCGTGCATTGAATAGAAGAAGATAGGGTCCAGGAAAGCCTATGAAGGGCGAACTAGAGGCTTAAATCAAAAGGTAAGATCAAGAAAAACTTGGAATGGGGAGGTGATACCAAAAACAAAGGGATCGAGTGGAGTAATGTTAGAGAACTAGATAAAGATATAAAGAGATGGAAGGAGTCATACAGAGGGAGTCCACATGCATAAGAAGAAACAAAAGTCTCGCACCTAACGGTAGAGAGGCGTAAGAGTAAGATTAAATATTTATAAACCTTTAAAAGAAGAGTTTACTGTCACTTTCCATAATGTAGTAGGAGTTTTGTAATTACTTTAACTTATTTACGGAAGATAAGATTACTCTCTCATACTTTTATTCCGCAATTATTTACTTTATTTTTGATTCAGTCTAAAAATATAACGTAACAAACACGTCTTATATGTAATTAATTGAAGCGGAACGGTGTTCGTGATACTAAAACATTGCTATAAAATATATTCGATTTGGAATTTACCGCACGGTTCGTAGAAATTTACGTCTGTAAATGAACCGCAATACAATTTTTGTTCCCAGTTATTTATCGGTTGAACATGCACGCAATAGTGTTCTTTAATACCTGTCAGAATTATTACGTTTAAATCCCTTACAAAACCACACCTGTTACATACAATTCCACAAAAATGAATCGGTTACACGAAACTGAACGTGTCTTTACCGTTTCGGTCTATTGAAATAATTCCGCATTGCACAGTCACACCAAATAGGTCCAAAATGATGCAGGAAATGATTTGAATTCGAGCACAGCAGATGAATTATCAGTTATTCCCGGTCATTTCCACAGCTTGCTTTCACGTCCAAATCAGTTTTGCGAATCTCGCTGATACTAACTGACAAACGCATTGTACTTTGGCTGTATTACAAACACGAAAGTAATTATGTTGAAATAGCTCAGCGTTTGTGTGATGTTGTACATGAATAGGGATAAAAGGCGGTTGTGGAAATTGCAATATTGTTTAACTGTTCAATTTCAGTTGGTAATCATTGTTCAATGCGAGTTTTATTAATTTAGATTGCAACGATGTGATGCACCATGGTGGTTTATTTGTGGCAATTAGGAACAAGTTTACACTTCAATGACTTCGAAAGACTTAATAAAATTTGTTTCTTTCTTCTTAAGGTAGTAAATGCCTGGTTCTTGAAAATAAAAATGCACTCATTGAAATAAAGTATTTAAGAAAGCAACACAAAACAAAACAAGAAAGGTGAAGAAATGAAAGGATCAGAGTAGAAGTCAGTGAGCGGAAATTATTAGGGGCAAAAAAAGAAAAACCATTGGAACAGTTCTGGCAGATAAAGGAATGAATGGCAAGAGGCTAACAAAACAAACAGAAAATGCAAAATCCAGGCTGTAAAACGTAGCAAGACCTAGAAAGAAAATGGAAAGTAGATTGAACAAACGTTAATATGGACAGTAAAGATAATGGTCGAAATTAAACAATTGACAAAATATTGCAAATAGAGAAAGAACTCGGACATAAGACGGAGATGACAAAATAAACAAAATTTTCATCTTGTATGCGGGCATGTTTGTTCATCGTTTACTTAACTAGGGGATCCGAAAAGCTCCTCCTGGGAGTGCGAGACTGGGTTCTGCACATTGGGTTCTCCACCTGATGCGCAGATTTGTAAATCACTCAAATGTATTGTACTGCTTGCCGCAGATTTTTTCTGGGGGAAGGGGGGGGGCTATGCGAAACAATATTTTGAGAATTTAAGGGTTGTCGGCAGCTTAGAAGGTTAGAGCAAATGATTCGTACGAAGTTTGTGCAGATTATTAACTACAAAATGGTTCTAAAAAATTTCCAGTGTTCTGTAGCCTGAAATTATATTCAGGAAACTATTAATTACCTGAAGAAAGAGTAAACCATAAGGAAGTAAAGTGTTGGAAACAGCAAGTAGAGAATTTAGGCGTCCGATGACGGCACATTTGTTTTCCACTAAAAAATCGTTTACTAACGGCTGTTATGTTTTCTTTGATGTGAATTTTGATGTCTACTTTGCCAAAATTTCAACAATTAGTCACATATTGGCACTGATTTAAAAAGAAAAGATGAAATATCTTAACCCGATCTGATCTTACTTTAAAAAGTAGGAAAAAGTTTGTTAGGAAATACGACAAAACTCATTCTGAAGATGACAAATGAGATTTTATCGAAATGTCAAAGACAGCAGTCTACAATTTCACCGGGGAACCTAGCTCATCTTATTTTAACAGCCACGTCTTCAAAATACTATAGTCTAATATACTTTCTGTTTATAGCTATCTTTGAACAAAACTTCATGCCCAAAAAATCTTAAGAGCTTTCCCTCGATATTAAAAATTATGGAAACCCTAGCCAATAATTTTACATTATGTTGAAAGAATATTCTGCTGAATAAAGTTAGTTAACGATTGTACAGCGTAACAACATTATTCTCATTTCAGGTATAGCTTCAGTGTAACTAAAAATAGCCGCCTTATATAGCAGCGCCCTGGGGAATACCTGAAAACGTGGGCACAAAAAAGTATTAAAACTTCAGCAGTATTGAATTTCTGCTAAAACATATACTACGCATGGGGCATTTTCAAGAAAATGAATTCCAGTATCAACATCATAATAAGGCCGTAACTCCAAGCGAATATAATTTTTTCTAAATCTAAAAAAGGATTTTAAGATAATACTTTTTTTTTTTTAATGGGGTTGATTCTTAACAAAACTACAGAGCTGACGTAAATCTATGGATAATGTAAAATATCATTATTATACCGGGTAATTCAGTTTGACTGTCGCACCCCTATAACTTTGTAAGTATTGAGAATAACCCGAACAACCCTTATATATTTAAAATCAGCGAGAAATTTTCTATTAACTGATGTGTTTTTGTTACCTCTACGATGACGTATGTCAAATCCGCGATAGGCAACTGTTTTTTTATTAAATTACATAGTATACATTTTTTTGTTGATTCGGATAGAGAATTTAATTCTGAATCCGACCATGTTCTCAAAAAGTAGGCATGCATTAAAAAAAAATCGAGAAAAATCAGCATTTTGAATACATTACAAAAATATCTTTGAGGAAAAAGTTGTAGATTTTTTAACGTACTGTAAAATAAAAACATTCATTTGTTTCAATATTGTTTAAATTCATAGCACTCTATAGCTTCATAGGGACATTTCGATGAATTTTATTTGTTTTGAGCCTAAATATCAAAATAAATAAGTTAAACCTTATATTATTAAAAAGAGGAATAAATAATTTTTCATAGTTTCCATTTAAAAAAATGCAAGTTTGAAATTTACCTAAGAATTTAAAGAATACTGAATCAATTGAATGTTTTCATTTTACAGAGGGTAAAAAAGTCTATAACTTTTTCCCCAAAAATATTTTTATACCATCAAATGTAACCGAGTTATTAACGATTTATTTATTTTTTTTATTAATGATGTAAAAAAATGCCCATTTTAATTATTGTTTATTATCTAGCGTATATCATATTATAGGGGAGACCGGGGATAAAAGTAACATTTTTGTTTTTATTTAATTTCTCATAGATTATTACAAATTTTTTACATCCAAATTGGTTTAATGATAGATTGGACATTTGTCTTGCTTCCAAGATATTTATTTCGTGTGTTTCGTACAGCAACTGTTAGAAGAAAAAATTTTTCTTTAGTAAGACAGCTGTTACTTTCAACCTCAACGTTGGAGCTAAAAGTAACAATGGGGTAAGTTGTAACGGCAAAATAATTTACACAGCTCATAAGTAGTGGGTAAATATATTAGTATTCATCAACAAAATTAATATTTCATTCCAAAATACACATTAGCAAATTGAAAAAATAAAAAAAAAAAATCTTTGGTACAATACAAAATGATAAGTGTACAGTATGGCATACCAGGTAAGGGCGGTCCCAAATTATTAAATTTATACTGGATCATAATAACTGTTTGTTTTATTTTAAAAAAATCTAACCGCTCTTTAAACTGACCGTTATTCATTAAATCAGTAAAAAAGTGTCAGGTTAAGTTGGGTTGGTTAAAGCTTTGTTTATATTAAGTTATAAATATTAAGGTAATAGAATAAAAACAATGGCGGCTGGTAGGAAAACCAAAAGTACCAGATCTTACCAATTTACATAGGTTTTATAATTTAAAATGCTTTTTAAGAAATGATTTAGCTTTACATACATTTCCATCATTAAACCGATATTATATACTGAGTTTTATAATTTAATAATTTGGGACTGCAGTTGCCAGGTTTGCCAAGATTATAAGTACCTACATATTTAAAAATGTGAATCAAAAAGATACAACAAACTGGAAAATTATTCCGACAACTCTTGTATATTCTCATCTACGAAGAAAGCCACCAATTATGTGCTAAGAGTGAACATTTGCAAGTGAAAACATTAATTGGGGTTGGTTGTAACACTTTGTTACTTTTGACCCCAAGTGTACACAAAAAAAAAATCAGGAAATCCACAATTAACCACGATTCTAACGTCAAATTGTATTGCATCCACCAATAGCCAACTAAATTTAGAACAAAATAATATAGGTACTTTTTTGTTCCTATTTTAGAGATCGCCTAAAAGTTACTCGACGGATGAGACAACGCAGTAACTTTTAGGCGGAAAATAGTGACTCTGGCTGGCAAAAAGTTAACCTCTATGACAGATGAAAACTAGCAATGTAGGTAGGGAGCTGGATGTAACTTAACATTGCAAAAGCGTTTAGGGCGATATAAAACAAAAATTAAAGAAACTATAGGTACTGTTACAACCTACCCGTGTTACTTTTATCCCCGGTCTCCCCTATATCATAACAGCATTAACAGTTCCATCCTCGACTTGCGAACAAATTTGTAAAAGTAACCTACAGATCTCTCCTTGGAGTACTACACACTATTATAAAAAGCTAATTAAAGACACGCTTGCTGTTAACTATGCACTTTTATAAAGTATTTAGTATTTGAAATTGTCTGATCTCCTAATGATCGTAAGTTAAATGTTCGTACGTGGCAGAAAAAGACACTAAAACTAGGTTAGGTATGTGATAAATGTAGAAACGCCACATAACAAAACATGTTGTGAAAAAATGTATTCGCCTTTTCAAAAATTAATGGAATTAAATTCAAAAAACTGTAATTTAATGAATACTGAATTGTTTATCTGTTCAAAAAGAAGCTGATTCGTAAAAACAGACGTTACGAATTTTTTTTCGAAAGATAAATACTGTTTTTAATTAGAAAATACACCGACATATTGGTTACAATGATGTCAAAACCTGACGGTATTTTTTAATTAACACATGGAGATAATTATCACATTTTGGTTAGCTGAAAAAATATCACTCCATTTTAATTCCACCAATACATTCCAAACAATTGATGAAATGTACGAGAAAATTTATGGCGGGATATATTTTAATCTACTTCAGAGAAATTACGTTTTAAAAATATATCGCGTTTAGAGCATTACTAGTGCGTAGCAAGCCAAGCTACAGAATTTATAATACAGGTTCCACGCAGAACACCATAATAAACAACTCTTTAGTAACTCTCGTTAAAAGGAAAATGGACAATTATTACTTTCTATTAAAAACAAATCACGTACACAAATAAACTGCGATCGCTCAGTCGAGTACATGACGTTCCACGCCACTGATAACATTGATAAGTTCCCAACAACATATGCTTGACAAAATGCGTCCGCCACTCTCTGCGATTACTGTTTAATATTCACTTCATAATCTGGTTAAACATCGAACATATCGTTAATAAAATATGGACTTTAATCACGTAATTGTCCTTTAATCAAGCTGAGTTAAAATAATATTGTTCACGTAATATTATAAATAACTTTCATACGATTTCTACAGTTTTTCAATGATACAAAGAAAAGTAATTTATGTTTTTTGGGTCATAAAATAGAGCTGAGTTTATACTGACGTATTTAATGTGCAATTTCCGGCTTATATTAATAGCACATTTGTAAAAAATAAAATTTAAATACAGTCACAAATGTAGGGTAATTGGAATATGGTTGGTAGAATTTAAAAAAGATTTGTTGTTAATTTGCATTTTATACTGATTTTTCGGATTAATCAATAAATGTCAGTGTATAAAACCTGATTTAAAACATTTGGGTTTACCACAATGCTTGTAACATGGGTTTAGAGACTTTTGATCTTTGTAAATCATAGAAATTCAGGAGCAAAACTTTCTATGGAAAACACAAATTTCCACAAAGCATCCTACACTTATGTATTATCATAAGAATTCTCGACTGTTTCAATAAGTATTAACAGATAACTCTCTATGAAAATAAAACAACTGAATATATTTTTTACATTTCAAAACATAACGATAAAAAAATCCGTCTTAGAAGATAAGTTTTAATTAAGTTTTATGCAAAAAAAGTAAAATAGTATTTCATTAAACTATATTTTCAGCAATTTGCGCGCTTTCTACCGACAACTTCTGCTCTGGTGGAGTTGTTCGAAAATGTTTATAAAAAAAACCCGAAGCGCAAAAAATTATCGCCACACCCAAAGCCTTCGGGTCAAAATGAAACTCAATTTCGGGTCTGTCTTATTTTGAAATTTCAATAATTGTTAAAAATCTGACATCCATTCTGTTTAACCATAAAATGCGAATGGCAGTCAATTTGAATAGTTTTATAAAATAATGCACTACTTTTTCAACCGCAACTTCGTTCGCCTACACAGTATTATCCTTATAGGTATATATATTTAAAACCAATCCAAGTATAATTACATGAACTGGTTACTTCGCATGCGTGAACTATGTACTAATAAATGTATTGGCCAGTATTAGCCGTTGTTGGAACGCTTTTACACTGGCCTAACTGTAAATGACAATTTTGTCTATCGAATTTATAGAAATGAGCACATCGCAAGAGTGTTAAACACTTAAAGAATCCAGTACTAAATGGGATTGGGAGGGCGATGCATAGCTACCAGAGCTCACGTTAGTTATGAACAGCGCATGCGTGTAAAAATCCCAGCAATAGGTTGTCCCTTCGTTCATGGACTGTATTGATCGTCCGCAAACCTGTACATGAATTGATTTGAGAGTTGATGGAACGTATGACTGACCGTCCGGTGAACTGTCAGAGACTGATGGAACGCGATATTGATACTGCGCAGAATCCTGACAGTACGCCGCATGGTCCGTGGACTTGTTGGAACAAACCTATAGTGTACCCATCTAACCACACCTAACCCTTATTTTTTGAATATTGACGTTATTTTCTTTATTTACTTTAAAGAGTATTTCGTTTCTCACAGCAAAAACGTTTTTTAAATAGGGTACCTACATGTATAAAAAGAGGAAGTTCACTTATATCAAATTATAAACATTACGTATAACTAAAACCGTAGCAAAAAAAACTACTTGTGCAAAAAAAAACGAACCATTAAACTTTAAAACCGAAGCAAGAGTTTTCATCGTTTAAAATTCAAAGGGCAGCAATTTTTTTTTTAATGATTGATAAAGTTTTTCATGATTAAAAAACTGAAAAAGACTTTTAAGACGGATTTTGCTTAAATTATTTTGAAGATAAACCAGATTGGATTAAAATTAATCTTTTCAATTACCCAGAGAAAATCCATCTTTAGGTTATGAAACAATTCCATTTCAATACATTTTCATAATTAATTACTTCCACTCAAAGACTTCCCAAACCAACACTCATGTTCATTACGCTCGGACGATTTTTCAAATACCTCCATCGATTTTCAAGCCAGTTAATTTAAATAAAAGTCATTTCCTTTTTCGACTTTAGCGCTTTTAAAGACCAAAATCGTCGGTCGAGTTTTACCGCGGCGGTCATGGATGAGCTTGAATATTAAAGAAAGCGCGTTTTTATGTGAGGTAACCCTACTGAATGCGAAAATGGGAAGCGGGATCGGAGAATTTTAGAAGCCAGAGATTTCCCGTTTATAACTGAAAATTATTTGATGCGATGAATAACCACAAAATTTTTAATGAAATGTGTTGTGGACAGCTTGATTCAACGCCGGTGTTTTTTTATATTGCGTGGATACAACGCATTTAAATAGTTCCGAAACGTTTTGGAATTTTAACCAATACCACATGAAATTTAAAGTTTTGTACACCTCCATGGCGTCACGTCAACTGTCAACGTCACGTCAAATTAATTTAAATGCAGTTTACATGTTCTTTTACAGTTTCGGGCCCGCCCTTGTCACGTCTTCACGGAATTTTTAGTAATGGTTCACAAGATTATTTACACATTTAGGTACAATCATTGTCAAATAAAAAATGTTTAGTAAAAATTTTCATCTTTATTTTACCACTTTAGATTGCTTCAAAAAAGTCACACCAAAACAGCTTCACCACCACGATCAGTATAACGTAAGGCAGTGTTTTTCAAACTTTTTACTGTAGCGACCCCTTCGAAAATTAAAAGCTCGCAAAGGACCCAAGTGAATTTTAAAAATATTTTTTTAGCCAGGCACATATACAGGGTGGTCCGCGTAGAAGGGCCACTATTGGGATCTCGTAAACGGTAAGAGCTACAAAGAAGTTTAAGTTAGACACATTTTTCCCCTTTCTGATGCGTATTCAGTGATGCTTCGATGTTTTGAAAAAATTCCATTGGACGCTAGATAATAGACAAAATTTAAAATGGGTATTTTTCGTTAATAAATCGGTTATACTTGATAGTACAAAAATATTATTGGGGAAAAGTTGTACGCAATGTAAAATTAAAACATTCATTTGTTTCAATATTGTTTAAATTCTTAAGATAAATTACAAACTTGCATTTTTTTAGATGGACATAATAGTTGGCTATGACCTCATGAATAAGCCTTTTTTCCCTCTTTTCCAAAATATAAGGTTTAATGTATTTATTTTGATATTTAGGGTCAAAAATATAATGTTCATCAAAAAGTCTCCATGAAGCTATAGAGTGCCATGATTTTGAACAATATTTAAACAAACGAATGTTTTCATTTTACAGTGCGTAAAAAAATCTGCAACATTTTCCCCAAAAATATTTTTGTACCATCAAGTATAACCGAGTTATTAACGATTTAAAAAAATGCCCATTTTGGTTTTTGTTTACAATCTAGCGTGCTATGAAACTTTTTCAAATCTTAAAGCATCACTGAATAGGTCCCAGAAAGGGAAACAATTTGTCTAATTTAATTTTTTTTGTAGCTGTTACTCTTTACGAGATCCCAATAGTGGCCGTTCTATGTGGACCACCCTGTATATTTAGAATGTTTTAGAAACAACATGAAAAGACTCGGGGGACCCCTTCAGAAGGATTCTGGGACCCCCAAGAGTCCACGGACCACACTTTGAGAAACACTGACGTAAAGTATACTTCGGTACAGTTCGCGGAAACCCATTTGCACTTTCAAAACGAAATTATGCAACGGATTTTGACTCTGACGTGACACGCCAAGATACCATCTCCGTTAAGGTAAAATTCTACGAGAACGCACTTACACATACGTCAACCAATATGCCATGTATGAAAAAACAATATTCGCACTTTTAGTGCCGTTATCGTTTCGCCATTTCAATTTAAAGTATTCGAATTTTTGCGTGTGTGGTGAGACTCAACTGTCCATCAAAGTGACGTGACACGCCAAAATAGGCTTCAGTAAACTACACATACATGCGTATTTGAGGAACTGTTGAACAAGCTATTGCTAAGTGGAATAAAATTGAATATTACGAGTAAATAATGAAATCGTAATGTTGCAAGCTCGTCTGTTTGTCTATAGCAGTGGTCTCCAACCCGTCGATCGCGACGTCTCCCCTGGTCGACTAGAGGATTTTATATTTTTAAAACGCTTCCTAAGCAATACGTAGATATCTTAACATCATACATCTCTGACAGACTACAAAATAAAACAAGAAGATGAATATTCCGACTTGAAGGAGATAAAAGCAGGCGTACCACAGGGTAGCGTTCTTGGTCCCGTCCTTTATCTGTTATACACTAGTGATATACCAGTACTAGAAGCAATTACTGTAGCCACATTTGCAGACGACACTGTACTTACTACTTGCAATAGGCAAAGATTAGGAAACATCCACTAGAGAGTTGCATACAGCCAGTAACGTAATGCTTTACGGTATTCAACTTTGGGGTTGCACCAAAGACAGCAATATTACATCTATCCAGACTTTCCAAATAATAATATGGTAAACGTCCCATATTACGTCTGCAACAGTGATCTTCATCGAGATCTTGGTATACCAATTAATTTATTAAGGAAGAAATTAAAAGGTTTGCTGGTGAACACGAAGCCAGACTTCACCATCATGAGAATGCAGAACCGCTTCAACTGCTGGACAACCAACATCTTGTCCGAAGATTGAAGAGGACCAAGCCGTTGAACTGGTGTAGTGTGTTTTGTGTAAAAAGCAGCGCATAGTGCGCGAGTGAGAGCGCATACACTATAGTCAGAACTATCTAAAAGACATAAATGGATAAACGGAAAGATAATTGAACTATTTTTATTTTAGTGCGATATTATATGGTATTGTCCGTCTTCCTTAGGGATTTTGTAACCTTTATCATTAGTGAGCAACTGTGTGAAGGGCTTAAATTGTACCTAGAATTCCAGCCCCTTATCAGCGCCAATTAACACAAAGCAGGTAACGTGTCCTAAATGTTTCTATCCTTGAACATTACCACCAGTAGATAAAAAAGTTCGAAACCAGCGAAGATCCAATACGAAGAATAAAGAACTCACTCAGCAGAATAAAAATAGCTAACGAAAAGATAAAATAGTTCATTTATAAGTTGTTAAGGGTAAACATATGCACTAATACTCTATTGTTCGAGTCTTTTTTCTTTCCGCGCAATCGTGATGAGATCTTTAAAAGTTTAGTTTGAACTTAAGAATTAAATATGCAAAACTAAATCTTAACCAACAAGCTACAACGTTTGGACCTTAATGCCACCCTAGGAACTGAATTTAATGCAAGTTAATTGCAATTTGCATTATAATTCTCAATTATAAACGAGACAATATCAGAAATAAACACAGCGGCTGTTCTAAACGAATCAGTTGCAATTTATGCCGTCTGTACTTCTCCATTGCATTAAAACATATTCTTCCCTGAACGTAGAAGCCATGTGCTTTTAAGCCAACGATGCGTAGATTGTAATGATAATCCATCAAAACTCTAAGTTAGTCCGAGAGAGCTCGGCAGTTTAATTACCTAGCGGTATTTCGTTGTCTGCGTGAGCCTCACGATTTTAATCCATCCAAGAAGCAAGTCGTACGTAATACCTACGATGATTGTGGCGATTTGTACTCCCGAGAGCAATTCGGTTAACTAGCAGCTGTTTATACCAAGTCGTCTGAAGTCAAATGCTAATGTCCTTGGTGTAGTATGCGACGTCATAAACGAGTTACATTCCTGCGGAGGGCGCATCCTCGCTCGCAGACTGGTTTTCGTGACCCCAGTCACCCAACAAGCGCACCCACACGGGCCTTTAAAAAGCAAAAGTTCTAACGTCCTATCAAATCGCGAATTCGCCAATAAATAAACGAATGCAGTGGATTGGCAGTTTTTATGGTCCGTGTGATTTGTAGGTTGCGAATGTTTTAACCGAAACGGAACTCCCCAGAATTCTTGTTTGTATACTTATGCAAATTAGACCTGTGCTCTTTCTTTATTTCCGCGAAGAACTAGATTAACCAACTGGCTTCTTCATATTTCATTAAAATTCTTGAAATATGTGTCAAAAACATTGAAATAGTTAATGGATTACAAAACAAGAGCTATGTAAAGTGTTATGTTATTTCAAAATTACCCATGAGTAAGGTTATTAAGATGACTTCATCTGGCTCTTAACATTTCCTTGCATTTACGTATGTATTTATTTTTAATATGGGCTAATGTTGCCTCACCAATAATTCTGGCACTTGTGGCCACAGACTTTTGCTATACACGTGTCTCAGTGGCGGTTCGTAAGAACTTCTAATGTAACCGCAACAGCATATACCGGGTGTCCACTTGCGAGCTCGGGCATAGGACATTGTTTTAAACGTTTTCGTAGATTATTGCTCCTCAAATTCAACTTACAGGAAAGGTAATGATACCAACAGCAAGATAAAATTATTGCGCATCCAATGGTACTACTGTTAAGATTAAAGCTACGATTTTCAGTTTGATATTAACCTAAAATTTGATGATTTTTAGATCTGCTTGCGGACATACAAAGTGCAAATTGTTCAGGTTTACAACCAAATGATCGTCTCTTTTGCTGCAGAAATTCTTGACAGAATTGACACGGATAATGACTATCTACAACGTGTTGCGTTTCCTGACGAGGCTACTTTCCACATATCAGGACGAGTTAAGAGACACAATGTCAGGATCTGGGGATCAGAGAATCCACACGTTGTGGTAGAGCACTAAAGAGACAGCTGTAAGGTAAACGTTTGGTGCTGTCGATTGCATAACAGGGTCATTGGGCCTTCCTTTTTTACTGAATCTACCATTTCAGCAAACGTGTACCTAGACATGCTGGAACACTATGCTGTACCCCAGCTGGTAGAGTTTCAGCCATAGATAGTCTTCCAACAAGATGGGGCTCATCCACACTGGGACTTATGTGTCCGTCAGTTTTTGAATGAATCGTTTCCGAACAAATGGATTGGGAGAGATGGGTCAACACCCTGGCCTTCGCGATCACCAAACAATACCCCCTCGACTTTTTTTCTCAAGGACAAAGTGTACCGTACACCGGTTCACGATTTACATACACTGAAAGCAAGTATTACCGAAGCAATCACATCTGTAACACTGGAGATGCTTCCAAACACGTGGTGTGAAATTAAATATAGTTTATAGTTTAGAAGTTAGGTAAGGAAGCCTGTCAAAAATCTGGAACTTTTCGACATAAATATCCGCTAGATGGCGATAAGTCTAAGCACCATTCGCCATAAAAATCCGTTAGATGGCGATAAGTTTAAGAACCTGTTTTTGCACTAGGTGGAATCTTATTTGAACAAAAACTGACGAAACATTTTTATATACATCCTCTGATTGATTAAATTCGATTTTTTTAAGCGAAAGCTTATACATCTCGCTAAATGTCAAAATCTTGTGCACGCACCGGTTCTCAGACTTATCGCCATCTAGCGATAATTTACGGCGAACGGTTCTTAACTTATCACCATCTGTGGGATGATTTTCGGAACTAGTCAGTTTTATATGGGAGTTCCCAACCTATGTAGTAGACCGTGATACAGTATAATAGTCCTGTGGATTGAGGTTAATTGTCAAAATGATGTTTAGTGGCCTAATCTGACAGTAATTACAAAATTGTCGTTTAGTAATTTAAGCTGACATTAACTTTGTTAAATTGACAAGGAATACGTGTTATGCGGCGTTGCAACTCTGAAATAAAAATATAAACACAAGTTCCACAGCAATCAAGCCATTCCCTAGTAACCAATTTGCAAAATTCTCCACAATACTTGAAAGTCCAATAGAAAAATCAAACTTTTTTCTATTAAAACTAATAAACTAAAGTCATTAATACCTGCATAAAACTTTTAAACGAGTGTAATGGTCAAAAATAGAATCAAACATTGGCCACTATAAATGTTCAACAAACAATGTTATTACAATATATCACACGTACATGAACAACATTTCGGTATTTTAAATATTTATATTTTTCCTTGCTATTAACTATTGTTTTGGAACACAATTTTAAAAACTTTATACTTATATGTATCTCCATTATCGTGGTATACTATCATTAGAGAACAACAGAAACTAGCATTTGTCTTTCTGTTGTAATTATTTCAAAATCAATTTAATTTCATATTTTTTCAAAAACTTTGTACACCTCATTTTGTCTTAATATTGCACAGAAATCTTTAAAAACGCAACAACTGAAGTCTTAAAAGTAATATGATGTGAGAGAAATCTAATGAAAATGTACATAATCATTAAACTACAACTTCATAACAAAAATGTTAACGTATAATTGCATTTCTCACTTTAAAAATCGTTTAGTGTCGGTTAAAGAATTGAGTAAGTTGGTGTTCTCAAGTCAATTTTCTTATTTAATTAGTTGCCCATGAAATTTATTAATAAAGGCTTCGTTTTAAATTTTCAATTACCATTAAACCAAGCAATCTCAGCGGGTTTCGACATAACTTTAGTTACACCAAGAGATTTCATTTAATTTGAAAGCTTTTTTGTCCCAATACTAAGCCATCTATGATAAGAAAAGTCGCTTCAATCTCATTAATGGATTAATATAAATAAAAATGCAGCCATAATGGGGTATAAAATAAAAAATGAAGTACCTCGTAAAACAAGGAAATGACAGAGATTAAAGTTACATAACTTCAAAGAGCTGGTTGTTTTTTATCCTAAAAAAAAATCCGACCAGACGTAAAATGACAGAAAGAGGCACACTAAAATTTAATTAAGTAACATAAATACATAACGGCGGTGTTATTGTATTATTCGTCTTATTAAAAACATAAATTTAAAGCAGATGGACCTGCTTCGACACTTCCGGACAATTCTGCGTCTGGTGTAAATTTAACGTTGGCTTTGACATAGATGTGCAGACAAGTGAGCAACGAATATCAATCTTTCAGCACGCAACCATCTCACCTTTCTAGATATTAACATTTCTTTTCCGAGACAACTGAATGTACCCAAGCTACTTATGTATATCCAAACTGGTTTATTTTTATCTTGACGGCCTGTTTGTCGAACTAAATATTTCCAACTTCCCATGCAAAGTTGGACTTTTAAACAAGTTATTGCACTCAGGCAAATATAGTGTTGCATATATTTCCGGTTTAATTTTGATATGCTACGGTTGTTTAGTAAATAGAGAGATAATTCTCTAAATAAAAGTTAATGGTATCGATAAAAAAGTGGACCAGTAGGGCATTAAACAAATGACACCGGACGAGGTAGTTGTAGCGGCGTTTATTCAACACATTGTTTTACCTCTACATTAAATAAACTATCTAAAGTCTGTTTTAGACTACACTAATTTGTAACTATTTTTTCGTTCAAGAAAATCGTATACGATTTTTGTACAAAAATTTCGTTCAAGAATTTAGCATGGAAAATATGAACCTCTTACACTGTACTATTTTTTGGTACGAAAATGTTCAATTTGATCACAACAGAAAGCGAATAATTTTCAAATTTAACGTATATTTAACGCTTGTTCCATTCTACATATTTATTCCTACAAAATAAATTGTGAGGGATTATAACGGTAATAAGTAGTATTTAACATCGTTTGATTGTTTCACTTAACCTAACCCACAAATGACATGCGGTCAGATACAGTTGCAGTAGAATACGCATGCGCCCATGCCACAAAACACGCCCATGTAAAATAGGACCCATTTAGGACAGGTTCTAATTTCATACGAATTTTTCGTTCAAGATTTGTAATTTCTGATTGACACCGTACTAGAAAATCGTATACGATTTTCTTAAACGAAAAAATAGTGTAGTCTAAAACAGACTTAATGCCCGGTTTCTCCGACACATCTTAAGATCTAGCTGAATCTTAAGTTCGCCTTAACGGTATAAAGTGTTGCACCAAGCAATTTTAAGAACATATTCGACTTGAGCTGAGCTCACATCTTGAGTCGCTGTTTACTAGAACTTGAGCTGGAGTACATAAGCTAAAAGTATCTTGTATTTGCTTTGTTTGTAGTTAAGTGTTTGTTTAAATTGTGGTTTAAGTTTAAATATGGACATTGACTTTATAAATATGATAGATGATGCAGATGATGACTTGTACGACCCTGTAATTCCTCGAAGGCGATTTGTTCACGCAAATCCATTTACGGATTTCGAATACGATCGTTTTTTTATGCGTTTTCGCCTCACAAAAGAGACAGTTATTGTGATCTTAGATCAAATTGAGCCTCAATTGGAGTATACAGGGTGTTTGAAATTCGAGTTTAAGCATGGGGATCTCGCTTATTATAATAGCTAGAGTATAGGTTTAAATTTGGCAAAGTTGCTAAATTTGGTGCTCATTAATAATCCAAAGAGAAATTGGAAATATCTCAAACAGTATCCGAGAAAATTAGGAAAAACTGGAAAATACGATTTTTTAAAATCGTTTATAACTCCTTTGGAGTATGAAATATTTCAAATGTGTAAAAACATTGCCGAAGCAACTTTTTAAGCCGAATCGGATGGTGGTCACAAATTTTTCCTAGGTCGATTCGTTTTTGTTTTAGACAACCAACTTTGTTTTTTCTGATGGGCAGCATATCGCGTTTTTCTTCGTTATTAAAGTTCATTTTTACGACTAACAGGCCTTTAAAACTTTTAGATTGTTGATCGGTTGTCATGGAAACAACATAAACTACAATGACCGGCCAACCTGATTTATAATGGTTTTTGTTTAAAACGTATTTTTTGAAATTTGACAATAAAAGAAAAAGTAAAATACCATGTGTGATACATCAATGGATTTAGAAAAATAAATGCTATTTGATAATGTAAATAGCAAAACTTGCGCCCATAAGCAAAAACAAAGTTGGTTGTCATAAAACAAAAACGAATCGATCTAAGAAAAATTTGTGACTACCATCCGATTCGGCTTAAAAAGTTGCTTCGGCAATGTTTTTACACATTTGAAATATTTCATACACCAAAGGAGTTATAGACGATTTTCAAAAATCGTATTTTACAGGTTTTCCTAATTTTCTCGGATAACGTTTGAGATATTTCCAATTTCTCTTTGGATTATTAATGAGCACCAAATTTAGCAACTTTGCCAAATTTAAACCTATACTCTAGCTATTATAATAAGCGAGAACCCCATGCTTAAACTCGAATTTCAAACACCCTGTATACATAATCTATTTATTTTATTTTCTTCCACCAAGCTAACTACTAATTGTTTTTCCTCCATGGTATAATTTATTCTTTTTTTCCGCCATTTCAACACAAAATAAAATAATAAACACCGAACTGTAACTTCATATGTGACTAACAGCTGATAGCAACAACAAGATGTCACAGGGAGCCGTTTTAACAGCTGTGATGTAAATGGCCAATGAAAATTAGCCATTTCAATCTGCCGCTAAAATGTGCCGACTTCTTGCAACGTTGCCAAACCGAGTTCTAACTTAGCTGAGATGTCTAACAGATTCCGGAATATGTTTTCTGTGCAACGCATTGGTATCTTGAGACGGTCTTAAATATAAGGCGGGCTTATATAAGTTCGATCTTGAGATGTGTCGGAGAAACCGGGCATAAAAGTGTCATTTACTTTACAAAGAAAAACGTATAAGGTAAAATTTACGGTTTATATTAATAAATTTAAAACTTTATTACATTTCAATAAGTTTTTCTCAGGCAAAGGCTCAATGTTTACAATAAGATTGCCTAATCGCTAGAACACGTTAACAATTGTGAATTTTATATTTCAATATTAATGATAAATACGCAACATATCGCGTTTTCTTTGTAATTAAAGTTCATTTATACAAAAATATCAACTGTTTCCAATTCCTGGTTTGAGTTTCTAGATTATGTTGTAGATTATTTTCGATTCCGCGACTAAGACCATGTCGTCTGCGAACATTAGCTCAGATGTTTATTTTTTCCACTTTTCAGTTGCCTAGATGAAACGGCCTCATTTTTTGTTTGACTTCTTTAATCACCCTATCTACGACTTCTGAGAATAATAATGGGCTGAGCACGCATCCTTGTTTTAAGCCCTCTTTTGTTTCAAACTCCTCCGATTCTTCATTTTGGGTTCTTACAATAATAATAAGCGAAATGCCTTGTTTAAATTCGAATTTCAAACACCCTGTATATATTTAATAGCTATTGCCATTTAAAGTTTAAAAGACAAAACACTAACGAACCTTTTCGAATGTTTCAGGATGTAAACAAAAGAAAGTTCAACCGTACCTAATCCAATAGAAGTTTTAATGTCGACAATTATTGAGGAATGTTCTAGATCTAAATGCATAGTTGGTTTTAACCTGTACTGATGTCGTTAAAAACACATTACTGCATCGCATGAAAAAAATATTGTAGAAAATGTATTAAAAAAAACACTTTACTGGCGCGGCTAAAGCTGGTAAAAACAAGGTTAATAAATAAATAACCGTGCAAAATGCTTTTGCTTTGGTTCTAGCAAAAAAGTATCGCAACTTCTGTTCGTTGCAGTCAGTAATTCGCTTCCACACAACAAAAGCATAACTATTATCTATGACAAGACATTTTCTGTATGGTGTTCAGAACGATCCAATAATTTTTGATGGAGCCATTATTGGAAAGTAGATGATGACTGAAACAGTTCAACTTTTCAGCAAAAGCGAATTTCCTTAAATGTTAAACGCTTCTTTAAAATGTTTTTCCGTCTTGCCGGAGCAGTTAAAATTTATGATAATACTTTGGCGAATACGATTACTACATACAAAAGGTGTGTCCTATTGTTCCAATGTTTCTTTTAATGTCGAAAGGAGTGGTTGATCTTTATTTCAATTACTTCGCATGTATGTTAATTTTCGAATACCGTAACATGATTCCATAAGATAAATTTTTGGATCTAGATTAAATAAATAAATGCAGAAAAAGTTTGATGACGACATTCACGGTTCGTTATTATGATGTGATATTTAAGACATTCGACTTTACTTATCATTCCAGTTAATTATTATTTGTTTGCAAACTTAATGAAGTTAATAACATTATTAACATAATACAATAATAGCATATAAAATTACCTTACATGACGAACATGAAGACAAAAAATCTAAAAACAAGTGTTAGTGTTTTGTTGGGATTTCCGATAATTATGTAGCAACAGAGGGAAAAAAATTTCCTTCACATGTGTAATAAATTCTCAGTAATGAAGTTTTTTCTTCCACAATTATTTAAGTGAAAATTTCCTTCACCTGTCAAATTTGCGTTTTCAACCATACACTAATCTTAAATCTTCTAGAGACTACCAATAGGAGCATTATTAATTATTACACTGTAATAATTTTACATGCCCCTGTCAGGTGTTGATTCTCCTGTCAAATTTGCGTTTTCGACCAATAAAAACTCAGATTTCCTAGAAAAGATCAATGAACAAAATCATACACTGAAAATTCCCTTCACCTGTCAAATTTGCGTTTTCAACCAATCACTAATCTTAAATCTTTTAGAGACTACCAATAGGAGCAATATTACACGGTAATAATTTTACATTCCTCTGCCAGGAGTTAATCCTCCTGTCAAATTCACGTTTTCGACCAATAACAAACTCAGATTTCCTTTAAACGGCCAATAAACATAATCATACACTGATAATTTACTTTTCGCAATTAACATATTTTCATGCGTTTATTGGTCGTTTCTAAGAAATCTGAGTTTTTGATTGGTGGAAAATATAAATTTGGAGAGGGAATCAGCTATTTTGGTCTTGATAATTTTTTACAGATGTCAGCGACCAATGACGTTACTTTAATATAGATTAAACCACACCCCTGACACACCACTCTGACAGTACTTGTAAAATTTGACATAACAGATTATGTATGTACCTAAATACTATTTGGTTCACTAATTTTTATTAAAATATAATTCTTGAATTAAAAATTAGTTATAAATGATCTATTAATAATAACAATCGCAGTAAGTAGTAGGTATACTTTAATTTATCTAAATTAAACAACATTTTAATTTGACAGATAGGTTAGGTGAAGGAAATTTTCTGACAAAATATAACTCGTGCATTGCAAATAATCTATAATTTTTCACTCTCATGCAAGTTGAATCATAAAAAATCACTCGTGCACGAGACTCGTGATTTTTTCAGCTTAACTTGCATTCGGGCATATTTACCAAAAATTATCGATAATTTTCAATGCACTTGTTATATTATATATTACTACTGATAATAACCTTTTCGCAATTAACAGATTTTCATGTGTTTGTGATCGGTCGAAAATATAAATGTGGAGAGGGAATTAAATATTTTGGTCTTGATCATTTTTTGACGAATTTCGGCGACCAGTAGCGTTACTTTAATATAGATTAAACCACATCCCTGACGCACCCCTCCCCCATAACTACTCCGATGATAAGCAGAAAAGTTTATTAAAATTCTAGCTCTGTTAAGCGATTTGGACTCAACAAAACATTTTTCAAATTCATCAAATAATCTTTTTACCTAATTAAAGTATAAAGATTTTTCAACTTTTTTTTGACGAATTTCCGAATCTACTGTGAATAATGGATCACGGAACAAGACGTTACGAATCGCTTCTTTAAGCCAACTACAACTTAAAACAACCAAATAGTAGCAACAGAGTCACAGATGTAATCTGTACAATAAAAACACCCCACAACCTATCATTATTTTTATCAAATCACTTCTCATACACGAAATAGTTCAATTAATCTGACGGGAAATCACTTTTATTGCGCGGAACAGACACTTAGCGCGGCGGATTTTTGTGAAGTCGGCGACTTTACTGTCTGATATGTCTTATGTAATAATGGTTCATCGTTTGAACTTCCCACGGCTCTTAGAAACAGAATATTATCCTTAAAAAAACATCCATCGAGATTCGCTCCGTTTGGAAAAGATTACATCTTCAATTAGTCATGGTAGAAAATGGTTTGACGAGAACAACCAAACTGTATTATTATTACTTTTATCATGTTTTGACGCTTTTGTCGGTAACAATAAGAAAAATTATAGCCAGACACGCACAATCATCACTCATCTCCAAATAACATAGACGTTTCCTAGCCGATCTTTCCTTGTAGTCGGTCACAAGGGATATAGCGCGTTGATTTAAGGGGAAAGTTTATCGTGAACAAAGGTTAATTTTTGGACGCCAATAAATTTCAAGTTGGGCTCATTATGAACGCCAATACAGAAAGTTTTGAACTGGAATGTGAGAAAAAAGTTTAGAGAAGACGATTATTTTCATAGGCCGGTCGAATTCGTACGTTTGCCATCGCTTAAACCAATCTGGAAAGTAGTAAACCTTATTTATTATTAAATATTACTTAAGCGAATCTTGGGATTCACTTTGAAACAAATTTGCAGAGTAATTAATTAAATACTGAAACCCCTTACAACTCAAATAAAACGATCAAATTTAAACTTCGTTCAAATAAAGTTTTGCTTTCTCGTTCTTCTCTATAAAATGAGCCAGAATTCTACACATAATTTTCTTTTTCTACGACTACTAATGTAAATGCATAGTAATGCATGGTAAGCAAAAAACCCGGTTTAAAAAAAAATTATTTAAGTAGACTCACGTAAAATACTTCCTGCATGCCTAGTAAGTGAGTTATACAGGGTGTGTATAAATTGGCGGAAGCGCTACAGGTGACGATGTTCTCCGTAAAATTCTAAGTCGAAAATCTTGATACAAAAATGTTGTTCCATGCTTCCTATGGCCTCAGGAATCATTTAAAGAAGAAAAAAATTGGAAACATTGCATACATTGATTTGCGTTTGGACATTTTTTTATCAGCAATTTTTACCAAGGTATTTACAATTTTTGTTCGAACTAAAAGCCTTCAGTTCGTAAACATAGCTGCAATTTTTTGGGCATCGTAAAACACAAACTAGAAATAATTACGAGAAAAACAGAGATGACAGCTAATGACAATGTTGCCATATGTATTATTTTCATTAAAATCAGTGATTTACATATTTTCAACACCAATTTTTAAAAGTAAGAACACAATATCTAGGAAAAAATACTATTCTAAATTTATTTTTATTCCAAATCGCAGCTTTTTCATTAAAAAATATTAAATAATAACGCTTATTAAAGGACTGAATGTCAAAACTTTGAGGACCTCTTGCAGACACAGAAAGCATGGTACAACATTTTCGTATTAAGATTTTCGACTTAGAATTTTACGAAGAACATCGTCACGTGTAGCGCTTCCGCCAATTTTTACACACCCTGTATAACAGATATATGGTTATAACGCACGGTAAGCAAAACGCACATTTGTCTAGAAATGTCAAAGTAGGCTTACGTCAAAATTGACAAGACAAGGTAATTACGTGTATATTAGCCAGAAAGGCGTTAAAATCGTAGGTATTATGTGATCGTAGAAAAAGTAAGCTACATAACACGAGTTGTAAAGCAATATCGCACTCGTGGAAATACGCACTCGCCGCTACGCAACTCCGTGCGCAGCTTTTCCACTCGTGCGTAATATGCTTCTTACAACTCTTGTTATGTAATAGGTATACTATTCTAACCTATCAAAGTAATCGCAAGTTTTTCATCACTTACTACAATTCGGAAAAGAAAAAATAACGTTTAAACAAGTCTGTACTTGGGACGAAAGAATATTTGTTTCTGTTTTAAATGTGTTGATACGGTGCATAATTTTATGTACACATTTCTGTGCATAACACGCCAATATAAGTACACAAGATCCCATCAATTAGATTGATTAAGTTCCTATACATATTCGTATGATTACTTTCATTAAAAAAACTCTGGTATACTTTGAAAAATTGCGTGTAGATAAGTTTTAATAAGCAAAAAGTTAATGATCCGCTATAAGTAAGAGTCGATTGCTTCAATGAAATCGTTATTTATGTATTTTATATGTAAATAATTTGTCATCCAGGCTCATAAAAATGCATGAAGGTATAATTTGCTCGCATTATATACAATGTAACCTTGGACATACCAGTCGTAAAAGTATAATATTTAATAAATTTATAGTTTCATTAGTGTTAGTTGTTTTTAAATACGGATTCCATAAATTTATAATTTGTTTTTCGAAACTAAATGAAACGTATACAGATCAGATTCTAGCGACAACATATCGTGACCCTCCCTTGTGAGTATTGTAGTACTGAAGCATGTTCCATCAAAACTGAACGCGTTATGCGAAAATAATAAGCGAGTTATTACACAAAATAATATTAAGAGTTTATAGGGCAACAACAAAACAAGATAGTTATGCCGAAAAAAAACGAACTTCTCCACAAGTCCAAGAAAAATCAGAGATAATTTTAAGACAGAAAACAAGCGAGAGTCATGATACCGAAGACGAGAAGAAGGTAGGTAGTTAAGCCGAAGAACCAACGAGAATCAATAGATACTTAAAAAAAAACAATTAACAAGCACAGTAGAAAAACATGAGGATTCCGTTACGCCGAAGAACAAAAAGATACAGAAGACGACAAACAGATGCCGGCAGTTAAGCCGAAAAACAAATGAAGGCAAACAAGTCGAAAAACTAAAGAAATAAGTTACACCGAAGAAGTACGAGCTCATTACATCAAAGGATAGTGGCAAAAAACAATCGCCACTTAAATGAAAACAAGTGAGAGTAGTTACACAGAAGAATAAACGAGGGTAGTTTAGCCGAAGAACTAAACGGTGGTTACGCCTAAAAAGGATAAGCGAGAATCTAACGCCGAAAAAACAAAAGGAAGTCGCTTCGGCGTTTATCATGACAATAACGACTTATCGATAAATGTACTCTTACCTAAACTTTTATGCAGAAACATCACGCGGTAACAGATCTCCATAGCATTATAAGGAAAAATCGCTTTTTTGACATTTTTCGCACGACAGTAGGGCTTATAAATACAATGTCCATTGTTGTTCATGCTGAAGTCAAAAATGTTTCTCAAAGCAACTAAAATTTTCAAAACCGAATAAACGAACGTTTACTACATAAACTTCACAATGCACTCTTCCTCGAAAACGTAATCGGTGTAACTAAAACAATTTCGTTTCACGCACCGTCCGTTGTTAATGGCATAATCAATCAAGTGGACTGTCGGACGAATCGATCATGTGTATGTACAATAGTATCCAGGGAGACACTGCCACGACAAATCTCGTGAACGAGGTATGTCATGTAGGTTTCAAAAAAATGATGCATGTGATACCACTTGCACCTTCGTAACCTACAAATACAGATAACAAAACGCAAAATTTAGTAAACCAGCGCAAGGGAACGCAGTAACTGCGTCTACAGTAAAATTATTGCTCAGCGCAAACAGGTAAAACCAGTCCAATATCAATATACACTTAGCTATGTACTTGCCCGACGGATCTGGATTGATATGGTCTGATACAGACGCACTGAACTTGCACTCCAAGTTTATGGCTACGGGATACCACGATAATACAGGATCAAGGCAGACCAGATGCTTCAGGAAAAATATATTTTCACAGTTTCTGCAAAAATTGTTTTGAAGCAATTGGCATATAATCCACAGAAGTGATGTAACGTATCAAATCTAATTTTTTATGTCTT
Source organism: Elmis aenea (assembly GCA_947652605.1). NCBI lineage: Eukaryota > Metazoa > Arthropoda > Insecta > Coleoptera > Elmidae > Elmis > Elmis aenea. The sequence goes on from OX393579.1 coordinate 11,999,909, forward strand.
GATCAGAATTTTAAGTGACTCAATACAACAAAACAAAAACTGAAGTTATACCGTAAGGATTGCTAACCATCAAAATGGCCTCTTGCAATGACAAAGAGGCTGTCCGACACTAAATACTCCAGGTTAGTGTCAGTTTAGTCAATTTAAAATTACGTTAATGTAGAGCAGGCCCGTGCAAGTTTTTAAGCCAAAGGGCCAATTGCAAATTTTATGAAATCGTAACAGGCCGCACCACTTTCTAGTGGATATGGAGATTCTTCCAAGTGTGGGGTGTCTGGAGAAATTTTGAAAATTATTTTTTTTTTCGCGCATTAATTTCCAATATGGGCAACGCAGTGACATAGGTACAAAGAATTCCCTAAAAAAATCGGTTTTAAATTTCTTAGTCGTAGTTAATTCGAAGCGATTTCCTCAGTTTTCATTTCTAAATTAGTTTTTAATATTAAATAGAGATTCTCAGCTGTTGTGGTTCCTCACCAAATCTTATAATTCTTCAGTAAAATTTAACTTTATATCTACCCCACGAAAAAAATTACAAGTTGAGCAGTATTAGATACATCCGTTGATTCATCAAGACAAAGAGAATAAGATAAAAAGTGATTAGCAGTATATTACAGAGTAAATATCACGTTTTCTGCCATTTCATTAATTTATCTTGCCACAGTATGTATATCTAAATAAAATAATATTAGAAAGACAAATAAAGTTCACAGCCATTTTAATAAATTATTTTATTAAACTACAATCAGAGAATGGTTTCAGATGTTCAGCTGAAATATTAAAAATTTCGTAACTTGCTATTGTTGTTGTTGTTTATACGCATTTTTGAATAAGTTTTGTTGTACCGCTAAGTTCTTTTTCATTTTCGTTATTCTTTCTCTTCTTAAGGCACCTGTTGATTTATTATATTTTTTAGTTCTTTTTGTTTTTGACATGTAATGACACTTAGTTATACTCTTTAAAAACAGCATAGCTTGTAATATACAACTACTGGGCTGTGGGCCGCATAAAAATATCAGAGAGGCCGCAGGTTGCACAGGCCTGATGTAGAGAGTGGTCCAAATGCGAACTATGTGCAGTAAAAACTTCAGTAACTTTATTCACATCAAAATGACGTCATATTGCACATTACTTGACTTATTCTTCAGTTGATACTCTTCCTCAGTTTTATAGAGCAAAGAGGCATTAGCATTACAAAGTTATCGTTACTTAGTTCTATTTGCAGATGAAAAAAACAGGAATACAAAATTAATGCATTCGTAGCAACTCTTTAATTTTTACATTTTTAAGCAATAAAATTACCGATAGGTTAACATGTGTTAGCTTCATCAGCTGACGATAATTTCTTCTTATTCATGTAGATGAAATAATAAACAATAAATTTTATTGTAGCTAAGAGCGTGTGAAAACATGTTGTTTCTATAACAAACAAAATCGTTTTGTTTCGACACGTGTAGTTATGGTTTAAAGTTTAAAATTTTATGGAAATATGAGGTACCTAATAATATATGATGTTCATTCGACTATTATTTTGCTGTTTGATGTTCATTTTATTGGTATTAAAGCCTTAATTTTGCGCACTGCGTACATGCAGCTGTTAGTTCAGTTATGTAACGTTCACTTTGAATATTGTATGTTCTGTTTAAATATTTATACAATGGCGTTTATTTTGAAACAAAATACAGAGAAAAAGAGCAGACGAAAGGTGTTATTAACTATTCGGGTTGATATTTTTACAGTGAAAATATATTTAAAATACGTGAACCAATAAATAAATAGATTTTTTGTGCGATGGTACTAGAAACAGCTGTTTGACGGACGCGTTAGCAACCATAAAGTACTGCATTACCGGCCCTATCCTTAGCAACGGCCGTAAAAGTTACTTTTCAGGCCGTTACCCTTAGCAACGGCCGAAAAAGTAACTTTTACGGCCGTTGCTAAGGAGAGGGCCGGTAATGCAGTACATACGCCGTCATCTGTCAGTGACAGAATGTCACGTAGTTTCTAACCTATAATTTTGTAAATTACTAAAAATTTAAATTGTTTTTAATTAGATCGCACAAAAAATGTAATATGCACCTCGGCCAAAACGTACTTTTTGGCCTTGATACATAAATAACTATAGCATGCACAGAAAGTTTACAAAAAAATTAAATTATGAACAAATATTAAATCGAATACGCTTACCCTTTTTACATACACTTATATACAGTTACTAAACGTATGTAATATATAAATAATGTTGTAAGCGAAAGTTTGATTGATAGGATCAATGGAAAAATATAAAAGTCAACGATTCAAAATGCGTTTAATTACAGTGTGAATATTAAAAATGGTTCCTATTATATTCCTCACATTAAACGAAAACACTTCTAAAAGCATAAAAAAATTACTATAACCACACTCTATTGCTTAGAATGGATAATAGTAAACACATAGCTACTTATCAACTATCTACTTTACACAAAAGGACACGATGTAATTAGAAACGATTTTTAAGAACGCTCTGAATGAAAAATGCCCGCAATTAGGCCGATCTAATAAATATCTAGTTCAATTATGCAAATAGTTCGTTGAACGTAATATGTAAATCAAAATTTTTTACAAATTAACGCTGTGAATAACAAATTTGACTGTCAGCCAACTAATCGATCAAAATCTTGGGTTTTGCAACATCGCGGAGAAAATTAATACCCGATATAAAAACAAAAATGGTTTCAGATACATCAAGTACTTGTTTATTTGAGTAGTTCTAATGTTGACAGTTAAAAACAATTACATGTTAACACTTGTTAATTAATTAATAAAACCAATGTAGACCGAAAGGAACAGAGTAGAAAACAATAACGAGAGTAATAGGAAGTAAATGTGGAACAGTTAGGAATTTGTTCGGAAGTGGAAAAGCGAAATTCTGAGAAAAAAATTCAAATAGCTGTGTTCTTTTTTATTTTTTTTAAGGACGCGAAATACTTGCAATACAATTTAAGGTAATTCCAGCGGAATAATATCCTTATTGTACTCGTGTAAGGGCGGGCTACCACTGAAATAATTAAAATAAATCAAACTTGCCTTGCATATCTTAAATTGAGTTTATTGTAAAAAATTAATTTTTGAACTTATGATAAACGATTAATTTTTCTTTATCGTTTGTATAGGCCTATACAAAAATATGATCATAAGTTAAAAGCTACCTATAGGTTTGCTTTTTAAGTTGGAACTGCGTCGAAGGTTTTCCTTTAAAATCAACGTTTCATCCTTTTTTATTGGCGACATATTCAGAGTAGTTTGTTTGATAGGTAAGCAATTAGCTATTCTTAAACCACCAAATATACAACCCTGACTATGTTCTCAAAAAAGGTGGACAAAACGTCAGTTGTTAAAAATAAACCTCCAATGCAGTTCTAACCAGGAAACCAAGGCTAAAATAGAACATCATAGAACAACATAGATTGCCATAAAAAATAAACTATTTATAAGGCTATAAAGATCCTTCACACTCGTTTTTTTTTATCAGTTGATCAGTTCTCAAAAACATTTTCTCGGATTTCCTGATAATTTACCTGCCTGTAGTTACCAGAAAACGTTGAAACGGTTGAAGAACTGAAGTTTCGTACCATAATATTAAAGCAAAATATTTAATAATTGTGGATTATCACCTTATATGCGTCAAATATGTTAAAACGAAGCAAAAACCTTGATAGTTATTTCTCTTTGAATCGGTAACGAAATTTTTAGATGTATAAAATAATATGGGAAAAATTTGAAACGAGGAATTGAACCGAGACGAAAAAAACTTTTTGTTGTTCCAGTTCCCTGGTTTAAATTATCTTATGTAAAATATACCCTGACCTATTCGACATTCTTTTGTTTAATAAAACAAACGATTTTCCACACTACCGTTGCGTCTAAATACAGTGTGAACAAAAAGTCAATACCTCATCTTGTAACTTAACAAAAAAAAGTTTTGGATAAAAGTTGTTTGTGGTCATTTATAACCTAACCTTCAATTATTTTCAAATGTACACAGTGTTTTGTTTTTGCGCACAGATACGTCATTTTTTTTTTTTTTAAGGGAACACTATATATTTTAACATTTTCCTATCAAAAATTTAATTTTCTTTAAAAAAAAATTAACATTCTCGAGCTATTGCGGTTTTATTGATAATTTTTCGACACAAACAAAATATTTAATGAAATAAAACTTGAATTAAAAAGTATCTTGAAAATTTGTTTTAAATTTCAACACAATCTTAATTTTACGTATAAAGTTTAAACTGTATTTTTTGCTTGATGATAAATTAATTTAATTTGAAAAAAACAAAAATCAAGCTACTTAAAAGCGTTATAAAGTTTTATTTTTTAGGCCAATATAAAAAACAAACCGCTAATAACACATATCGCATGTTATTATTTTTTTAATAAATATACCTAAAAGTGCACTCTTAATATTTAAAAACTATTATTATTATTAATCTACTGCTCCTATAAACACGATATTAATTGTAACATGACTTCGGTAAGTCATAATCTCTATTAAAATATTATTTATTTATTTAGTCATGAGTCCTTCTACTGTTAGGTGTAGGACTGTTGTGTTTATTAAAATATACAATATAAAAAAATTTAGCTGAGTTTTTTGCACTAGTCCCATAATTAAATAATTTTTATGACCTTTCATGTAAAACAAAGAAGGTTGTTTCAAAGGTTTGTTTTTATTTAAATTAGTTTAAAATCAGGCAAAAATTAAAGCTTAAAGGTGAAAATGGAATTGTATTTTACATTTAAAATAAAATTTCCAAATATTTCCAGACTACTAATTTAATTCTATTAAATATGTTGTTTGCCCGAAAATAGTTATTAAAACCGCAATAACTCAAGAAATATTAATTTTAGACATAATTGATTTTTAATAGTTTCTAAAGTTAATTAAATTATTGATGAAAAAATGTAAAAATATATTGGGTATTCCATTTAAAAAAATTATTTATTCGTGTTTGCAGTTAAGCCAAATGGGCCGGGCATAAAAAATACCCTGTATATTATTTTAAAACTTTAACCAGTCAACCATTATGACACTATTGTCAACTAAGGTATTAAGGGATTCGTTCTGACATTGCTAAGTTGTGATATATTAATATTTTTTTAGAGACCTTTTCCTGTCAATATTTTCGTAAAAACTAAAATAACTCAAAAACTATTGATTTTAGGTACAAAAGACCTATTACATTTTTGAAAAAGAACTTACTTTTGCACCGAAAAAATACAAAATATAAGTACCTATAGACTGCTCCATTTAAAAAAACAAAATGAAGTATCTCTGCGCAAAAACAAAACACTGTGTACATTTGAAAATAATTTAAGGCTATGTAGTAAATGACCACAAACAACTTTTATTCTTTTTTTTTTGTAAAGTTATCACAAGTTGAGATATTGACCCATTGCGTTACTTTTTGTACACACTGTATACATAATAATTGTGGAAAATTTGCCAAATTTATTTTGAGTTCGAGTACCTTGACCCGGTTATTATTGTCAGCGCCGTGATATGACAGGGTTACCACCTACGACAGATGCGCAAATAATAAAAGCACGTCGGCTTTTATTTCAAACAGATGTGGGTCAAGTGAATGATTAACGTGGCTCGTGTTATAAAATTATGTCATCGGAATTCCATACATCCACCGTACCATGTGTGTTATCTGCCATCGACGTATTGAAAATAGTGCGGCCGGAAGCTTTTTAAACTTGTAGAGGAAGCGCTAATAATCCAACCATCAACCTCCACGTGGTCAGGGTCAAATTAATGTCATGTATCAACCGTAACCACAGACGTATATAGGAAATACACGGTGCCCAGTGGTCGCATTAAAACATTAATGTCAACTGTAATAGCCAACTTTATTATTTACGTATTTTCCGCTAGCGTCGTAACTTTTTAATGGCACGTGCGCGAAAAATCTGTATTCAGTTGTGTTTGTCTTAATTTAAGGTAGTAGCCACAAGCAGGAAAAAATAAAAATGTCATGGACCTGTACGATTTGACGTCATAGGAATTTAAAAATATTTATCTAACGCATTAAAAATGCCAAATTCCAAGTAGTAAAAAGAATATAAAAACGCAAAGATAAACACATAGAGGTCCCCAAAAGTTCATCGTTTAATTTTGTTTTACTTGCTAATATAAGAATTGTTCCAGCAATCCATTTTGTACTAATTTTTGTACTGATACATGGATCCATCAACTGATTTATGCGCATACAACTATGGACTAATAAATGTATCAGCCGCTGCTAAAACGCTATAACGACTACACTAGGGTTTCCTGGGTTTCCCTGGATTCCAGGAAGAAATTGGTCTACGTTCCGGGATCCCGGGAAAAAATAAAATATGTCAATATTTTAAAATAAATAATACGAAAAAGGAAGAAAGCAGTTTATTACTTAAAAACAACTCCAAGTTATATAGTACCTAGGTAAATACATTTTACTCCATTATTATTATCATTAATAATAAAATAATATTGGTGAGAGCAGCAAACAATTCAGAAACATTACCTTTCTATTGCAATTTCATATTTATGAACACAATAATATAATGTTTACAATGAATTCTTGTAATGTGATTTAAGAATACAAAGGTCACTTAGTCTTATTCTTAATTTATTAACAGAAAGTTCTGCCGTATAAAATACTTTCTGAATCTCTACTGATGCGGGTGGAATTGTCTTGAGAGCATCTAGCAGCAAAGAGACATCGTTTTTATCAATAAAATTTCATTTATAAGCTATTGTGTTCGCACTACCAGGGTACACAAAAATAAAACTGTAAAAGTATTTTGCCAGAGGCTGTGGTGTCGGAGTATAGGAGTTTAGGAGAAATTTCTGGTCAGTGGAGTCGGTCGGAAAAAATGTACCGACTCCGACTCCCCGTACAACAAAAAATTGCGAGGTGATCCTTTGGCGAAAAATTTAAACTCAAATTTTAATTAATTTCTTTAAATTAATTTTTCTTTTTTATATTACACACACCATAAATAGTATTAAATTTTATGGGAGTTGTAGTCGAACTACTAAAATTATCAGGAGTCGGAGTCGAACTACTAAAATTATCAGGAGTCGGAGTCGATTTGTTTTTACCGATTCCGCAGCCATGATTTTGAATACATAAACTTTGGTCATATGGACCGGACTTCTTTACACATGCTACTTACGGAGGTACTAGATTTGTTATTTTAAAGCAGAAAAACTATTTTGAAATAAGAATAAAGTTTTTTTTAATAAATTAATGTTAGTTAAGATATTTATAATAGATTCTGATAAGTTATGATAATATTACAAAGATCTTAACACAGAAACGAAAATAACAGATTTTAAATATCCCGGATTCCGTGAAAGAAACCCTAGACTACACCTTCTACATATTGACACCCCGCCTGGTATCAATCATTTTTATTTTACTTCAGTGTTATTTCATTTACTGTAAAATGACACACATGAACCAAATGTTGATGGATCATTTACTAAAACTTGTAACACCTCAAAAGAGCCAATTTATTGGCATTTCAACTTAAGCAAAACACATTAACGTTAAAATATTCTTAACTTAACTTAACAACTTGGGTCCTACAACGTCATTATTTGGGATTTGTCAATCAACAAACCATTTGTTAATAAAATCGTACATCATAAGTAGAACATACTACTCGTACGCAAATGTGCTTAAGGAAAAGAATGACAAGGATACAACTACAATACAAAGGACTAACAACAAGGACAAAAATCTTGGGGCAGTCGCGCTTAGGTAGTTAAGGACCAACCACCGAGAAACGTACAGCAGGTCGTAAAATAGAGAAGTTTGATGTTAAAATTGTAGTGTTTTATTGTTATCTATGTAATAATTGCTCTAGCCCTGTGTACTACGTTAAACAACGTTTGAGGGTCCAACCACCTCATAAAGCCGATCAAGAGTCGTAATTAAAACAATTAACATAAGAGTAATAAGTACTCTCCCCCAACACTGCGGCTGTTCTTCACAATACTATTTCAATTAACGTTTATTAAATTGTGTGACTATAATTAGTTCAGTTAGTTTTCCTATGAAATCGACACTCTCCGTAAAATACACCGAACCATATTTGAATAGTCGTTATGGCATTAAAACCAAAGACATGCTGATATTTTGTAAAAATATAACTGGGATGACGGATAAGTTATATAAGTAATCAGCAAGAAAAAGTGTATGCAATTAAACATGATGTTAATTAGAGTGGATAATAATAATTCAGGATACTATTTCAGCTTCTACGGTATCATTTTTTCATTACCTTCAATTAATAATCTGATTGAAGCTTGTTAAAATAAAAACTTGATGGAACAACATACCCGAGTATTATATTATTTGGAACCAAATGCAGCTGAAATGCGTATAAGAGTTTATTAATGGATGAAAAAGTCCTGGAGGTGTGGCTAGCTAACTGACGCCCTGCATATATTTAATATTGGTTTGTTTGCTAAATGTTTGATGAAACTATTTAGCAAAGTATTTTATGATGCACATCTACACTGAAACCAATAGTATTCAGTTTATGCACTGACTTTACAAACGTAATGTTGCAAAATGCGCGGTTGAATTCTCGTTAATAGCATATTTCAGCTGTACAGACTGCATTGTTTAACAGTCTTACAGAATATTTGGTTATACTTTCGACGTCGGTCAGTATTTGAAAACCATTATGTAAAAGAAAAGCAAAAATTCTTTGGCGTAGTTTCGTATGGTTAGTTATTCAGCACCAATAACACATTGTTATTTAAGTTATTTGTTTATGCAACGCATAATTATGTAAATAACTTGTTAGAAACACAGGCATGTTGATGAATTTACCTTCCAGCAATGCGGCTGTTAATTTTTAATTTTAATTTATGTTTGTAACATCTTCTTAACATTAATAATGTGAGTCACGTGTTGAGAAATTTTTATTTCTTACGTAACGTGTAATGACAATTAATATTACGAAATTACTTGCAATAGTTATTAGCAGTGATTGTTAAATAAATAATATGTTATTTGCTGTAAAGTGGTATTTGTATGACAGCATCGTACTTGGAAAAAAGCCTGGTACAAATAAGGCCGTTTAGTTTACGACTTGCGGCTATAAAATTGGTTTAAATTATAGCTTATTTGCTTGCTTTATTAGTTTTGCTGTATGTTTATTGCTTTTTTTAATAAACTTGCGTCCTTACAACTTTTTGTTGTATGGAGCAAAAACTGTATTGCTGAAACGTATAAAGGTTGGTGGTTTTACTACTTTAGCCATATGTTTTATTATATTTACATAAGATTTGCCCAGTATCAAAACCGAGCTTGGTGGCTGGTTGGTAAAACAACCTAAGTTGTAATCGAATCGGGAGGTCCTGGGTTCGATTCCCAGGGCCGACTGTCATTGTAGAGGTTTCAGATGGTTTCCTCTATGGTTAAGGCAAATGCTGTGTCAGTACTTCCACCTATCCTTACCCATCCTTGACTATCCACATCCCTACCCATTATCCTTGTACTGAAGAGGGGTCAACCCCCCTATAGCAGTCTCCGCGCGAACGGAAAAAACACGTGATCTTTTTGACCCCAGTATCAAAATATGTACATTTTTAATTATTTTATTAAATTTAATAACAAATAAGTACAACTTGCTTGTTTTTTTTTATCAATCTTACCATGGTATGTACACAACTGTGACATTCATCGCAGCGAAATTAAAAGATATGCAGATAAACATAAGACGAGACTAAATCAGCACATTAATATCGAGGCAATCCGACTCCTCGATGAAAATGACCTGAACAGAAGACTGAAGAGAACACAGACACATGAGTTAGTTCAAGTGTTCAAAAAGCAGAGTACAGGGCGTGTGCATATTAGCAGAAACTCAAGGACACCAATAGCTGAACTTTAAAATTTAAATTTTTAGTCCCAAGAGTTAAGAAATAAATTAATGGTTGGTATCTTATAGACCAGTTTTAATATTTCAGAACACTACAAGCGTAGATTAAAGAAGAAAAAAATTAGCAAATACCCCTAGCATTAGAGAGTTAATAATCTTGTAAAATTCAAGATAATCCACAGATCTGGAAAAATTTTTGAAGTGATTAACTTCCATTGTGTTTTCTACATCCTTTCATAAAGTCATCTAACAGTTATTTTTTGACATCACAAAGACACTCATACATTATGGAGTCATGACCGGATGTTTCAACCAAATGTACTTTCGACTTCACCAAACAGGTGTATCGTGAATGAAACTGCAAGTGTGATAAAATAATCAATGCAAAACCAGTCAAATCCAGTTGCAAATATAGTTACACCACTTAGCATTCAGATGATTCAAACTTTGAGTAATTTTAACTTCGCAGAATTAAAATCGAATTGCGCCTTAACTTCAACTGAAACAAACACAATTACGAAGTAAATGTTAAAATAAAATTGCGATTTTCTACATTTCTGATTATGAAAACAAATACACAAGACGATAAAATGTTGTTTCTGTTCGAAGCGATCAGAATTACGTATAAGTTATCGATGACTAATATGTTAACAAGCAATTGGGTTGCAAGTATTTAAATAAACTGATTATTTTTTCAATAAAAATATACGTTTCTGTTTCAAATGTTAGTCACATCCGTTCCAAATTGCTAACAAAACAAACAGCAGCATATACAAATAATAAAACTAGTCCATTAACAAAAACAATTGTTTAAGAACTGATGCTCAGTTTCGCGAAAAAATATAGTGACCTACGACCTAAAAGAACGGAAACAAATATTTAATTCACTACCACGCAGCGTGGAGCGATATCAAAACAAAACAAACGCGAGCATACGACACTCATTACCCCGCATACTTGGATGTATTCTAAATATAACAGCATGTAGTGTTTTTAATTACTCTTCCACTAGACACACTTCCGTTCGCCCAAGATGACGTACTCACAAACAAAAAGAAAATTCTCATCAAGTCGCTTACGCAAACAATTGAATGTGGCTTAGTCCTGAGAAAATTTGTATTAAACTCATTCCGGAAACAATACACGTTTATCTAGTTTCTCAGGATCAGCAATAGCACAATGGAGGTGATCATTGAAGATTTTGAAAAAGATTGCACAATTCATACTGACTGTTAAAGAGTAGGAAGCATGAGAAATTTTATGAAACGCTTGTATTGTAAGTGCCTATTAATTATTTAAATAAATCTTTACGTCGGTTTCGAACACGCTAGTTTCATTCATGATTTATGAAATACGCAACAGACCTCGTGACAACGGCTATTAGTTTTGGAACGTGTTCCTGAAAACAGCCGAACACAATGCAGTTTTTTGTTAACAAAAGAATAGCGAAACTGAAAAATGTAAAGCTATTTAGGTCATCACGAACAACAGTAGTTAGTGTAAAATGTAAAGTAAATCACCTTTTTTTTAACCAGCTTCTTGCTCTAATTTTTGCTAAATAAACTGGTTTAACTTCTGTCATGTTTGTCAAGTTGTGGTTGCTGATTTCAAGTTGCTCAGTTGCATTAATACAGTTATATAAAAACAATCTCTCCATTATAATAGATCAATCTTAAAGAATCATGCACTCGGGTAATTGCAATGTACCGATCACCATTTGTCTTGATATACAGGGTGTCCCCGTTATCGGTGCAAATATTTTAAGTGGTGAGGGAGGACCCTTTTCTAATAGAACAAAATTCAAGCAAAACTTTTTCCTAAAATCAAATACTAAGCATATATCAACACTTACTTGATTTTTTTACACTTCTGCATTTAAACGGCATTGTCGCCGAACGTATTAATTTCATCGTAAAATACCTTAAGCTTTTAAATAGAACATGAAATTCTGTACAAAATTAGTTCTAATCATTTTTTGTCTACAGGCAATGGTTTAAAAGTTATAAGGCTGTTTTGTACCAGGGCTGCGGAGTCGGGAAAAAAAAAGTCGACTCCGACTCCGACTCCAACTCCTGATAATTTTAGTAGGTCGACTCCGACTCCGACTCCGACTCCGACTCCGGAAAAATTAAATACTAAGACATTTTATGGTGTGTAATATAAGAAAAAAATAAATAAGTATAAAAAAATAATTTAAAATTTGAGTTTTAATTTTGCGGCAAAGGACCACCTCGCAATTTTTTGTTGTACCCGGAGTCGGAGTCGGAGTCGGTACATTTTTTCCGACTCCGACTCCACTGACCAGAAATTTCTCCTAAACTCCGACTCCGACTCCGACTCCGACTCCACAGCCCTGGTTTGTACAAACAAATGTTAAAAACTTAAAAACTCTAATTGTTTCTTATGGGCTACAACTTTGGTCCAGTGAAAGTTTTTAAATAATCAAACCGATTTTCCGGAAATGCTGAAAATAAGGAAAATACTGTAAAAAAAATTCCGAGAAATAATGTTTTGTATTTAAAAATGCCATAGCATCGGCACTATTCACAATATTATGTATATCGTCATAATTTTTAGGGGTTTCTATGAAGTATGAAATTCTTTAGAAAACCACCCCTAATCATTTTTCTAAGGAGCTAACAATAAAATTTAACAGAAATTGTACAATTTCATATAAATAAGTTATGTAAATTTTTAACGAAACGTAAAGTAAAACCGATGCCTATTGCGAATTAGGTATTTAACGGACTACAACTTTGGTTGTAACTCAAAATTACTTCAATAAGTGTACAAAATGACCTCCATCATTTTCTCTTTAAAAGATTTTGTACTGCATTATGTATTACGTCCCCTCTTTCGTTAACTGCTTGAACAGCAATTCTCATGCTCTCCATTAACTCCTCCCTCGTTGAAGGTTTTACTTCATAAAAAGCCTTGAAGCTGATGACGATATACATAATATTATATGAATAGTGCCGATGCTATGGCATTTTTAAATGCAAAACATTATTTCTCGGATTTTTTACGCTCTGTTCCTCATTTTCAGCTTTTCCGGAAAGTCGGTCTGATTTTTCGAAAACTTTCACTGGACCAAATTTGTAGCCCATAAAACTTGCTACCCGGAATAGCCGTCCGTTTTTTTGTACAACCTTTCTTTTTACAGATACAGCGTTTGGTACTCTAACCATCACCCTTTTCCCTGCTATAGATCTGAGCGTTCTCATCTCGGTTGGTCTTAGGTGTTAGCTGTTCCTTATTTTCAGATTTTCCGGGAAATCGGTTTGATTTTCCGAAATTTCCACTGGACCAAAGTTATAGTCCATAAAATTTGCTACCCGTAATGGCCGTCCGTGTTTGTGTACAACCTTTCGTTATAAAGATACAGCGGTTGCAAAGTCGAAGAAACAATAAAATTTATAATTTTGGCGACAGAGCTTTTTAAAAAGCAAAAGTGTAAAAAAATCATGCAAGCGTTGATATCTGCTTGGGGGTCCTCTATTACCACTTAAAATATTTGCAACAATAACGGGGACACCCTGTATGTATTTAATGTACCTTGCGTCAAATAAATTTGAAGGTTGGTGGTTGTTTTAGGTTTTTGTATTTCTTTTTTGGAAAGTATGTACTTAAACTAAAATTGAAATCAAGTTTTTCAACCTAACCGTTTGATTTTAATTTTTAGTATTACCAAATGAAGCAAAATATCCGCTGAAGCATTGAAAAGGAACAACTTCACTTTAACGAATTTCAAGAAATAAATAAGAAATATAATAAATCAAAACATCAAAACTCTTTTGACATTTTGTATTACAAATACACATTTTAGAACAAATGATGGTTTTTTAGAAGAAATGATTTGATAATAGGAACATTGCAAGTACCCGAGTGCATGATTCTTTAAGGTACTACAATTTCAGTTACATCCAGTATATTCTTAGGAATTTACTGTCGGGTTCATAATCCTATGAAAGAAGCGAAAGGAATTTTTCACTTAAAACAAAATAACTTGTCGCGACAGTAATTGCGGTTAATTTGTAGCACCTATAAAATTCTCGAGTCAAAACACTACTAAAATACAAAGGAGAACTACATTCTGGCGACGTTCAAATTTAAACTGCACATTACACACCCAAAACCTGCGTGGGAATCAACAAGAAATATTTTCTAGGTCACTTCACTTCGAAAACACTTCGAATACACTTCTAAGCGGAGTGCGTAAGACGCTTCTAAAACGAGACGGTACGAATTCTTTAAAAAATATCGCAAATATTCTCAACGTCTGCAACTCCGACGCCAGCGTTCTCCGGCATTCGTAGAAATATTCCCGCTCTATAATTAGTAATACTGCAAAACAGAACTAGAATTCGTTTGTTTTATGGTTGGAAGCGTTTCGAAAACAGGAATAATAAAAGTGTCGAAATCATTCTTGAACTGGCGCGGAATCTAATAATTACAAAACATTTGGAATTTTTCACGAAGCGTCGAGTACATTCGATTACTTTTGCTTGGAATTGGAAAAGAAAGAACGAAATGAGGTGTTGTCGGAGGCACAACCATCGAATCAACCATTAATTCCGTGTGGAATTGATATTAAAGACGTGCCTTTCATTTTCTGTAAGTGACCTCGAGTGAGTAACAGTAACTATCTTTTTCATTCATTCATAGATTTGTATCTCTCGCCACTTAACAGCGAGTATACGAGGAATAGTAAATAATTTATTGGCAAAACAAACAGAAACTTTTGTTATTCCTTATAAAAAGCTCTGGCAAAATACTGTACAATATACAGAGCTTTCTACCAAATATACTCGTCACTTTATCAAAAGAAACAAAACTTACTTTTATTATTTTATTAGTAACCACAACCTTCTTTTGTCAACAATGGAATGTGAGAAAAAGTAATACAAAAATTCCGTAGAGTGTTGATACTTACTTATAAACAATACCTTTTACAAAGTACCTACAGTGGAAGCTTTATATTCAACAGCCCTTATATTCAGGGATGGGAATTTAGAGTTGGAAGTCAAGGAGTCGAAGTTGTTTGAAGGAGTCAGAAGTCGGAAAAACTATCGACTCCCGACCCTTTGATTCAGTTTTTATCAAGGATGAGAACTGAAAGAAAACCAAGTTACAATATTCACCAATTATTTTTTAAAAACGGAAATGGGAATGACATTTTTTTTCGTTTGTTTTAAAACCAAAACGAAATAAAAAATAATAAATGTTTTCCTTAATGTAAAAAAAGCCAGGAGTCGGAGTCGGTTTCAAAAAAAATAGAGTCGGGAGTCGTTTACAAAGAAGTTTATATTAAAAAAATTGTTCCCCTTTTTGAGACCTATTCAGTGATGCTTTAATGTTTTAAATAAGTTCTATGGCTATGGTTCTTAACCTTTTAGTAGTCGCGGCCTCCTTAATATCCTAAATATTTTCGCGGCCCGCTAGTTTATAGTAACAAAAATATTACGATTTATTTAAGAAGATATTTCTCTTCGATGGTTCGAGTAAAATAAGGAGCAAAAAATGTTTTTTTAAGATTTCAATATTTTTAAAACTAAAAACGTTTAATACATTTTTCGTGGGCCTTTTAAAATCCCTCACGGTTCCCCAGGGGGCCTCGGCCTCCCGTTTAAGAATCGCTGTTCTATGGCACGTTAAATAATAAACAAACATCAAAAAGGGCTTTTTTTAAATCGTTAGTAACTCGGTTATACTTGATGGTACAAAAATATTTTTGGGGAAAAAGTTGTAGATTTTTTTACGCACTATAAAATGAAAACATTTATTCGTTTCAATATATTCTACAGCTTCATGGAGACTTTTTGATGAATTTTATTTGTTTTGAGCCTAAATATCAAAATAAATTCATTAAACATTATATTATTAAAAAGAAGGAAAAAAATGCTTTTTCATGAGGTCATATGGTTTCCAGTTAAAAAATTGCAAGTTGTAATTTAACTTAGAATTTAAACAATAAGTACTAAAACAATTGATTGTTTTCATTTTTCAGTGTGTAAGATATCTACAACTTTGTCCCCAAAAATATTTTTGTACAATTAAGTAAAACACAGTTAATAACGATTTTAAAAAAATATGCCCATTTTGATTTTTGTTTATTATATAGCGTGCAATGGAACTTTTTTTCAAAACATTAAAGCATCACCAAATAGGTCCCAGAAAGAGGAACAATTGGTCTAATTTAAGCTTCTTTGTAGCTCTTGCCGTTAACGAGATCCCAATGTGTGGACCACCCTGTATATTTGCCAGGCTAAAAAAATATCTTTAAAACTCATTAGAGTCCTTTGCGAGCTTTTAATTTTGAAAGGGGGTCCCTAGAGTGAAAAGTTTGAGAAACACTGCCTTACGTTACTTTTTTTTAACCTCTTTGTAGCTCCTACCATTTTCGAGATCCAATAGTAGCTAGCCCTTCTATGTGAATCACTCTGTATTTTCGGTAAATCTAATAATTGTCACAGTTGTTTGACAAAAAAACTACAATAATCGTCCAAAAATCCAATAATTGTCAAGTAATTTTAATAAAAATGCAGAAACAGACAACATTAGACAAGTTCTAAATCGAGTGCCATTAAATTTTCGGGAAAGAGGCAAAAAATACGTGATGATGAAGAAAAAATAAGCTCTTCGGCAGGACTGTGCAATCATTTTGTTGGGCGCTTTTCATATCAAATTTGTACAAGCTGTAAACAACGAACTTTAAAGCGTTACAAAAAATATGTCAAACAACTGACTAGAACTGCATTGTATCTACTTGACAACGCTCCAGCACAACATAAGTATTGTACAGGCCAAAAATAATTTGCTATGATTTTCTGCTACAAATTTATAAAAACTAGTAGCAGCAGTCAAATTTTAATCGAAGCCGAACTTCACTGTCGCTTTTTTTCAAGGATTATAGCTGTACTCACAATATGGAAATTATGGACGGAATTGTTTACAACGAGTAATAGTAAAAAATTGTCGCAGGTAGGTCTGAGCGCGACTATTCGAAAGAAAAAGAGCGCAATATAGTAGACGTCGAATTCTCAAACGCGTGCCGTGAATTTCAACACTAAACCCATCTAATGTCGCTTATATTGTTACGTCCAGCAGAGGAAAATCCAGAATTATTAGGCCATAAACAACGCCACATTACAACCATCAGTTATTTAACCTTTAACACGCGTTCCTGATTCATTATAACCTAGGATGGATATGAATTGACACTAGGGATTGTAAATTTACCGACTTTTTGAATTACCGGTAATTCGGTAAAACTGTCAATCAAAACCGGTTTACCGGTAATTTACCGGTAAATCATATTATTATATATATTTATATTATATTGTTTCTTTTTAGATTTTTTGTGGTTACTAACATTTTTAATGTAGTTTTCGGAGTTTATCCTTATCCGCGTCTCCCCTATAGTGAGAGCTTGCCGAAACGTCGAGCCAATTTAAATATTACCCGGATAAACTCCGAAACCATATTAAAAATAAATATATTTATATACATTTATTTATTATGGAACTGATTGAGATAGTTGAAGCCTAAACTATCCCAATTAGTTTCATACAATATATTAGTTAACAGCCATTAACGTATCTAATATATTTTTATGTAATATTAATATAACACAATATAAAATGACAATATATAATATATAAAATAAAAATATTACAAAAAATATAATCCAGCATTACAAAAAACACATGAAAATAAAACTATTGTGAACATAAAATATAAAATGATATAACATAAAATATGTTGTCAAATTATTAACAATATTTTTTATTTTAAACTTTTTTTAACAAATAACCACGTAGAAAATATAATTTATCTTAACTATCGTCTCCTAATTGCGACCTAATTTTTGTACAAAATAATGTAGCCGCGGAAAAAGCTTTTTCGGATTCTACTACATTTGTTGGTCGAGTAGTGAGTAAACAATCAAACAATCATATGCCATTTGTATGCTTTTTTCGATTATTAGATTTAGATTTTTATCTTGATTGGAAAGATATTGTAAAATTACTGGAATTACCGGTAAAAAACTGGCAAATTACCGATTAAATTTGAAGAGCATTTTTTGCGATTTATTACAATCCCTAGTCGTGTAGTGAGTAAACAATCAAACAATCGTATGCCATTTGTATGATTTCCCCTTTTTTTTCTCTTTAAAAATACGTCAATTTTTTTTCGATTATTTGATTTAGATTTTTATCATGATTAGAAAGATATTGTAAAATTACCGGAATTACCGGTAAAAAACTGGCAAATTACCGGTAAATTTTGAAGAGCATTTTTTGCGATTTACCGGTAAACCGGTTTACCGGTATTACAATCCCTAATTGACACCGCTGGACGTTCATTCCACATTTTTTTGTAGCTTCTCACCGTTGGGTTTAAACCACGGTTGGGACGTTTGATAAGTTTCTGCGGTAACGATATTTGGCAATACTGGATTAAGTATGAAATAGATTGCTTCGCCGCTGGCTATCTTTTTGTATCTTTTGTGCGTGGTTATCGGGAATTCGCCATAAACCGTTAGAAATAATTTATTTTTAAATTCTCTCGCCTCAAGGAAGCAAAAGGTACTTGAACTTGGAATTGTTTAGATTGCAATAATAACTTCGGTAGCCTGAAATATCCAATCGGTAGCTAATATTAGAACGACTGATCTAATATACTCGACGTTCTCCCATACAACTTATCCGCTAATACTTTAACCTAGCTGATATGCATAAAATTATTTTGGTCAATAATTTTCAAAAATGAAGGATGTTGTCAATTATTATTAAATATTTACAATTCAATTTATTATTTTAAAGTTCGCCATTTTTCTGTTCATAGGATGCATCAACCAAACTTTATTTTACTAAGGATCATATTACATATTATAAATCAGTATCAATCAACAAACGTGAAAAATATATTTTTTTTTAAACTATAATAATTTGTTATTTAAAATGTCCTGTCAAATTTATGGTTCAAAATAAGGAATGTTAATAAAAAAATGCCATGTTTCAACCAATTTATTGTAACTTATTTAAAGGAAAAATAATGTGATTAAGAATTATTTACTTACGCACTAATTATATTATTTATTAATAAAATTGTGTTCATGATGTAGATTAAGGTAGAAATTTTTATTAGATTCAGAAAAACTAAATTCCGAAAGATGTGCAATATTTTTGTATTTTTCTCCATTCAGTGGAAGCAGTTTATATTAGGATTGTGTTAGCAATTCAAATTCTTTTGTTTTATGGCCTTGCTTGTGCTGTAGAGCGAATTAGATTTTTGGCCATTTCACCATTGTATGAATCTCGATGCAATATTAGACGAGGGTGAAAAATTGTGGACTCAATTTTCATCATAGGAAACTCTGATTTGGTACAGCAAAATATCTCTATCAGATGGCATCAATATCTCCAAATGGATACAAAATGACATTCCTTGTTTTCACATAACACCTTTCAAATATTTTATACTGAAAATTTCCTTCACCTGCCAAATTTGCGTTTTCAACCAATCACTAATCTTAAACCTTCTAGAGACTACCAATAGGAGCATTATTACACGGTAGGTAATAATTTTACATCCCTTATCAGATGTTAATCTTACTGTCAAATTTGCGTTTTCGACCAATAACAAACTCAGATTTCCTAGAAACGACCAATAAACATAACCATACACTGTTAATTTATCCTTTTCGCAATTAACAGATTTTTATGCGTTTATTGGTCGTTTCTAAGAAATCTGAGTTTGTGATTGGTCGAAAATATAAATTTGGAGAGGGAATTAAATATTTCGGTCTGGATAATTTTTTGACGAATTTCGGCGACCAGTAGCGTTACTTTAATGTAGATTAAACCACACCCCTGACGCACAAGTGACAGTACTTGTAAAATTTGACATAACGTACATTTAATTTGACAGGTAGGTTAGGTGAAGGAAATTTTCTGACAAAATATAACTCGTGCATTGCAAATAATCTATAATTTTTGACAAATTTTTACTTATGTAAGTTGAATCAATTAAAATCACTCGTGCACTCGTGTTTTTTTTTTCAGCTCACCTTGCATTCGGGCATATTTACCAAAAATTATCGATAATTTTCTATACACATTTTTATTATTATTAACTACTAACAATAAAAACACAAACCAAAAGAAATTACTCTAACACTTTTAAACAAGCACATATTGTGGGCATATAATTTTCCGCCTTGCCCTAACACTATCAATTGTTTCGGCAAAAAAATGCGGATGTGACCGTAATAATTCAATATCAAAATACCTTAGCCATGCAGCCAATGCGCATTCATTCCACGCAGCCTTGTGTGTATAATTGTAAATGCAAATTAAAATTGTTTAAAAATTATATACTATCATGTTTGCTCACACTCTACAACTGTATTTAAATGACTCAATAAGTAAACCTTTTTGTGACGACCAGGAAATGGAATAGCATATAATGGCGTTGAAATAGAAACCGTGGAATATTTTTTGTTATAAGATATCTTTAGCCGCGTATTCAATTTACCGTTGTCTAGGTTTATTGTTGTTTAATTCTATGTGTAGAAATTTCTTCTGCATACTAGCAACGCCGTGTTTGATGAGCTATTTCGGGAAGAACCTTGGCTCATCCGCGCATTCTTCATACTTGATAATTATCGAGAAAGTCGTTTGTAAATACTTCAAGAATAACATTTACAGATGCAGGTTCTTCCCAACATTATTACGTATAGCCAACAAATAAAGCGGTTAGGTTATCGATACCAGCAAGTGGGTGTTGATTAATATTTTAAAATTCCACAGAATTACTTTTGTGGTTTGTTATCCACTGGGAAATACAGGAAAAAAAAAGCGAATGGAAAAAAATTTGTACATGCAGATTGGGTTTTGTTATTTTAAATGTGAGTAAGGTAACTACAAATTTGTTATTAAATTCAGTTTCTTATAAGAAAATAAAATGTTAAGAAATGATGTAAAAATAATACTTAAAAAATTTAAATTCTTGGCATTACATTAAAACTGTTTTGTAGCTCATTCATATTTAATGTGCCTTATAAACTGTTCCATTAAAAAGTTTATTTTAATTGAAAACTTTTTTCAGGGTCAAAATTAATACAAAGGAAAACTTTGCGATACTGTACAACTGCTTAAATCGTGTGCGACACATTAGGACGTGTGTCCACCGAAGTTGTGTAACGCGAAGATCACGTTTTGGTGCTATGGGTAGACTTATAGACAGGGTTGAGCAAATTTAAATCAATTGATTTAAATCACGATTTAAATCATGAATTAAATCAAGTGATTTTTTTTTTAAATAATCGCATGATTTAAATCAAGTGATATATTTTTTTTAATTATCAATTTAAATCACTGATTACATGATTACAATAAAATATTTATAACAACACAAAATTTTATCCCCATGGCGATAAATTTATTTTGGGACATATTCTATATTTTTATTTTTATTTTGAAAGTGCAATTTCAGAATTAATTTGTGTCAACATCTTTTATTTTTTAGCCTTTACAAATATCGTCCTATCATAATCGTGTATCAATGATGCTCGTTCATTTACTTTTCCTTCGATATATTGCGACCTAAAACAACTGAAGGACCCAATAAATTTTCCAGCAGAACTTCTATAGATAGCGCCGTGCGACCGCAAACTCATTTTCTAAGAACGAAGTCCCCGCTGTAAATACACGTTCGCCGATATGTAATCATAAAGTAATTTATTTTTCAGTTGCGCTAACGTAATTCCCTTGTAGTTCCATGCAAGAAGATTAAGAGGGACGCGATAAGTTTGTAAGGAATTCGTACGTTACATAAAAATTCCAATTACGTCCTTGCAGTTCGACACGTACGAATAAATTTATTGTCTGATATTTATCACTAGTATTTTTATTGACTGTTAATGCCCGAGTATCCTTGCGTTGTGGATTATTTTTCATGTTAAATATTGATTGTAAAATTATGCGGTGCAGAGATTTATGCATCCAGATTGCTTTTATATAATTTACGTGGTTTCATGTTGCGGGGATTTTATTTTAACGGGGAATGTGTTATAACAATAAAAAATAAATTGTTGGTAAAACGTTATCAGTGGCAGTTGGTAAAACATTCCGTGTATCGAAAGTCTTATCAACGCTTTGGCACGTTTTTTTTTTTGCTATAGTAAGTATAATATACAATTATTTTTTCCTACTTTATGACATTTCAGGCAGTAAAAGATTGTTAATTGTTTATAAAACGCGAAATTAACTGTTTTTAAGCAATTACTGTTTTTAATTAGGCACGCGAATAGGAAAATTTCTCCACAAGTACATGTCGTGATATGTATCGATAAAAGTTAATAATTAATTATGCGCCTGACGAAAAACACAGCTTATAAGTGAAAACGGCATTGTTTGTGGTATTTTAAACAAAATTTTTAGGCCTTAATAAAGCGTACCAGTTTAATTTATCTAAATATTCCGTGTGTGATAATAAAATTTCATTAAAACCGCAGCATTTTGAGCAAAATGAGCATGTTGAGTATTTCTTAAAGATAAATGAATTAAAAGGTATAAAAAAAACATAGGGGGTGTTCCAAATTAAAAGAAGGTAAAATCTTGTTTAAAGGCTAACAAATTGGAACGAGCATAAGACACACCCTGTATATAATTTTGAAAATGAAACTAGTCCGCAACCATAAACATTTTGAGTTAAAGTTTTAAATGAATATGCTCTGACATTTTTAGTTTTTGCTGATAAATATTATTAATTTTTAAAGCTCTGCAAAAAAGACTTGAGCAGTGTGAATAATTAGAACCGCGAATGATCTGAAATTTTAGTTATCATCTGTTTAATGAAAATATTTTCAAGATGCCGGAACTTCCGAAAATACCGGAAGTTGGCATCTACTTTCTTATTTTAAATGCAATGGTATATTTTTTATTGAATTTTTGGATTTATCACGTTATTTTAGAGGGACTATTGATAGCATTTCCTATATCTAAGTGCAGTTGTTTTTTTACATTTTTAGACTTTTCTTGAAAATTTTAATAGCTTTATAGTATGTAGGTATATGTCTTGCAAAAAAAAACCAAGATATGGCTAATTTTGTGAAAGTTTTACTATCAAAGTTTGCCATAATTTCGTAATAAAAAAGTTTCTAGCAGAAGATACTTACAATCTGTGATAGGGAATCTAATAAACTCCTTAACAACGTATTTCAAAAATACATACCATTTATCAGAAAACAATACAATAAAAATTTAGTTTTCAAACCGATTATCTCAAAAAATTGCTAACATTTTCATTTATACTTTTGTTTATTAATTGAAAATTACTTTTAACAAAAACATTTTATTTAAGGCTGTCATAACTAATTGGGGCGTTGTTTGCATAAACAACACTTGTCATTTTTTTTTCAAATCTGAGACTACACTTTCAATGGATAATTGGCGCGATTTCCGACATCCCTTATGCAAAATAATTCCGTAATAACCCCAGTAATTCATAATATAAGCGCGTAAACTAATGATCCTCCAGCTCCTGATATTGATGCAGACGACAACAGCAGCCAAAGTGGCGATAATGAGAAATTTCTAAAATTGACAAGTGTTGTTTATGCAAACAACGCCTCAATTGTTTTCACAGCTTACTTTGATTCGTCTAGTGTTGGCTTTTTCCTAAAAACTTTTGCAAAAACTAGGTAAGTTATATTTTATATATCATGTTATACAAGGGCTTTCAAATGGCATACTTGAAATTGTGGGTTACTTTTTAAAAGAAAAAATTAGATTTTATAATAGAAAATCTTAAAAACAATTGAATATGCCTGAAATACAAAATCATATTTAAAAACTACTTTAAACCGTCCAAAACATGTTTAATAATCACCAAAACTCTACCTCTTAAAAAACAAAAGTCACAAGACCAGGAAATATTTTGGAAACCTGAACCAAACCGGAACCGGAACTGGAATAAAAACCGGAACGAACCGGTATTTTTTCATAAACCGTGAACCAGAACTGAACCTTTTAATTAAAATATCCTAAAACCGCAAAATCCAACCGAACCTGTACACACAACGGTTCGGTCCAATTATTTTTTTTAATGACATGGTACATTTTCTTTTTGGTAATTTTGATTATATTTTAGCAAAAATGGAAAAACTTCAGACAGCTCAATTTATAAATACGCATTGTCATCAATTTTTGCATTGAACCGGAACGGGAACTGAACCGGTGCCTCCGAAACGGTTACTGAATCATTATAAAATAAAAACCAGTGGTTCGGAACGTAAACCGAAAACTTAAAATTTATCGAACCGGTAACCGCAACTGAACCGTTATTATTTGCGGTTCTTGTCCCTGAGTTTAAAAACATAATTTAAATCTACTCTTAAGTCCTACAAATTTTACCTCAGAGCTGTATAGCTCCTTTAATATCAGCTTAAAACTGTTTAATACAAACTGTATACATAATGTGCACTAAAGAAATATATTTCTGGAAATAAAAAAATTTATTTGGCGTCATACACGCTTCGATTGCTCATACAAGACGCTGCTATCGTATCCATCCAGTAGCTTGTACGTGATCGGATGTAATACATGCACCAACATATAATTAACTAAACTAATCACGTATTTATACGTTTCTCTTCTTCCTGCCGTTTCGTAATTACAACATTAATACGAAATATGAAGGCAGTTACAGAGTACGTGATAGGTGGCTGGCGCGTAAGGGCGTAAGAGGTGGCAGGGTCGAAACCCCGGACGTCCACTGTACGTCAACATCATGAAAAGTTAGGTCATTCAATAATTAACATCGCAAAAGCACAGAAACGTGGATATTTTTAGTTTCTATTGAGTTCGAACTGAAATTAAATTAATTATTCAGTACCGTAATCTTATTAAGAATACATACAGAATAATTTATGCATTGTATGTTGGTGGATATTTCGTTTTAGTTGAAAATAAGCATGGAGATAACAGAACCAAAAATAACTCGCTCATAATAAATTCATTTCTAAGCACAACGTATTTTTATGACGAAACAGTGAATTACGTTTAATTTCTAAAAATATTAAACCAACTTTATTACGTGATAAAACGATAAAAATTCTTTTATAAATATTTAGCTGTAGGAAAATAATCGGCCTGTTTGGATCTATGGCCGAAAAATTTGGCTAAATGAGCTATACCGGGTGTAACTGACCTCTGGTACATACCCCTTTTTCTTTAGTTCTGTATTTAATTAAATGAAATTTTAGACATATGATATGTGAAAAAAAACCGGATTATTTGAACACATGTACATTGTACACTATTATTCCACTTCCGGTTTCGCCGGAAATGACTCCAACTTTGTTATTTCAATAATACCGCCCTGTATATTTTCACATTTTTTTGAAAGAGAAAGCAATTTTGAATACAACCACTATTTTGGTTAATTTTTATAACCTCAAATAATTTTGGGACTTGAATTTATTTTAACATTAAGTGTGCCATGACCTGCATAAATTAAATTTTATTATGTGAACATGTGTCCGGAAAACGTTTTTGTACATTTTTATTAACATTTAGGTTACTTAAATCGGCTTTGAAGGTTGCAGAATCGATTTTTTGACAGAAAGTTAATTTTTTTAAATGGAATGGTACTGGTACATGCGGTAATTTAAAAAGAGTGTTTTCTGGCGAATTTCGAATATTTGTGTTGGAGTGCTGCTTCACAGACTTAAAATATAATAACATATTAATCGCAGTACACTGTGCATAACTGCAACAAAACAAATTATCGTTCTTTTATTTTTAACTACGATAGCTGTTATTTAATCAAAAAATCTAAAAATTTTAGTAACAGCTAGTTACAATTAACCACAGTATACTACGATTAATAGGATATATGTATCTCAATAAGTTTTTATAATATTTCAAGTCTTGGAAGGCAGCCTTTCAACACAAATATAAATTGTTGGTATTGTTACATTCGTCAGACAATACTCTATTTAAATAACCGCATGCACTACTGTAACTTAAAACAAACTTTTTGCATTAGTTGCTCCATTTCTGGAAATATCGAAAAACTAGAATAAACTGCAATGATTTTTACGTTGATTTCATTGAATTTCTAAGCTTTTGGACCATCCAAAAATTTCTTACTACGTTTAACTTCCTCATACAGTAAAATATTGGTAGAATTTAAATGTCAAGAGAATAAATCATACTTTATGCAATTAAATTAAATTAAAACAACATATAGGTAACCTAAATATAACAACATTTCATGGATTGCCTAAGCTAAATTAATTTTAACCATGTAATTAGAGTTATGTTGTGTCAATAATGGTTTAAAATAATTTAAGAAACGCGACATGCTCCAAATTCTATCTTTTACTGGTAAAAATAAAGAATTTGTGACCCCCTGTATCCTTCAAACACTTCAAAACTTATTACACATCGATAAATATACAAATATCAATCAAAATACGTTTAAACAGTTATACAGGTTAAACAATGTACATAAAACAGGTGATTAAGTAGCCTACTAAGATAAGATAAACTTGAGTGATCACTAATATTTTCCTATAACCTTTACAGTTAAATACATCATTTGTATTTGTACAAAAACTTATTAAAAATAATAAAGTTATCTTAACACGTTACTTATCAAGTACACTTTAGTGCATTTAGCCATAAAAATTTATTAAAAATTATAGGAAACTTGAACTATTAATAGCGTTACTCAAAAACATTGTTGTTAAGGGTTAGTGTTTCAATTTGCATCTATTAAAAATGTCTAAATCTATTTTGTGTTCAATAAAAATATAACAAATTTTTTTAATTGTAAAATTAAATAATATCTTATACCAGATTCTACTTACAGTGTGTCCAAACGTAATGGAATATCTCAGTAAATATCCACTTTAGGGAAAAATGTTTTGAATAAAAGTTGTTTGGTACCTAGTTTTTTACCATAAAACAATTTTTTTTTCCAATAACAAAAGCGCAATGAAAAACAATTGATTTTTTTTTAATGGCAAGGTACCCCTATATTATACTCATTTGATAGAGATTTTTTTTGTCTTTTCAATGATGGGGTCACCTTAAAAATTAAGTTCATGCTAAGAGGCCGGAGAATATCGAAAATTTAAAAGATCGTATTAGAGAAATTACACCTGAAATGGTTGGAAATGTTATAAACGGGTTTAAAAACCGAGTTTATCATTGCCAAGCTGTAAATGGTTCACAGTTTGAACACTTATTATAGATTTCGTCAAAAAAATTTAGTTCTTATGATGTTTTTATACTAAACAATTTAAATAATTTGAGAGTATTTTTTGTGATTTTCTCAAAAAGTTGCTTAAGTAAGGGTACTAAAGTTATGCATCATTGAAAAGAGAAAAAAATTCTCTATCAAATGAGTATAATATAGGGGTACCCCGTCATTTAAAAAAATGTAATTGTTTTTCATTGCGCTTTTGTTATTCAAAAAGAAAAAAATAATTTTGTGTTATGGTAGAAAACTAAGTACCAAACAATTTTTATTCAAAACATTTTTCCCTTAAGTGGATATTTACTGAGATATATAGCATATTCCATTACTTTTGAACACACTGTACATAATTTATAATTGAGACCTGAAACTTTACCATGCAAAAAATAATGTATATACCTACTGTTTTACTCTTAAGCCAATATTTGCACTATTTAATTTTACACGGTAAATATGTTTTAAATATGAATCGACTCCGTGTATAAGTTTCCGATGAAAAATCGAAAATAACTGAAACACGACGTGTTTTGCCCGTTATATCCATACACAGCTATAAAAACGATTTCCCTTAAAATAAAGCCATAAGACTAAAACAAGGGGTGTAAACGCATGGGGGCCGGATATAGAGGGCTGGTTGTGTAAATAAAAACCGTTTTCATTAATCGCAGCACTGAAGATATGTCTGCTGGAAAAAACAAAAGCTTAATTAAACAAATACCCTTCCATCAACGGCTGTATATAGAAAACTACCGGGTTGTTAGAATTTAGGGTAAAAAGCTAATAATAGAAGACGCGATGTACAAAACTGAAAAACCCAGATCGGGTTAATGTCCGTATGATATACTGATAGCATGAGTCACACATTAGTTATATTTAAAAGTTGTGATCCATCTTACTGCAAAAATTAAGGAGTAAGATAATACCGAAGCAAATAAAAAAAATTACTTAAAAGAAAAAATAGCAATTGCATGGAGAGAATAAAATGATGGAAAAAAAAGGTTTGAAAGTCAAAAAAAGGTGATAACTTGTACAGGGTGTCTCACAAGGTATGCCTTTGCTAATTTTTGCATAAATAAAATGTTCAAGGCATAAGAGAAAAGTGTTTACCGTTATGTACTCATCCATTCATATTGTAGATACTTTTTTTGCGTAGATTTGAAATTCGTCGATAAGTTTTTCCTATCTTAATTTGTTTTTATATTTTAACATCAACTTTCTTATTTTAAATACGGCTGATGTTAAAATAACAAAAACAAATGGAGATACGTAAAATTTATTGATGAATTTCAAATCTATACGCGAATAATGTCGAAAAATATTTTAAGTGTGATTTCAACTAAGCAAGTTATAAGCAAAAATCGAAAACCTGATGTGTTTTGTTTTTTTTTCAATAGCGCAAATACTATTGTTTTTTTTTTCATAGAACAGTTGCTCTTAAATCATAGATCATTTAGACCCATTTAACCAACTTCGTATCTCTCACCGTTTACGAGATCCCCATGCTGGGACTGGGTATATGGATGGATACATAAAAGAAAATTGGTTAAAACCTTCCTTTTAGGTCCTAAACATTCGATTTATGCAAAAATTAGCAGACATACCTTGTGGGACATGTGGGAGTAGGTATGTGTGTATGAATAGAAAAGTTTTCGCTTTACGAAGATTTCTAAAACGAGTGTTACAATTTTTACACAAAAATATTTTCAACTACAAATAAAAGAGACGTTTTCAAATCATCAAGTTTAGGATTGCTTATGTTAACGAACAAAACTGCCTCTAGAAACAGAATCTGTTCGTTAATCGAGAACTGCTCATGCACGAACTTAAGGGAATGAACAATGAATTGATGTGATAGTTGCAAACAGTAAAAAAAAAACATTTTTCTGCGTCCGTCCAGCAAAATTGGTTGTTTCCGATCAATTTTTAGGCTGGAAAATACAGCTTAACCGGACTAGGCCAGAAAGTAGCTGGTTGCCATGGTGATGAGTTGTTTTGTTGATTTGCGCTGTCAAACAAGCGTCATTATACCAACAAGCGAGTTTGCACCTGTGGTTCGTTTACTGTTTAATTATGGATGGTGACGATAGTGATTTTGGTGCCAGTGGCTGACGCAGTAAACAATATTGTACGTAACATACCCGTAAAGTGTCTTTACTGGACTCGTATGCTTTCAGGACTCGCCTACGGCTCGTCCCAAAACTGTCTACTCGTCCGGTAAAGTACCACTTTCCGGCATTGTTACGTAAATAACTATTTCCGGGGGTCCCGCACCCTGTAGGGACGGCTCTGGTTGCAAACGTAACATTGTACCGTAAAATTTAAACAATTGAAAAAAAAAATATCATCCCGTAAAATACATACACAGTTTACTTTTGTTTATCAGCGAAGATCTGTAGTTAAACCAGTATCTAAAACTTTGATCTTGTTGTTTTCACTAACTTCGAATCTAGTTGGAATTGCATTTTAAAAAACGAAAACCAACGGTCGACAGACAAGAACTAAAACAACTCGCAAATAATAAAATTGCCACGTTCTATTTACAAGCTAATTCTCAGCTTGTCTGTGTTTTTTTTTTATTAACACTAACCGTACCACAAAATTTCAGACTTTAATTAAGAGCGGAAATAAAGTTTTTATTATTTCCGAGATTATGTGCGAATAAATTAAATCCGTGACAAAAAGTTCCTTTCTATTATTGTGAATTACAGCGTACCAACAATGTAGAGCAAATATGTGGGGCAGATAATAAATAAATTTTTTTGGCATATTCTGATTGATAGAAAATCGATGAATTTAATTTCAAAAGTAAATCCTATTCAGCGTTCAACTTTCAATCGGAACAAATTTCGAGGCCATTTCACAACAACGAGGCAACGAAAATTTCAACAAAAACTGAAAAATTCAGCGTTCAACTTTCAATCAGAACAAATTTCAAGGCCTTTTCACGACTAACAGGCAACGAAAATTTCAACAAAATTTCACAATTGTCGCATAAAGTTATTATGAACATAGCCCCTTTTTTTTTTTTTTTTTTATTATTAAGTAAATCCCCTCGGGGTATTTGCTAATATTATTATAATCTGATCAAAAATTGGATCAATGAATAATTTTGTTCTAACCTAATTTATCTATGGTTTTAATCCTAAAACTAAGGTCATACTCACTAGCGTACCGTAGGATCTAACAACTTAATTACACTAATTTACCGTGTACTACAAAACTGCACTGTGCTCTGCTTTTACTAACATGATCACTAAACTAACTCAAAGGGCTTCGTCCTTTTGAGTCTTCGCACTAGCTTTGTGTTGTCCAGGAGCTGGATGGCCTCGACGTTCACGTGACGGAGCAGCCGCTGTTCATGGCTACTGGCAAATCTGGTGCCGGTTTGATCGACAGTCTCCATTTTGATGTCCCGATGGATATCGGTGTTTCGGCAGTACCAGGGAGCATCAAAGATGTTTCTTAGTACTTTGTTCTGATAGCGTTGTATAACTTGGATGTTGCTCTTGCTGGCACAACCCCAGAGCTGGATGCCGTACGTCCACACGGGCTTCAATATCTGCTTATATAGAAGCAATTTATTATCTGTAGACAACCTGGAGTTTCTCCCTAGGAGCCAATACATTTTTTTGAATTTTATATTAAGCTCTTCTCGTTTCTTTTTGACATGGGCTCTCCAGCAGAGTCTAGCGTCGAGGGTCATACCCAGATATTTTGCTGAATTAGCGTAGGGAATCTGAGCATCATTTATTTTTACGGGTAGATGTTGATTGCGTTTATTAGTAAAGTTGACATGAACAGACTTGCCGTCATTCAACTTGATACGCCACGCTTTGGTCCAGGTGTGGATCTTGTCAATGGATTTTTGTAACTTTCTGGCAGCTTCTTCGTGATCTTTTCCAACAGCCATTATTGCCGTGTCATCAGCGAAGGTGGCGATTGTACCGTTGTCAAGGTCAGGAATGTCTCTAGTATATAGTAGATAGAGCAATGGACCTAATACGCTACGTTGGGGCACCCCTGCTTTAATTTCACTTAGATCAGAATAAGCCTCCTCTTGTTTTATTCTAAAGTGTCTTTCTGTTAGATAGGATTTCAAAAGTTGAGAATATTGCAGTGGCAGAATCATGTTCAGCTTGTGAAACACGCCTTCGTGCCATACTTTATCAAAAGCCTGCGCCACATCCAGGAAGATAGTGGAACAGACTTTCTTTTCTTCCAATGACTTCTCAATGATGTCTGTGATCCTATGGACTTGTTCAATAGTCGAATGGCTTTTTCTGAATCTAAACTGGTGGGAAGGAATCAATTTATTTTCTTCGATTATCGGTATTAATCTCTTAAACATAGTCCCTGACAACGTCTTGTTCAACTATCTTTCCGTTTACGCGTTAATATTTACAAGTGAAGCAGACTTCGGCCAAAAATGAATGAAAACGACATAATCGTTCATGCAGAAGATAATTAAATAGACAAGTTTCTAACGCAGGCATAGATCAGCGGTTAACGACCATTTTATAATTTAAATTTTTCGCGACCCTAATACCCAAACTAGTCGTAGATTTAATCTCGTTTTACGGATCGCCTCTTTCATAGAAGTTGTAGAGCTAGTGAATTCCTTACTTTGAGCTTATCCAGTTAGAAACACGCACAAATAAGTTTGGGAAAAGGCCAAACAATTCGCGACCCAGGGGTTGAGAATCGCCGGTATAGACAGATGTAATTTCGATTACAAAAAAATCGCTAGTATTTGGTCTAGCACGTTTTAAATCAAAAACAAATTTGAAATTCATCGAAAAAGAAAAATGAACTAAAACTATATCAAGAAGTCTACTTAAAACAAATACCGCTCAACGAAACCTTAAACATATTTACCAAAAAAATTAAAAACCAAATTATTGGCGCAACCGATCACTTACGTTTTTAACTAAACCACGAATCGAACTTGTTTGTATAAAACAGTAATTAGCTATTAAAAATTAACTGAACCAATTAAAAACACTTTATCAACCTATAAAAATTAAGGTCACCATTTTTACTTAACAATATTTTCTGAGTCGTCTAACCACTTTGTATACAGGGTGTCTCAGATTACATTTCCAGCATGGGGATCTCGCTTATTATAAGAGATACAGGGTTGTTTAAATTAGATGAATTATTCCCAAGGATGAGACGAGCCACAATCAGTTTTTAAAAGTACAAAATTCGTCGTGCTTCAGATGTTGCGAAAAATATGAAAACGTCGAATTTCTTTTTCTCTCATAATTTTTTTGTCTTAATCATTAAATCAATTTTATTCTAAGGGTAATTTTTTTTTATAGAATGTAACTATTATCTTAAATTTTTTTAATCACTTTTCATTTTTGAGATATTACCTCTAACTTAATTTTGTCTTAAGGCCGGTCAAGTTAGCTTTGGAATAGTTCAATGTGCTTTTTTTCCTCTTTCTAACGATATATCATATGTTAATATCTATTTTTATAAATAACTCAGGTACCAAAGAAAACCCGTATTTTACCGATATTATTCTAAGTTAGTCATGAAATAATGTATTAAACGCAGGAAAGTTGACTTTGGAATAGGGAAATGTGTTTTTTTCTCCTGTTTCTAACGATATATCTTGTGCTGTATCTCTTTAAATAAATAACTTTGAAAATCAAGAAATACCGTATTTTACCGATATTATTCTAAGTTAGCCATGAACAATGTTAAACAGGCAGGTTAGCTTTGCAATAGTGAAATGTGCTTTTTTCTCCTCTTTCTGTTGATATATCACTTGTCATATCTATTTAAATAAATAACTCGAAAAATCAAGAAAAATCACATACTATCAATATAATTCTAAGTTGGCTATAAAAAGCTAACTTGGAATAATGTTGGTAAAATATGTTTTATTTTTATTTTCCGGGTTGATTGTTTATTTTGATATATCATTAGAAAGAGGAGTAAAAGGAAATTTAACTATTGCAAAGCCAACTTGCCTGTTTAATATGTTTTATAGCTAACTTAGAAAAATATTAGTAAAATAGGTGCGGTTTTCCACAATTTTCAGAGTTATTTATTTAAATAGATAGAACTAAAGATATATCGTTAGAAACAGGAGAAAAACACATTTCACTAGTCCAAAGTCAACTTGCACGTTAAATATGTTTCATGGCTAACTTAGAAAATATAAAAAAATATTAATATCGGTAAAATACGGTTTTTCTTGAGTTTCTGAGTTATTTATAAAAACAGATATAACATATGATATATCGTTAGAAAGATGAAAAACCCATTTTTAATTATTCCAAAGTTACGGGTAACATCTCAAAAATGAAGAGTGATAAAAAAAAATCTAAGTTAATAGTTACATTTTACATAAAAAAAATACCTTCAGAAGGTACAAATAAAATTGATGTAATGATTAAAACAAAAAAAGTTATGAGAGAAAAAGAAATTCGACATTTTCATATTTTTTGCTATAACATCTGAAGCACGAGCAATTTTGTACTTCTAATAATTTATTGTGGCTCCTCTCATACTAAGGAATAATTCATATAATTTAAACAAACCTGTATCTCCTATAATAAGCAAGATCCTCATGCTTGAAATGTAATCTGGGACACCCTGTATATAAATACTGTAATAATTTTTGATTTAGCGTCCATAGGTGGACAATTCCAGAATATTTTTTCAATTACATAAATAAAACTGCCTTCCCGTAACCATCGGTTTTTATTTTTCCCTATTAATGATCAAGGATTGGATTTAAGCAATAGTCAACGATCAAAAAACTATTACTTAATTCCTGAATTTTTTTTTCTAAGGCAATTTTAGACAAAATTAATTAAATTTTTTAATAATAAAATATGTGAACGAGAAAGCATAAAATTAATTATTACATAAACCAAAAATTTGTACATACTTGAATTACGTTCAAACCATAATATCAAGTAGATGCAAAACACAAATATTTTCACTTAATTCTAGCGGCAAAAAGCTTAAACTCGGCAAGTATTGGATAAGGAGCATAATTTAAATACATAACTAATTGTACCAAAAGAATTTTAGCATTTCTAATTTATATAACTATAGTCAAAAAATTGCTTGGTGAGATGGTGAGTTAGGTAACAATAATTTAATTTACTTCCTTCCACTGGAGAATTGGAAGTGATGATAAATAAGCACGACCTTTGTGCGATAGCTCATGCAAGAGTTTAAAAAACATGATGAAGGGTTTTTCAAAGAATGGTTTGTGCTAACTTCATGACTGGAGAATTTTCGGAAATGGATAAGATGATTTTAGGATTAAACGAGGGGTTTAAGGCTGATTGATACTCGTGAGCATATATTATCAAAATAAATCTCATGGCGCCAGTTTTCGCTCAAAAA
Organism: Elmis aenea; assembly: GCA_947652605.1. NCBI lineage: Eukaryota > Metazoa > Arthropoda > Insecta > Coleoptera > Elmidae > Elmis > Elmis aenea. The sequence continues at coordinate 12,034,490 of OX393579.1, forward strand.
AAACCTTTTAATTTCACTCACCTACGATAACAGTAGCTACACCGTCCTTAATCTCCTTTATTTCTTTCGTGGTGTTATTCCCAACGTGCAAAAAATCCGATAGCGACAGGGAGGACGCAATGATTTGTCGCTTCTCCTCAAAATTGAGATAATCGAGGCTGTTGCTCCTTTGTGGGGTCACTATGGCCACAGATTTTGTTTTCGAAACGCCATTCCCATTATTTTTCTCACTGATCACTTGAGAAGGCACCAGGTAAACACCACTCACTTTAATAGACATTTTAGGGCCTGTTTTTTGTTATCCCAACGAATACATCTTGAAAATCACATACACACACTTAACGAACGCGTAAATAAACAACCACGCGGCATCCAAACTATTCAATCGAAGAAAAGCGTAGTTTATTCCTTGGCGCCAAGTTTTTTTTTTCTGTAAATATTCTAAAAGATCGCGTAGGACGAAAACACAACTAAGAACCAGTATGAAACGTCCCGAGACACTCTCGCTTCATTTTATTGGAACACCTGTTGTACGGCAGGTAGGTAGATTTAAAAGTAACCGTCGCACGCACTCCTCGCCTTACCTGGAGTAAATAAACACTGATCCAAAACAAAACACAAACATGCTGGGTATGCTCGTATGCTACGTGGGCTTGTATTAAAACAAATTCCGCAAAATATGCACACGGAACTGAAACAGCTGAACTAATACAGCTAATAACAATATATTAATAAGCACAACGAACAAATTTATAATTGAAATTCCTAGTCGAGGGAACGACGAATACGCAACACGACTCAACCGTTCGTTCGTTCGTACTGAACCGCCAACAGCATTCATGCAGTCGAAGGCTCACGACTATACCCCCAATTTCACGTCCAACAGCGGCAGCATAAACAGGATTCGGTCATTTCTCTTGCGCTTGAACGTTTCTGTAAACGAGAAGAGAGCAGAAGTCATGGGACGTATCTCGTTCAGGTACGAGCACTTGACGCGCCGTCGAGACGGTGTAACTATGGAGATGGCATAGCCACACTCACCCCTTATTGCCATCATCCCTTAGTCAATGTATTTTTAGTCCTATTTGCACCTGATACCAGGTGTTTGACTATTTCGTCAGCTGAATCATTTGTGCAAAGCTGCTCTACGACTGCTAAGCCACTTGATGAATTTATTATCACCATCCATAATCAATCGCGTGAAGAATTAATCGAAGAGATGCCAAACGCTAACCATCATCGTTTAGAAACAAAAGCAATAACTTTTTTAAATCCGCTCGAATTCTCGATAAAGAAATGTTGACCTTAGCGTAAACCGTTCTCCCAACAAAAACACAATTTTTAGAGTTAAATCCAAAAGCTTTTTCAAAATATACTTGAACCTGTTCCTCCACCATCAATAGAATGCACTGACATATTGATATAGGGAAATGTTCTTTGGCACAAGAAGTAAACGCTGAAAGCGATTTTCCAAACTTATTTTTATTTACAATTACCTACGTTCAAACTTTTTTTAAGTCTCTAAAATGATTATTGGCTTCAGGGCCTCCCAGAGCTAAAAGGGGGCCCGGGGAAGTTAAGGCTTGGGGGCTCTTGTGAATGAAAAAATCTGTTTTTTTTTATGAGAACAAAAAAAACGTGGCCACTTTTTTTGCTGTTCATTTGATTTGCCGTTAAAATGCATATTAATTCAATACAGAAAATATATATTGGGGGGCCGCCAGACTAGGGGCCCGGGGATGCAGATCCTCAAGACCCCCATCCCCTCTAGTAGGCCCTTTTTGGCTTTATTTAAGTCATTTATACAATGAAAAAAGAAACGTACCTACAATTATCCAGCTTTCGTTTTTTGGCATGCATGGAGAACAACTGCATGTGTTCAGTTAATATTTTAAATTAATTATCGGTTTGGTTGAATAAACTTCAACGGTTTCATCAATTGTCTAGCTTATTCTACCACTAACACCACTAATCATCGTTCCTATCGTTAAAAGTTACTCGCACGCATCGAAGCACGCGATGCATCTGCCGTGTTCTTGATATTTTTGCATTCGTTATCATAAGATAGTATAATGTTGGCTGATTATATTTTACAGTGTCTTTTCAATTAATCTTCCTAGAGGATCTTAAAAAAAATGAAGCCAAAGGAATACATTATCGTAAAAATAACTTCAGAGTGATATTTTTGGATGTTTGTAAATTAGGCTCACGCAGAATGGTGTGCAAATAGGGCCACTTTCGTTTTAAATCGAGATGTATTTCAAAGCATTTAATAAACAGTTTAAGTGTATATTTAAACAACCAATGGTTGAGTAAGAAGTGAATATATAAATACGCTGATAATGTATTAAAAATTATGTTGCATACATTAGCTGATTAGCTCAGATGTATATTTTTTCCATTTTCCAGTTGCCTAGGTGAAACGGTCTCATTTTTTGTTTACTCCTTTAATTACTCCATCTATTACTACTGAGAATAATATTGGACTGAGCATGCATCCTTGTTCTAAGCCCTCTTTTGTTTCAAAGTCTACCGATTGTTCATTTTGGGTTCTTACAATGTTTACTGTTTCTTTTTGGTACATCGCTTATGTTATGTCGATTGTTTCTATTTCTATTCCCTTCTTTCTTAGGCCTCTCCATACTTCTTTCCTTGATTTTATCGAATGCTTTTTCCAAGTCTATAAAACATAAATGTATTTCCTTGTTTTTTGTTAAGCTCTTTTCGATTGTTTGTCTTAATATAGAGACTGGGTCTTGTGTACTCCTTCCTCTTCTGAAACCGTATTGGGATTCTTCTAGTATGTTTTCTATTTTTTCTTTTAATCTGCCTTCCATTACTCTTGCCAGTATTTTCCCTGGTACACTCATTAATGTTATTCCTCTATAGTTAGAACAATTCCTTTTGTCCCCTTTCTCGTATAACGATAGGATTATTCCAGTGTTCCAATCCCGTGGTACTTTTCTTGATTCTATTACTTCGTTCAATAGAGCCCTCCGTTCTTCTTTCCCTAACTCTCCTATGTATTTAATCATTTCCGTTGTAATACCATCTTTACCTGCGGCTTTTTCTATCTTTAAATTTGCTATTGATTTTTCTAATTCTTCCATTGTAATCTTCGTTATTCCCTGATATCCTCCGTCGCTTCTTACATTTGTTACTTCGGATCTTTCGTTTATTTCATCTGTCTCCGTTAGCTCTTTAAAGTATTGTCTCCATCTTTCCATTATTTTTTCCTCATCAATAATTATGTTCCCATTTTTATCTTTTATGTTTTTCATTCGAATAATATATAAAAACGTTGATAATGTATTAAAAATTATGTTGCAGACAGGATAATCCAGGTAAGAAGGAAGCAGAATCTTTACACGGAGTTTGAGCCACACCAAAAAATAAAGATTAATAAACAAAAATTAAATATTGATAAGAAATACAGTGGAAGCTTTTTATTTGTCATTAGTTCGTTCCTAATAGACTGACGAATACTTAGTGGAACGAATATAGAATCAATTCTTTTTAAAGGCATTAACTACTATTGGAATAATCCGTTCTCAGTCCAGAATCACATACATTAATAAACAAAAATATTACCAGAAACTTTAACTGAACTAAACAACGATGCTGGCCAAAGCCGAGGAGGTAAGGAATTATTGTATGAAAGAAGAATCACCTTTCCACTAAACCATCAAACAATTCCAATTCTGGTGATCGATGTCTGTTTTGTCCTTTTCCTGATATTCACTGGCACTTGATTTAGCAAAGAACTTGACCAGTGTTGTCTATTGTTTTTTTAATTTCCAACAATTATTGCATTTTTGAACGTAGGTCGGAGCATTTTTTGGCAAAAGAAGTGACGAATATTGGATTTGACAAATATATGGGCTGACGAATATAAAGGCTCTAGTGTATATATTAAAATTACAGCAAATTATAAGTGAAAAAAAGTGTGATAATTTGTAAATAAAGTTACATGCATATGTTATTTTTGTAAATTTTTAATTAGTTCTAAACAAATTAATTAATTTCTATTCTATATTCATTCTTAATGCGATATTTGTAAAAGATTTAATAAAACATAAAGGTACTTTTCCTTGTGACTTTGAAAATTACACTTCACGATTAAATATAACTAAAATAAATTGTCTTGTTATGAAATTCCGTGCAAACAAAGATATCACAAATATCAAGCAACGTTCTAAGGCCTAAAGCATAACAGGAAGTTGTGATAGGAAAATTCCTCTTTTATTTACGAGTCGAAGAGCTAAAATTTGATATTCAATATATTAAAAATACCTCGATTGTTTGTTTTCCGGGAAAAAAACGCTGTGAGAGATTCCAATAAAAAAAAATAAAGAAACGATACACAACCTAATGTTATTAATTGTAAACGAATCCCCCCACATCGCGGTACAATCGACAAGAGACATAGGTACAAAACAGCTTAAAGGGCAGTGGCCCAGTAATCCATAAATTCAGAAATAAATAACAATTATCCTGTTTGTTTGGCTGACTGAAATGTAAATACGCACTTGTAAACAATATCGAAATATAAATGGGAACGGGAATTTTAAGATGATTAAAATTGTTTAAATAAAATAATTCTGTGACGCAACAAAACCATTTCATACATACACAGTACTTGATAATTCTAATTTGCGGTTTAATTAGTGCAAATTACCGTTTCCACGCTTTGAGATTCAAAACAAAGGAGTAAGTACCTAATCGTATTTTCCAGATAACCAATAATATAAAAAGGAAATTATATTGATTTAAATAAACTAATTTAAAAATCACTTATCGGATTGTCTATGATACTTGTAGAAAAATGAATTAACCTACGGGAAATCTCTTTTGCAGAAAAACTTTAATAGTTTCAAGCCTCCCGCCTCTTTAATAATAGTAGATTTTTTAATTATTTTTATTTAATTATCAAGAAAGCCACTGACGAAACGAAGAAAGAAACTGGTCGAGTTCGACGAATCGGCCTATGGATGGCATAAAAATGTAGTGAGCTAGAGAAAGAGTTTGTCAAAGAATGAAATAAATTTGCAAAGGATATTTTTTGTTTTTCTTCCTGGGCCGGAAATTATTCATCCCATCCTTGTTTATCTAATACAGACCACTGAAATCAAGTAAACATTTACAAAATAAATGCTTATTTTATTGTTTTCTTTGCCCAAAGCATTTTGTTTTGCGTTTACAGAGTGTGTTTTGTTTTCGTTTATAAGATTTGCAAGCTTTACCCCAGAAACAAAATGATTTTTATTCTTTATTTACTCTCTTGCTGCGAAAACCACATTGTACACAATATATTTTCTGTATAATAGGTTTGTTTCAACAAGCGTCTTAAAACCAATTCATGGATAAGTACATGAACTGGTTTATTCGCATGCGTGAACTATGTACTAATAAATGTATTGGCCAGTATTAGCCGTTGTTGGAACGCTTTTACTACTGGCCCAACTGTAAATGACATTTTTGTCTATTGGGTTTATAGAAATGAGCGCATCGCAAGGGTAAACACCTTAAGAATCCGGGATTGGGATTGGGAGAGCGATGCATAACTACCAGAGCTCACGTTAGTTATAAACAGCGCATGCGTGTAAAAATCCAAGCGCTAGTACACGCCTTCGTTCACGTACTGTTTTGAGCGTACACTGACTATAGTCTGTCCGGTGAGTAAAGAGGGCTAAGAGATTAACTAGTAACTGTATGGCTTAAGCACAAGCATATTTCCAGTGAACACCAAACAATATTAACTAGGAGTAATATAATAAATAGTAATTTTTACTGTACCTAATGCAATTTATATGGTATTTTAAAAAAGTGCACTTAATTACTTTATGATATAAGAAAAACAAAATTATAATAAACTAAAAATTCTATTAAAAAATTATAAAAGTTTATTTTAATTTGTCTAGAATAGTAACGAAAAGTAAATAATTTCAATAAAGTATGGTGCCATTATTGGATTTAAAATTATAATACATAATTAATACAAGTTTAAAATACCCCAGAAAACACTTTTACCTCTTCCAGTTTTAAAATGCCCAAAGTAATCACTCTGTAATCCTGTTTTGTTTTTACAAAGTGGTTCAAACCCGTAGCATACATCCCTAATTATCTACTAACGGGATTTTACAAAAGTATGTCGATGACCCCAATTTTTGTGAAAAATCTGGGATGACCATGGTATATAAAGGGGATTTCGTAAATTTTGTTATTTAGTGTTTATAAAATTTAACAAGTACAATGCCACGGAAAGTTTTAAACGTTCAGGCCAAGAATTAGTGCTAAATTTAGTCGAATATTTCGAGAAGGAAAAGCAAAATGCCGGACCTTTGCTAAATTTGAGTGGTGTTCAAAAAAGGGTTGCCGAAGCTTTAAAAATAAGTGAATGTACCATTGGGAGAATAGTTTCTAAAAGAAAACACAACATTCCTTTAAAAAACAAAGTAGTGAGGCATCGATCTAAAGAAAAAACAGAAGTGAGCGATTTAATTAAATCCGAAGTGCGCAATATTATATATAATATGTGTTCAATGAAAGAACATGTAACACTGAACATTTTGCTTTCTAAACTACAGGAAAAACACATATTTGAGGGTGGACGAACTAGTCTACATTTGCTATTGAAATCTTTGGGATTTTCATTTAAAAAACATTCAAACAGAAAAGCACTTTGTGAAAAAAGTCATATTGTGTCCATGCGTGCGAAGACTTACGTGAAAAACCTAAATATGTCATCTCCACTGAGTTTTGTATTTTTAGACGAAACGTGGATATTTGCAAAAGGCACTGTAAAACAATCTTGGCAAGATGATTCAGCAAAAAGTGTCAGAAACGATAAAAATGAAGGAAAGCGATTTGTGGTTTTGCATGCAGGTTCGAAAAATGGATTCATTCAGGGATCAGCACTCATATTTTCTACAACAAAAAAAACTGCCGACTATCATGACAATTTAACTGCTGAACTGTTTGAGAAATGGCTAGAAAATCAGCTGATACCAAATTTAGAAGAGCCTTCCGTTATTATTCTTGACAATGCACCATATCATTCACGCCAAATCGAAAAACAGCCAAATTCAAATTGGAAAAAATGTGAAATAGCTGAATGGCTGAGTCAACGTGGTATATCTTTTTCTAAAGATTTTTTAAAAAGCGAGCTGTTGTTATTGGCAAAAAAAATAAAGTGGATAACGAATATGTAGTGGATCAAATAATACACAAAAGTGGTCATCAAGTATTGAGATTACCACCATATCACTGCCACTTTAACCCAATTGAACTAGTTTGGGGAATTGTAAAAAATTATTATGATAAACATATTGGTCGTGATGGATATGGAGACGAATGTGTGCTTAACATGTGGGAAGAAGCTTTAAGTCAGGTGACTCCTGAAATATGGAAAAAAGTGTGCAACACACAGAAAACATAATAAATAATTGGTGGGTACGTGAAAGAGTTATCGACGAAGTCAATCCCTTAATTATAAATTGCAACAGTGATAGCGAAGACGATTCTGATTTTATTTTTGAGGGCAGTGACAGTGATAAAGAAAATTGATTTTTTTAAACTTTATTCTATTTACGTTTAATTATTTTTTATTATCGTTATAATTTTTATTTAATTTATTAATTTGACTTAATACTTATATTTATGTTTATAGACGTATGCACATTTTTATATTGTTAATTTGTATATATATTTATATTTATTTATATTATTGGTATTGTTATATATTATTATAGTTTATTTATTTGACCAAATACATGTGTATCATTATTTTTATTAAATATATTGTTTTATTAAATAATTCTGTTTGAATGCCTTGTATTATTGTAATTCACGCTTGATTACTGCAGGTTTCCCAAATCATTAATTGTTCACAGCTAGACATACTTTTATACATTTCGTCTTTGTCTAGTTCATTAAAATCAAAATTATTTCTACTAACGTACAGTAGGGGTGTTACTTCGTGCACAAAATGTTATGTTTCAGTAACTTATGCTTCCAACGGTATGTGGTAGACAAAGATGGGTTACACTTAAAGCGGTCGTAACTTTCTTAGTGCGCTAATCCGATAGCCCTCTTTACTCACCGGACAGACTATAGTTCATGTATTAATTTTGTAACAGATGGAACAGCCGACTAATCGTCCGGAGAACTATCAGAGACTGCTGGAACGCGATATCGATACTGCGCAGAATCTTGATAGTACATTGGATCGTACATAGCCTTGTTGGAACAAACCTAGTACATAAAACGACATAATTATCGCATTAGAGAGACGTTCCGAGCAACACTTGGATTGGAATGAATCTAACTATTTCAGTTAATTATCATTTAAATAATATTTCCTCAAATTGCGAGACTAAAATAAAACCATTAACAAACTTAAACAAAACTTTCTATTACAAAAATATACACAAGTTATTTTTACGTTTTATTATCGTGGGAGTAATTTAAAATGATCTATTTTTAGCAACAGTGCACACAATGCACTGAGATGCAGTTGCAAAATTGTTTAGGTAAACTCGACTATAAAATAAGATTTTTTAAAAAATAAAACAATTAAAGCAGGCTACGAAACAATACGTTGCATTGTTTCAATTGCTAAATGCATAATTTTTTTAAGGTTCAACATTTACTAAATATATTTACGAAACTCTAAACTCGCTTATAAATAGACAAAAACAACAACATCATTACAAGGAGCATAGGAAAACAACGCTGATATATAAAAGGTAAACATTTGCAACACGGCATAAATAATAAAACAAAAACAGTAACGTAATTTCTCACAAGAGATAAGAGATTCTTGTGTTCTTGTCGAGATTTGAAACTTTCTATGCAATACCAAGTAAACTAAAACTAGTGAAATATGTTGAAGTTTAGAAAAAAACTTGATCTAGAGTTTGTGATTAATATTGTTTAGTAATTTTTTTACAGCGAAAGGCGTAGGTAAAACAGACATCTAATTTATATTGTATGGGACCAAACTTTAGAATTTTTCAATACCTCTGCACAAATAACGTCGGAGGGGTGAAAAATAAGTGATTTAGAATGCTGTTCATGTTTAATTAAACTAACTACATTTATTTTAAGTAATGCCTACAAGTTTTTGTGTGCAACATTTTAATTTTTTGCATAAAAAAAATATAGGTCAATACATAAAGGCGCCGAGAAACATCTACAGAACATACGAAGAAGCTCAAAGCTACACTAATTTTGTAAGACCATTTCAAATTTAATTTTCCAAACAACATTTTTCTTGTGGATAAGTTTCAAAATGTTTTTTAAAAGGCATTCTTAAAAAATACTAAAAATATCTGCTATTAATATTTAAAGCAACTTTCTGTTTGTATACGAATAAAATTTGATGAACATATTATTTAAGTTTTTAGTTCGAATTTCAGATTTTAACATAATGTCTTAAACAAATTGTGTTTAGCAACAAACATCAAATGGGCACGCTTTTTGTAAAAATTTGTATACTATTACAAGAATCAAAGAACTAGAAAATGGCTGAGGGGTAAGGAAAAACTGTCGACGAAACAAGGCAACGAAAATGGACGTGAGTAAGAAATATCATATGCAAGAAATGAAAAGATAGATAAATAGCAGAGGGAGACCACGTAGAAGCTGGAACCAAGAAGTGGGACAAGTATTGTCAAGGAGGAGCACCACATGGAACGAAGCTGCAAAATTAGCCAAGAACAAAATTAAATGGAAAAAGTTCTGCAAATCAGAACACCTCGACGCCTTACGGCAAAAGAGGAACAGATAACTAACTAACTAATTTGTATACTACTGTAAACACAGCAAGCAAATTAGATAATAATTAATAATAAAATAATGGAAACAAACATATATAAAACTAAAATTATGCTAAGTAACCTTCAAAATATTTTTCAGGTAAGGGAATAATAAGATCAAAAATAGTACTTAATATCTTAAGAATAAACTGGTAGAACAAGTAAACAATTTTTAATTCCTGGGCTGCCACAAAGATGTTGAAATCGAACAGAAAATTGAAAAATATAACATATCAATTAAAAGAAGACAGAACAAAAGTTCAGAAAAACACTTACTGAAATTTTATAAGGTCATGTCTAGGGATTGTAATACCGGTAAACCGGTTTACCGGTTTACCGGTAAATCGCAAAAAATGCTCTTCAAATTTTACCGGTAATTTTTCAGTTTTTTACCGGTAATTCCGGTAATTTTACAATATCTTTTTAATCATGATAAAAATCTAAATCAAATAATCGAAAAACAATTGACGTATTTTCAAAGGGAAAAAAAGGGGAAATCATACAAATGGCATATGATTGTTTACTCACTACACGACTAGGGATTGTAATAAATCGCAAAAAATGCTTTTTAAATTTAACCGGTAATTTGCCAGTTTTTTACCGGTAATTCCGGTAATTTTCAATATCTTTCTAATCATGATAAAAATCTAAATCAAATAATAGAAAAAAAATTGAAGTATTTTCAAAGAGAAAAAATAAGGGGAAAGCATACAAATGGCATATGTTTAATTGTTTACTCACTACTCGACCAACAAGTGTAGTAGAATCCGAAAAAGCTTTTTCCGCGGCTGGATTATTTTGTACAAAAATTAGGTCGCAATTAGGAGACGATAGTTAAGATAAATTATATTTTCTACGTGGTTATTTTTTAAGAAAAGTTTAAAATAAAAAATATTGTTAATAGTTTGACAACATAGGTATATTATGTTAAATCATTTTATATTTTATGTTCAGAATAGTTTTATTTTCATGTGTTTTTTGTAATGGTGGATTATATTTTTTGTAATATTTTTATTTTATATATTATATATTGTCATTTTATATTGTGTTATATTAATATTACAAAAAAATATATTAGATTCGTTAATGGCTGTTAACTAATATATTGTATGAAACTAATTGGGATAGTTTAGGCTTCAACTATCTCAATCAGTTCCATAATAAATAAATGTATATAAATATATTTATTTTTAATATGGTTTTCGGAGTTTATCCGGGTAATATTTAAATTGGCTCGACGTTTCGGCAAGCTCTCACTATAGGAGAGACGCGGATAAACTCCGAAAACTACATTAAAAATGTTAGTAACCGCAAAAAATCTAAAAAAAAACAATATAATATAAATATATATAATAATATGATTTACCGGTAAATTACCGGTAAACCGGTTTTGATTGACAGTTTTACCGAATTACCGGTAATTCAAAAAGTCGGTAAATTTACAATCCCTAGTCATGTCTACTCCAACTCTACTGTACGGCAGGGAAACATGGACTCTAACAAAAAAGTTAGAAAACAACAAACAAAGCAGTAAAATGAAATTTGTATTGGGATAATAAAGGCTTTCAGATAAAAAATGTAAGAGCGAAATGCGTAAAGAACTTGACATATACATACATATACAATATTAACAAAAAATAATAATAGAATATAGAACTGCACGAAAAGAATATCTATAGGTATACAAAATGGACAATTTCAGAATTCCAAAAATTTGTACAAATATAAACCGAGGCAAAAGAAAAATACGAAAGTCATCTAAATCTAAGAGATGGCCCAAAAAAGGCCCAACACGCGATGATGGTAATAATAAGTTTAAGTTGCAGCTTTTGCAAAGACTTTTTAAAAGTAGTGGCAGTTTTTCCACACAAACTGAAATTGGACAGAGTGTCCCCGTAAGAACTTCCCAGCCCCTAAACTTCTTTATTTTAAGATATAGAACTTTTATGTTTATAACTAAATATTTAGGTCGTAGGTTGTAAGACTTTCTAAATATGGTATTGGGTTTCGCATCTTTTCAATTATTTTCGATATATTTGATTGTATGCGTTATTTTTAGTTACTTGTTTCTTAAGTAGCCACATATATTTTTAAATACGAGTACATTTAATAAAAGCTCTGGAACATTCTACCTTACGATATATAATTTAAATTAGCGAAAAACCTTTTGATAAAAATGGCATTTGCTATACCGGGTAATTCAGTTTGACTGTCGCAGCCCTATAACATTTAATTATTGAAAATAACCCCAACAAACCTTATATTTTTGGAAACGACGACAAATTCTCTATTAAGTGATGTGCATTTGTTATCTCTACGATGACGTATGTCAAATCCGCGATAGGCAACTGTTTGTTTTTTTAAATTACATAGTATACTTTTTTTGTTGTTGATTCGGATACAGAATTTAATTCTGAGTCCGACCATGTATTAAAAGAGTATGCATACAGAAAAGAACATGTTCGAGAAAAATCAGTTCAAAGTTTATTTACCAAATTATAGCAACCAGTCTATTTAACATTACAAAAAACGATCATCTTAAAAATAATGTAATAAAATAGAATGAACCGCGAATGCAGTAGACTTAGGTACTGCTGACGTTCTTTTATGAGCGTGTATTCAAGCAGTTACAAATAGAGGACAACTGTGTTTGGAAGCGAAGGGCGGTCACTTTGAATCAAAGTCTAATTTTTTATGTCAACGTTTATTATTTGTTTTTATTTTTATTAAAAATTAATTTTTAATACATTTTTATTGATAGTTATAGTATAATTTTTAAGATTCCATCGCTTTTTGTTATGTTAAATAGACTTGCTGCCACAATTTGATAAATAAACTTTAAACTGATTTTTCTCGAACTTTTTTTTATGTATGCATACTTTTTTAATACATGGTCGGATTCAGAATTAAATCCTCTATGCGAATCAACATAAAAATATAAAATTTGTCACCGTTTCCAAAAATATAAGGTTTGTTGGGGTTATTTTCAATAACTAATAAGTTATAAGGTGCGACAGTCAAACTGAATCACACGGTATAGCAGACAAAATAGCTAGCGAAAAAATTATAAAACAACAAAAAGCAATATAATAGTAAGTAACTAAAAGTTTTCTTTTAACAGTTTATACGTATATTCAGCCAATTTCACAATGTTTTGCAATTTTAATGTAATTTGTTTTGACGGTACTTTGATTAAACTTATGTTTGCTATTATCATAAAAATATTTCCCGCAATAGAGTGTTAAATTACATTTTATGTGATAAAAATCATTGGAACAGATGTTACGGATGCATTTTAAAATACAGATTGCCAGATAAAATAGATTAAAAAATGTAATTTTAAAATTAAATACTGTTGAATATACAGGGTGTAAAAATTGGCGGAAGCGCTACACGTGGCGATGTTCTTCGTAAAATTCTAAGTCGAAAATCTTAATACCAAAATGTTGTACCATGCTGTGTCTGCAAGAGGTCCTCAAAGTTTTGACATTTAGTCCTTTAATAAGCATTATTATTTAATACTTGCAAATGAAAAAGCTGCAATTTGGAATAAAAATAAATTTCGAATAGTATTTTTTCCTAGATATTGTGTTCTTACTTTCAAAAATTGGTGGTAAAAATATGTAAATCACTGATTTGAATGAAAATAATACATATGGCAACATTGTCATTAGCTGTCATCTCTGTTTTTCTCGTAATTATTTCTAGTTTGTGTTTTACGATACCCAAAAGTTTGCAGCTATGTTTACGAACTGCAGGCTTTCAGTTCGAACACAAATTGTAAATACCTAAGTAAAAATTGCTGATAAAAAAATGTCCAAACGCAAATCAAGGTATGCAAATGTTGCCAATTTTTTTTCTTTAAATGGTTCCTGAGGCCATAGGAAGCATGGTACAACATTTTTGTATTAAGATTTTCGACTTAGAATTTTACGAAGAACGTCGTCACGTGTAGCGCTTCCGCCAATTTATACACACCCTGTGTATAAAAAGTATGTCCTATACAATTTTTAAAAAAATTATAAATATTCACAGTTACATGTCTGTGATTTGCAATTTCTGGTGCCATGAATTTACTATTAATAAATTAGTATTATATTGTAGAGCTTTAACTTGGCTGCTTTTGCAGATTACTTTAATCTAAATTAGAAGCAACGGGATGATACCATTCAAGAAAAAAAAATACCAAGAAATCTAGAGATGAGCCGACACATCAAGATGACTCCAACAATGGCATGATTCATGCTTATATTTAAGTCTTGCTGAACTAATAATTGCAAGTTTTATTAACCAGCAGTTCATTGAATTCATTTATATATAAAGCGGGCAATGATAGAGGCCAAGACTGGCCATTGTATGTGCCAGCGTTGAATGAATTCGTTTGCACGTCACCATCACTTAATGACTAAACCAAAAATAGTGGTTAGACTCACCGTCGTCATTTTGTGAATCATCGCTTAACGTACCTGCAACAAAACAGGAAATTATATACAATTTGCATAAACATATGACAATAATATTAAGCAACATACACGCACACATATCTGTTACGACATAACATTGCAGTTTTTGTTTAATTAAAGAGTGCAAGTGTTTTTCTATCAAAGTCCACATTTCTGTAATTAACAAGATGAGTCAATATAACATTCTTTGAAAATAAATTAACCGCATATATGAATGTATTTTATATTAAATTAACTTAAATTATGTTAAACTATGTTTTATTATATAACATTTAATTATTATTTTAATTTCTATATCACTACGATACTACTTTCGCGACATATCATTAGACGGTTAAGTTTTGTGGTTTGCACAACTGGTAAAATGATAACGATATAGTTTCAAATAGACTGTTTATTATGAAATTGGTGCAAGTTCATCGTTCTTTGTTTCAAGATATTTAAAGGTTTGGATTTCGATTAAAAATTCCTGATATTCTTCAAAGCTTTCCCACTTTTCTATGAATTTCAATATAAAGGGTGAGTCATTAGTGCGGGATTGGTCGATTTTGGCTAAACGGTTTGAGATAGAAAATTGATTCAAACGCTATTTCATACAGTTTTTGCTTCCTAACACGATAAAAATATTTTCAAATATACAGGGCGAGTCACCTCGCTGGAACTAATAGCAACTTCTATATTTCAAATACAACAGCCCATTTTTTATTTAAAATTTTTGACCGCCTTTATTTTAGCTTTGCATCAATATAAAATACTACAGGTTTTTATGCGGCCTTGTCACTAAAAAAATTTTTTTTTTAAGGTTTTAAGTCTTTATTTAAAAAATTCTCCTGAAGCTATTTTTTGAAGTACAGAATTGTAATTTGGTAAGGACTTGCAGAAAACATTGCTCTATTCGCTCGATATGAAAAAGTTTGAATCACGCGTACAGGGTGTTCATAAATAGGTGGCAACTTCCATGATTGTCAAAAGCTCGTAACTCAATTTTTTCAAATGCAAACCCCTGTAATTTCTTATGTCATCGAATTCGTCTTTAGGAGAGCTTCATTTTTTTGCCAAGTATGTTCTATACCCAAAACTCATACTTTTCGAGATATTCGACAGTTTTTCTTCTAATCATTATTGAAGCAAATAGAGCGCCGTGGAAATCGAAAAAATTGACTGTTCATTTCACTAACGTCAAACACTTGTCATTTATTTCTTGACTTATGCATTTCCACAATGTGTTTAATCAATAATTGCTCATAAATCTAATTTTTCTACAGGAGGGCACCCGCGTGACCGGTTATTGAGAATTTTTGGTTCCAGGACGCAAAAAAAAATATAAAACTGTATTTCGCTTTAATAGAGGTAAAATCGCGACGATCCGGGAGGCTAAATAAAGGCTTTTGATATCGTTGGAGTATGTGGTCACCTAGGAGACTATGCCGAAAAATTAAAATCATTTTTCACCCATTAGTATGTAGTTTTCCTTCCTAGCCCGGAAACCATTTATCTCATTCTCGAAAGTAGTGACCATTAGATTAGGTAGCTAATAGTATTGTACATAACAACAGTTGTAAAATGCACAGTTGCTTTACAACTCGAGTTTTGTACTATACTTTTTCTACGACCACATAACGTACACTATTTTTTCGATTTTTTTTTGGCTATGTACGTACCCTGTTCATTTTCGATTTTGACGTAAATGAACTTTGGTAATTTCTAGAAAACGGTACCTTTTGCTTACCGTGCATAAGGACCCTCCAACCATGCATGTAGGTTGTACAATAATAGCCATTTAACGAAGTGGTCGTAGTAAAACTATTTTCACGGTTAATTTGCTACACTGGTTAAAATAAGGAACAACTAAACTGAGCTTTAATGCCTTTAAAATTTAGTTTTAATAAACTGTTACGAAGCGAAGTGGAAAAGTGCACTAAATAAATCTAAAAACTCAATCTCTCTTCCAACTTTCTCAGTCGTTTAAGAACCACAGCCGTGTAATTCAACCAATTAGAAGAACGTTCCTTTACATTGGACAAAAGACATTTGATTCACACGAAATTATCAAATATTCAAAGTTCATTTGTGTTTCCGATCACGCAAAAACCAGAATTTAAAAATGGTAATATTTCAAAGCGATTCTATTTAGGAACCGTCGACATAAATTACAAAACTTGGCTACGCTCTGGAATTCTCGGAGAACTTTATAGAGAACGACAGACAGCATGTAAATGCACCTTGAAGGACGGTCTTCTAATTTTAAGGAGATATGGCTGCCTCCACGAACAGTCCATGGATTTTTGTAATAGATTTTACTGGAGTTTGTTTCGGACTTTTAAATAAAAGCGATTTACGACTTAACTTTTACTTAAAGCGAGTTTTAAATTAAACTGTACGGACGTGACCGCAAAACGGCAGCTCGGAAGGTGAAGATGAGAAACATATTTTTTAATTTTAACCCCTGTTGGTGAGGAAATTTTCCACTTATTTAGGGCCCTCGGACGTTTAATTAAGCCAAACGGGAATACATTTCTTTCTTTATCTTGCAAATCTTGAAAGGGGCGACTTGATTTTTAATCGTCTTTTAACCGTTGATTAAGTCAACTACACAAATCATCCGCTATTTTTGTTACAACTGCTTGAAATACGCCTGGCGTCAATTTATTTTATTTTATTGTAGAGTAATTTCATTTACTTTTAAATAAATAACATGAAACAAATACTGACGCATCAGTTACTACAACATGTAACGCTCAAAAAGGCTAAATTTTAACTTTAGTAAAACAATTTTTTTTTTTTACTCCTTTTTTACCGAGATCTGCCCTAGAGCAATAATCGGTTGGTTAAACATTTTGCATTTTGGCAGCGGGACATGCTGCAATCAATGCAAGCGAGTAGTTAGTAAACTTACATTAAAGCCCTAACAATTAATAAAATAATACGATTAATGTTAGTAATAGCGTCTAGTCTTATCTGTAGCTTATTTCTAATGGGGTGTATCGCTTCAACCGATGTGTGGTATGGCTATTGTCTAATAGGCTGACGGCAAACGGGTTGGGATGCCGTTCCAGTCGCCTGATGTATTTGGTGCTTGTGGCCTTCGCTTCTTGTAACACCGGAGGGATGTTTAGGTCATTGTGTAGAGTTTCATTTGTCACAAACCAAGCTGCCTTTGTTATTGTTCTTAGTGTTTTAGATTGGAATCTTTGCAGAATTCCTATGTTTGAAGCACTCGCGGTTCCCCACAACTGCACACCATAGGTCCACACGGGTTTTATGATAGTTTTGTAAATAATTATTTTATTGTCCAACGAGAGTTTTGATTTTCTGCCGATTAGCCACGGAAGTTTATTAAATTTTAATCCTAACTGCTTCCTCTTCATAAAAATATGATGTTTCCATGTTAAGCGTCGGTCCAAGTGCATCCCTAGGTATTTAGCAGTTTCTGTTTGAGGAAGTAGTTTTCCATTTAAACTAACACTGGGGCATGTTTCTTTTCTTAATGTGAACGTCACATGCTGGGACTTAGTTTCATTAGCTTTAATGCGCCACCTTTTTAACCAGCCCTGGATGTCATCTAGTGCTCTTTGTAGCTTTTCGGACGCATACGCAGGTACTTCACTTGTTGCCAGAATAGCCGTGTCATCGGCAAACGTTGCCGTGATAGTATTTGACGTTGTTGGAATGTCTGCAGTGTAGACAAGGTATAGTATTGGTCCCAGTACACTGCCCTGTGGAACTCCTGATTGTACAGGGTACAGCTGTGTTGTTTCCTCTTGGTATTTTACCATGAAGTGTCTGTTTGTTAGGTATGACTGTAGGACCCGGTAAAACACAAATTAACGTTAAAATATTATGGTCATAATTTGGAGCAAACGTCAGTGTTGGGTTTTGTCGATCAACAAAACGATTTATTGATAATTTTATAAATCACAAATAAAACACATTACTCGTACAAATATGGTTATTGGAAATAATGACAAGGGTACAACTACAATAAAAAAGGACGACAACAGGAACCCAAAATCTTGGGGCAGTGCGCTTAGGTAGTTAAGAATCAACCACTGAGAAATGTACAGCCGGTCGAAAAGTAAAGGAGGTTTTGTTAAAATAGTTTTATTTGCTTTTTATTGTGTAATAATTGCTTTAGACCTGCGTATTACGTAAAACAACGTTTAAGAGTCAAACCACCCTATAAAGATGATCACGAGCCATAATTAAAAATTATTAACATAAGAGTAATAAATATTCTTACCCCATCAGTGCGGCCGATGTACAGTACAGGGTGGTCCAAATTTGATGGGATTGCATGGGTATCTCGCTTAATATTTAAGATAGAAAAACGCTTAAATTACAAAAATTGTGCAGTTTTTTGACTAACTCAGAACCGTTTTCAGAAATATTTTATCATTTTCGGTTTACGAGTTATTGAAAAAAATGTGATTTTTGTCATATTTTTATTCAATAACTCAAAAACCGAATATTTTTGAAAACGGTTTTGAGTTTGTCTCAAAAAACTGCAAATTTCTGGTAATTTAACCGTTGCTCTATCTATCTAGAATATTAAGCGAGATACACATGCAATCTCATCGAATTTGGACTACGCTGTACAGCCTGTCACAATATATCTACACGTTTTTAATTATTTTCAATTTCTACATCACATTATGTTAGACAGTGTTACCTTAGATAGATTTCCTAAAAGCTATCTTATCCCAAACTCCCTCCACCTATGTTTTAATGAACGCTACTTTTATTATGTTTATTATTAGTTGAGGCTTAATTATTCGATTAGCTAATTCATTATTTGAAATGCATTTTTTTGCGTTTTATTAAGATATGTTTTTCCACATAATTTATCTTTACGATTAACAATCACACTATTTGTCTCCTTTAGTTTGTGGAAAAAAGAGGCAATTGAAAATACTGTGAGCCATATTTTCCCATTTCTTTGCAGTGAGAGTGATTTATCAAATTTGAAATATACGATTTATCTGGGTTTTCTTAAAAGTGCTTAGATGTTACGGTCAATATGTGAAATCGTAACAGCTGTATCGTCTGCCAATTTTGGGTCAGCGTTTTTTCATTTCCTATACAGCAAGTATAGCTATATCTCTACTATAAATAAAAAGTATTAAAGTAAGTAAAAGAATATAATAGTGCATTAAATAATTGTTTTATGATGTCGCAGTCGAATCTTTAACGATAACTTCTAAACGGTGTTTGTTACAATAAATTACAATTCATTTATGTAAATAAAGTCATGTTGAGATGTATTCCTAAAACAAAAAAGAGTCGTACGCAGCTGTGAGAAAATCAAATATGTCCATAAGAAATCAGAGAGTTAATATTAAATAAATAGAACCTAACAAAACTTTGATAATATCATTATAAGCAGCTACGAAAATGTTCTTAAAGAATTGTTTAGTTACAGCAAAAAACGAAAATTCAGTTTCTAAAATGTTTTTGAAAACAACTGCAAATATCTGAAATTTAAAACTGCTCTTATCTTCATTAAAATTTGAATTAATCGGTTTAAATTGTTCCAAGACAGTTTTGGTAAAAGCGATATTTTTTTTTATTGTCTTTTTGCTAACTCCTGATTGATTTGAAGGTTGATCTATCTAATTATCTGTATAATTCTTAAACAAATCAATTTTCTCGTGTAGACGTGTAAACCTGTTAAATAATCACATTAGAAAAAAGGATAACTCGGCGGTAGGATAGTCTAAATTTTTTGTCTTAGTATCCCTCTAAGAATTTTATCATTAATTATGGCTCGTGATCATCTTTATAGGGTGGTTGGACCCTTAAAGGTTGTTTTACGTAATACACAGGTCTAGAGCAATTATTACACAGTAATAAACAAATAAAACACAACAATTTTAACAACACACTCCTTTATTTTTCGACCGTCTGTACATTTCTCGGTGGTTGGTTCTTAACCACCCCAGCGCGACTCTCCCAAGATTTTTGGTGTCTGTTGTCATCCTTGTTTTATTGTAGGTTGTATCCTTGTCATGATTTTCAATAAACTGCAGGTGAAAACGGAAGATGTATTAACAGAAATGAATAAACTTAAAAAAGATGAATCAGTAAACGAAATGAGCGGTATAGTATAATAAAAGCATTAAACTCCAACTACTGTCGTCCTTTAAAGAATGCATTACTATCAAATGTGTTTTGATAAAATAGAATTTAATAATAAAATACGGACAAAAAGTAAGACGAAGATGTAGGTTGTGTAAAAGTACAATAATATTGATGTCTACAACAAGCAAAATGCATCTTTATAGTGAATGCTTTGATATATTTCACATAAATATCTAAGATATTTAAGATCTCAAAAATGCTAAACGCAAAATATTTGTTTTAATGGAAGTAGCAAATTTTTTAAATTTTTTCTTTTAAAATTTGTTTGTTGAACAATAATAATAATCTTATTATTTTATTTCTATAGTTGGTCCTTAATGGGTTAAACAATTGTTTTTATGCTAAGCCACGAACTTTTCAAACAACCCACGTATATCAAATTCACAGAATACAACAACTGTAACTATATTCATTCCATCTAAGAAATTATCTACATAGCAATTATTATAAACATAACACCAACGCGAGAAACCAAAATAATGTTGATCTGTATCTATTGTGCACAAAGCGAAATGTTAAATACATAATACAAACACTCGATACAATAAAATACTTCAAGTGAAATGGCGATGGGGATATTAAATATTTCTAAACGTCTATCACGCGCTGGTAGCTATAGCGTTGATTTAAACAAGGAAGACACTCCAGACAATCAACAATTCAGAGTGATTCAGATACTTCAACACGAAGGACCCATTTCAACCCTTCAGCTCAAGGATAATTGCTATCTCTTTTATTTCTACTGTTACCTCAAGACTCTCCAAAACGAACTGCTTCTGACATAAATTTAATGTCTTTTTAATACGATTTTAAGCGTACGGCAGAACGTGCTGCATTTAAAGCCACATTTAATTATATGCGACTATGCGAGCACGAGAGCACCAGGAAACATGTTTTTAAATTATAATAAAATATGTATAATGCGTCCTGGTCCTATACTCATTTAGTGCAAATAATCTTTTTAATTTTCTGACTTTAAAATAAAAATAAATACAAATGTTCGGTTTGTTATACTGAAAATTTCGTTCACCTGTCAAATTTGCGTTTTCAACCAATCACTAATCTTAAATCTTCTAGTCTAGAGACTACCAATAGGAGCATTATTATTATTACTCGGTAATAATTTTACATTCCCCTGTCAGATGTTGATCCTCCTGTTAAATTTGCGTTTTCGACCAATAACAAACTCAGATTTCCTAGAAAAGACCAATAAACATAATCTTACACTGATAACATTATTTTCGCAATTAACAGATTTCATGCGTTTATTGGTCGTTTCTAAGAAATCTGAGTTTGTGATTGGTCGAAAATATAAGTTTGGAGAGGGAATTAAATATTTTGCTCTTGATAATTTTTTGACGAATTTCGGCGACCAGTAGCGTTACTTTAATATAGATTAAACAACACAAATATATTTACCCACTACTTATGAGCTGTGTAAATTATTTTGTCGTTACAACTTACCCCGATCATTGTTACTTTTAGCCCCAACGTTGAGGTTGGAAGTTTTTAACAGCTGTCTTACTACAGGAAAAAAAAAATCTCACATCTGCTTTACGAAACATGTGAAATAAATATCTTGGAAGGAAGACAAATATCCAATCTATCATTAAATCAATTTGGATGTAAAAAAACTTGTTATACTCTATGAGAAATTAAATAAAAACAAAAAAAAAATGTTACCGGGGCTCTCCTAAATATAAAACTTACGATAGCATTTGATTTTGTTACACAATTTCTTAATTAAAATACTTCTGAGGTGACCTCAATTTAGTTGCACACATTTTTCAATCTTGGTCGTAAATCGCCCATCACACGGTGTAATATGTCCACAGGTATTTGACACACTTCGTGGCAAATTCTTTGTTGGAGTTCATTCTTATTTGAGGATGACAATGAGAACTGTGTTTCATTTACAATACGTCCAAATGATCAAGCGTTTTTGACGCCTCAGATCACCGAGGATCTAGAGGTCAACAACGACATATAGTTCCAACAAGACAAAGCGACCAGTCTGGCGACAATCAAGTGGAATTCTACGATATTTGTTTCCAGATCGCATCATGTGAACGTACGGGTATATTCTATAGTCTGCGAGAACGTCAGATCTAACAGCCTGTGTATTCTTCTTGTGGGGATACTTAAAATGCAAAGCTTTCAGAAGCCCTTCCCCACGAGACGTCGAGGGACTCAAACAACGAATTTGCCACGTAGTGTCACAAAATTCCGTAGATAAGTTGCAACATGTGATGGACTGCCAACGACCAAGATATGAAGATGATCAGTGCAGTGAAGTGTAGGTATTAGGTAACCTTTGGAATGTTGTGAACAAAATTAAAAACTTTTTTAACATAAAATCAAGTAGTAACGATTTTGAGATAGGGGATCATCTACTAGTTGTATAAGCTACAATTGGTGTGAATTTGAAGGTGGCACGGTCTTCCGTTCGATCCAGCAATAAATTTATTAAATTTTTTTAAAAATTCGCCGCCGACGACCTACGGCCGCCTAAACGATTTTGAGATAGGGGATCATCTACTAGTTGTATAAGTTACAATTGGTGTGAATTTGAAGGTGGCACGGTCTTCCGTTCGATCCAGCAATAGGTTTATTAAATTTTTTTAAAAATTCGCCGCCGCCGACCTACGGCCGCCTAAACGATTTTGAGATAGGGGATCATCTATTAGTTGTATAAGTTACAATTGGTGTGAATTTGAAGGTGGCACGGTCTTCCGTTAAAATTTGACATTTGACCTTCCGCCTCCGGGGGCGGTAAATATTTTTTTAACGGGATGGGCATGTAGAGGCTTTGAATTCCTAACTATCCCCAAAATTTGAAGTTTGTATCTCTTTTTTTCAGGGAGTAATTTAATATTGCCAGTTTTTATTGCTAAAGTAACGCGGGTCAAAATTCTGTGTAGTTTCTTGCATGTACAAGCGTTCCATGGAGTTTCTTGTACAGAAAATACTATAGGACGTTCTATTTGCAAACAAGTTTTGATACAGAAAGTGCGTGCTACAGAGGCGCATTCAGTTCGTGAATAATGGCGACTAACAGCTGATTTTGAACATCTGCAGCTAAAGAAAATATAAGCAATAGAAATTCCTGTTAACAGTTAATTCTTGGTAATCTGAAGCAGGATGTTGTTATTGTTTAAAATAGCAATTACAAGGGATAAATACCTTGTTTTAAAGGGAGTGCATATCTGTGTTTATACTGTTCACGCGCATATGCATGGGCAGTAACTTGTACATAAAACAGTATCCGTGTCACACAGTTTCAAACGAATGGAATTCTGTACAGAAATCTGTACAAGAAAAACAATACAAGATAGTTTGTATTAAATTTTATACAGAAAGTTACATCGTGTCACAGGGGCTTGATAGACTAATAAAATTAGTACTAAAAGTATTTAACTCCATGAAAAAGAATATTAGCATCACTCAAATAAATTAATGTAAGGATGATGTAACACAGATTCTTAAAAAGTATGAACATTACAAAGATGCCCCAATAAGGTAAGATTTTCATATATTTAAAAAAAAATAACAGCGACATATTCTAACACAGAAATGCAGTTTTTATGATTTTTTAAAAGTAATTTCCATTTTTGTTAAAGATATAATTTTTAACGTCCATGGGTTTTTACGGTCTGTTCTATGATGAACAATGATTAAAATGTATAGCATAATAAAAATAACATAGTAGGCTACCTCCTTTAAGTGCTTAACACAACAATGTTAATACATGATTGCTCAACATAAAATGACTAAACCTTCATTTCATTTAATCGACTCGGTAGCTTTTACGAGAAACAAAATACCACTATTAAATTACTTGCTACACCCTGTATCATACACCAGAATTCGTAAAAATGACGGAACTCTGTCTAAATTACATGAATTTACTTTTATTCGAATCAAGAATTATAACCTTCTAAAAATATTATCACCTTAACCTTTATTCGCATATATCTTTAAATATCTTTTTAAAAAATAAGCCAATTTTCATAATGAAATCGTATTGTAATATAAGGTAATAGAACGTGGGTGCTATTACCAGACTTAAAGCGTGGGCAAATATATATCTTTAAAGAATGGAAAGTGTCGAGACGGAACAAGATTCTAAATGGAGAAACAAGAATTAGATTTCAACAAACAGTGTAACCAAAATCGCAGAAAGATGACGCGCGTCAAATAACATCAACGTAGGATAAAAATAAAAATACTTTGGAAGAAAAAAGCAAAAAAGGTTTGAAGTTGGACATGGTAAAGCTATTGAAGCAAAGAAAGGAGTGAAAATACGAATACAACGACAAAAAATATCTTGAGAAACTTGCAAGTAATGATGGCCTTTAACTGATTATTATTAATTTAAATAAAGAACACGTTAAAGATGTGGAAGAGGAGAAAATCGAAGAAAACAAAACGCTGTAGAAGAAATGGTAGTAATAAGCAGGGACTAAAAACTAAAAATATTTCTTTAGTTTCTGATCGGAATAAAAACGAAATATTTTTCGTTTTTCTTCTATACGTTCTCACCCATAAAATTTCGTTTTTGAGAACCGAATATAAATAACGATTAATACCGGTTAAAACGTGTTTTTTTAGTCATCAAGTCGAAAACTTCTTTTTTGTCATCACCCTCTTTTTACAAAATTCAGAGCCGAGGACTTTCTGAAGAACAATCGCCAAATGTTAAAATGACAGTTATGACAACCTCATTCACAGAATAAAATTCTGATAAATCGATCCAGATTATTCAGATTATAAATACTTCGTCTGTATTAATATGTAAATCGGCACAGTTCGCCTTTGAATAAAAACAAATTTGGGGTGATTATTTTGTACTTTTCGTAATAAATGTGAGATATAAAATGTTTGTAATGAATTTTTACATTTTCGTTTTTGTTTCTTAGCAATCGTTGACCCTGTGGTTAAATTGTAAACGGAGATATGTTCGGTTTTGATCCTTATGGGCGGCATAATTTAGACTAGCGAATCGCCATTTCAAATTTACCAAATTGTTAAAAACATTTAACATACGAGTATATCCCAATACAATTTAAACATTGCATTAA
The DNA here is from genome assembly GCA_947652605.1 of Elmis aenea. NCBI lineage: Eukaryota > Metazoa > Arthropoda > Insecta > Coleoptera > Elmidae > Elmis > Elmis aenea. Next base: position 12,059,990 of record OX393579.1, read on the forward strand.
GTATAACTTTGTGCCCGTCAGGTGTAAAAACACATCTCAATTTGTTTAATAATAAAATGTACACATGATCTATATCGTATAATATACACTGAGAAAAGCGAAGCTCCTTGTTTAAAGTGATGTTTTACTATCTTGGGGGTAGTGTTTCTTCTCGAGAATTTCTCGAGAAGAATTAATTTTTTTGATTTTCCCTTTCTTGAGAAATTTAGAGTTTTTTCTCGAGAAATTTTTTTTTGTTTTTTTTTAAGTGAAAGTGTAATAAATATATTTCAATCATCAGGTACAAGAACCAAAAATTTAGAACTACTCAGGAATGCTTTATCGACAATAAAACCTACATCGACACAAAACGAAACGAAATGTTTCTGTTACCAACGATTTTGTGACAAAAAAAAAGAAATAGATTGTGTAGTACTACTTTAGATGCTCTGTGTTTTAAAAAAAATATTTTTAAATCTGTACAATGAAAACATTTCATTTTGTTTATACAGGGTGTGTATGAACTGGCGGTAGCGCTACACGTGGCGATGTTCTTTGTAAAATTCTAAGACGAAAATCTTAATACAAAAATTTTGTACCATGCTTGCTGTGTCTGCAAGAGGTCCTTAAAGTTTTGACATTCAGTCCTTTAATAAGCGTTATTATTTAATGTTTTTTAATGAAAAAGCTGCGATTTGGTATAAAAACCAATTTTCAATAATGTTTTTTCCTAGATATTGTGTTTTTCCTTTCAAAAATTGGTGTTGAAAATATGTAAATCACTGATTTTAATGAAAATAATACATATGGCAAACATTGTCATTAGCTGTCCTCTTTGTTTTTCTCGTAATTATTTCTTGTTTGTATTAGACGATACCTAAAAAAATGCAGGTATGTTTACGAACTGAAGGCTTTCAGTTCGAATAAACATTATAAGTATTTAAGGAAAAATTGCTAATAAAAAAATGTCCAAACGCAAATCAATGGATGCAAAGTTGCCAAAATATTGTTTTTTTAGATGGTTCCTGAGGCCATATAGCATGATACAACATTTTTGTATCAAGATTTTCGACTTAGAATTTTACGAAGAACATCGCCACGTGTAGCGCTTCCGCCAATTTATACACACCCTGTATATGTTTAAGTTTAAAGGGTATCATAATGTTTAGAATAATAATGTTTAATTAAAATCACTTACGCTTATTATCTTCTATAAAATAATATACTTATTTATGAAAAGTAGGTTTTAGTTTTAACGTTATAAATAATAAATCAAAAATAAATTTCTGATGAATTTTAAAATTAATTTATTACGTGCCGGTCCAAGATGTGTTAAAATAAGAAGTAAAATGAATTTAATATTGTGTGATAATTGATAATCATTGTTATATAACTTTTTAAACTGAGTTTAAGGGGGTAAAAGTAAATTTATATATTATACAGGGTGTCCCAGCCAAGACGAATTATTCGATAGCTCTGTTATTAGTAATAATATTAAAAAAAGTTAAATATAAAAGTTGTTTGTAATCATTTACTACATAACCTAAAATTATTTTCAATTATACACAGTGTTTTGTTTTTGCGCTCTGATACCAGACATAGTTTTTTTATATGGAACACGCTGTATATTTTGTAATTTTTGGATGTAAAATTAAATTTTCTTTCAAAAATATTATAGGTTGTTTATGTCTAAAATGAACCGTTTTTGAGTTATTAACGTTTTTTTGAAAATTTTGACAGATGCAGACCTATATAAAAATATTTATATTTATTTACATAACAACACCAGAGCAATTTACTTTGGTAATTTATTAGACAATAGTGTCATAGTGATCGTTGACGAGTTACATTTTTAAAATAATATACAGGGTGTTCGTTATACTCGGTCATTTTTGCTAAACTTTAAACGCAGGTAAGTCAATTTTTTTAAATGGAACGCCCAATATATTTTGACATTTTCTTTTGGAAAATTTAATTATCTTTCAAAGTTGTTAAGGGTGTTTTATGTCTAAATATAATATTTTTGAAGTTATTTCGTTTCTTATGATTATTTGTGAGTATTTTACCTAAAATATCGGTAGTAGCCTTTGACAATTCAATACAATTTGTATGAACTGTCAACCAGAACAGTTAAACGGCAAAATTTAAACTATTATGCCACTAAAAATCCATATTTTTTAATAGTTGTAGATACACAGCATAATTGGCATCAAATAACACAAGAATGCTGTGTATCTACAACTATTAAAAAATATGGATTTTTAGTGGCATAATAGTTTAAATTTTGCTGTTTAACTGTTCTGGTTGACAGTTCATACAAATTGTTTTGAATTTTCAAAGGCTACTACCGATATTTTAGGTAAAATACTCACAAATAATCATAAGAAACGAAATAACTTCAAAAATATTATATTTAGACATAAAACACCCTTAACAACTTTGAAAGATAATTAAATTTTCTAAAAGAAAATGTCAAAATATATTGGGCGTTCCATTTAAAAAAATTGACTTACCTGCGTTTAAAGTTTAGCAAAAATGACCGAGTATAACGAACACCCTGTATATTATTTTAAAAATGTAACTCGTCAACGATCACTATGACACTATTGTCTAATAAATTACCAAAGTAAATTGCTCTGGTGTTGTTATGTAAATAAATATAAATATTTTTATAAAGGTCTGCATCTGTCAAAATTTTCAAAAAAACGTTAATAACTTAAAAACGGTTCATTTTAGACATAAACAACCTATAATATTTTTGAAAGAGAATTTAATTTTACATCCAAAAATTACAAAATATACAGGGTGTTCTATATAAAAAAACTATGTCTGGTATCAGAGCGCAAAAACAAAACACTGTGTATAGTTGAAAATAATTTTAGGTTATGTAGTAAATGACTATAAACAACTTTTATATTTAACTTTTTTTAATATTATTACTAATAACAGAGCTATCGAATAATTCGTCTTGGCTGGGACACCCTGTATAAGAATTCTCGAGACTCGAGAAATGAAAACTATCGAGAAATCTTAAAACCCTACTCGGGGGAGTCCCCTAAGCACAGACGGTAAATCACAGTATTTCTTTAATGAATAAAATGTAAATAGTAATAAAGCCAGAATAGAAATTATTTATTTCGTTTTCGATTTTGAACAAAAAGTAATGCTTTCGTTTTCGTTGTCATTCCTATAAAAATTTCGGTTTAAAAGTTCGTTTAAGGTTTTCATTTCGTTGGGTTCTCAGTCCCTGATAAGGAAAAAAAAAGAAAACGGGACGAAAAAACAAAAAAAGAGGAAGAGAAAATGAAAGAGTGAAAGAAGAGACCAAATAAAAGAAAAACGATAATGGAAAATAAGAATAATCCGTGTCTTTGAATAAATCAAACTTTGCCGACAAGTAAAAATAAACACACTTGGAGATTAAGGGTTTTATATTAAAAATAAGACACTGTAAACACCTTGAACCGAATGAAGAGTTGTAGGTTAACTAATAATTACAAACAACTGAATACGTTTCGTGACTTTTTTTTAAATCCTTGAGTCACATCACAGATGCTATCTCCGCAAGTACTAATAATATAAGGTCACACAGCTAGACCTACGAAAATATACAATGAAAAGATAAATATAACATTGGCATGTTGAACGCGTTAACATAAGGAATCAGAAAAAGTTCGGCCTTGTCAAAAACTTCGATCGAGATCGTTATGCTAAGTTGCATTGACACAACCTGTAGTGTTTAGATGCATGCAAGGCTATTTTAAACTTTACCCTTTGAAATGAATAGATAGGTCGCAAGTTATTTTTACGCATACCGAGACATTTAAACTACTCTACTTAATGTATGTCATTCGCTTACATCTTACGTAAAACAGTTAGTGCTGAACCCTTTTATAAAATTAGTTTTAAAGGCCGTGTGACACGGTGCATAATTATGTACATGAAAATAGTGCACCTGGATTCTATACAAAAACTAGATTACCTAACAATTTGAGTGTTCATTAATTTGTCGAAGCATCCTGTGCTGAATTTGCAAATTATGAACAAAGTTAGAAGTTTACTTCACATGAGCATCCATTTTAATCAACAAGTAGTGTTACATATTATAAACAAAACTATGCAAGGCATTGTATACAGACTGACTGCATAACCTTTGACTGCGCACAAATTAAATTCAATCAAAATATGTAGTTTACGTTCTATAAATAAAATGGCGTTTATGATTAAAATGTTGCGATTCTACCAAAAGATTTGTCTCATTTTTATTATGATTTTGTTGGTAAGAAAAGTGGGGGATTTTTCAACTAATTAGAAATTAACAATGGATTAAAAAAATTGTAAATTTCAGTATTCAGAAATCTCGGGATAATGAAGGAACCAGTAGATTTAATAACCAGTGCTGGCACTAGCGCTAATCCCAATGCAAAATTCACATAAAAAATAGTTATTTATGTATCAAGGCCAAAAAGTACGTTTTGGCCGAGGTGCATATTACATTTTTTGTGCGATCGAATTAAAAACAATTTAAATTTTTAGTAATTTTCAAAATTATAGGTTAGAAACTACGTGACATTCTGTCACTGACAGATGACGACGTGTGTACTGCATTACCGGCCCTCTCCTTAGCAACGGCCGTAAAAGTTACTTTTTCGGCCGTTGCTAAGGGTAACGGCCTGAAAAGTAACTTTTACGGCCGTTGCTAAGGATAGGGCCGGTAATGCAGTACTTTATGGTTGCTAACGCGTCCGTCAAACAGCTGTTTCTAGTACGATCGCACAAAAAGAATTTTTATCGACGTTAGACGTTGGTTGGGGTCGTGTCTAGGCATAGAACGGTGCCTTTGAGGAAATTCACAGTAATGTACGTTTATTGTTCATAAAAACAAACAACAAAAATAAAAATTTAAAGAATCAACAACGTTTTTCCGTTTTTTTTTTTTAAATTTTAAGCTGGAATTTGACGTTACTTTTTTGAATAATGTGTGAATTTTATGTTTATATTTGTATTATTACTTTTTTGTAATTTTTTAAAAAATAATATGCATGTGTTCCTTTACCTAAATGAAAACTATTAGTGAACGTTTTTACACATTAAAAATAATTTCGTGGGGGTGGGGGCGATCTGATTAAAAAAAATAACAATCAGAATATGTTCTGCAATAAAACTGTAATTTTGGATGATGACCAAGTACTCTACATTATCTAACTTTGCATTAAAACACGTTTGAACATCTAAAATTAAAAAAAAAATCGCCTGGGGTGCATTTTGTCTTTCCCCCCACTTTCTTTCGTCGCTCTCTGTTTCTTTTGGAAAAATCAAGAGTTGGCAACCCTTATTGAGAGGGGCGACAAACTCAGGGACCGCCCCGAGCGACACAAACTATAACTGCGCCACTGGTTGTATCTGTTATACTTGAGATGAATTTTCGTACATGATAAATGGCCTTTTTATATTATGTTACTCTTCATGATAGTTTTTGTTTTAAATTAGTATTCAGACAGTGTCTACAGAGTCTTCGGTCCCACAGGCCCACAGGATACCACAAGGGACTTCACAATCGATACTTTAAAACAACATTGTGAGATTCATAGTTCACACAATCCAAATAACAAATGTTTTCATATTGACTCGATTTAACCAAAACTACTAAACGGAAAATGTAACATAGAAGACTCGGAAAAAGCACTGAAATATCTTATAGATCATTTTTAGCTCATTTACCTTATTGTTTTTGAAAATAACTTCAAGAAACATTGTAATATTTGCTGCATAAAATGACACAATAATTTTATAAATTCAAATGAATTTTTAAAAAGACGCTCTTAATTTTTTTGTATGGCACTAGTTTTTTTTTAAGTCAAAATTAGGTAGTATACTTTATCATATTTCTAAATCATTTCTATACTTTTAGTATTAACTTTATCGAGAAAAATTGCATTTTAGAAGACCACAATAAACATCTTGTACCGACATTATCTTGACTTTTAATGCTAAATTAAGTTGATTCTGATCAAGTTATAAATCGATGAAATATCGTTATTTATTCTTTATTGCACATTGATACTTAACATTTTTTCCAAACAAATATTAACAAAAGTATTAAACTATTTTTGCCACAAAATATAAGAACCTTTACTCTCTGATTTTGACTAAAACTAGATTAGTGCCATTTGAATATAAAACGTATCTATAATGCATTTTTTTTTAATCCATAAAAATGTCGACTATACTGTAGTAGCTTTTCCGCCATGTAATAATACACAAAGTATTCCAAAAGTTTCTATCTACTTTGGTGAAATATAATGAATTTTTTACAAATTATTTAAGAATATTACGTTTTTGTCCTACGATCGCTTTGTTAAATGACAATTAGTGTACAATCTGCATGCATAGAAAGAGGTTCCTTACGCACGGTAAGTAAACAGTAGTTTTCTAGAACCCATCAAAGTAGACTCACGTCAAAATTGACAATTAACAGCGTACGTAGAAGTGTGTTTACTATCAGCCAAAACATCGATAAAATCCTAATCGTATATTAATGTGGTCGTAGAAAAAGTATAGTACAAAACTTTAGTTGTAAAGTAATTACGCACTCGTGGAGGAAACTTATTTACTCGTATGTAATATGCTTCTTACAACTCTTGTTTTGTAATTTACTTATACAAAACACAACAATTCTCAAGGTTTTTGAATAACTTATAATTAGAAATTAATCCTATTTTTCCAAAATTAATACAAAATTTTGGTACACCCAGTGAACATTAAGTTTGATAGAGTTATATCTGAAAACAAACGATAAATTTAAGGGTGATAGTAATTTTTGGAACGCCCTGTACACAATAAGAGTTTTATTGGGTGTTTTTTTTTTTTTTTTTGCTTTTTGTATCGTTTTTTTTTTATAGTTTACAGAGCTAAAAGCATCTATTGTAGGTACAAAATATTGTAATTTAACGTAGCTATCGACGTTACTCAACGATAATTGAATTTTATTTCAAGTAAAAGCTAAAACTCGAGACGTCAAGTCTTCCGGGATATTTTATTACATTACCATTATTATTTATCATAATGTCAGCCACATGATGACAATAAAACTACCAATCTGTGTGACAGGCTTCGTATAATGATTCATTGTACTGTACTACACATTTTCTTATCATTTCTTTGAGTGTTCTAGGCGCCATGTTATTCTACAGAGATCTAAGACGCCTATTACTTTCATACGTCTATCTCTGTCACAATTTGTACCGCTGCAAAAGCTTGAACTTTTATCAATTAAAAGCTTACAGATTCTTCATACAAATAGCAGTTTTTCACACAGCCGTATATCACATACTCGCGTTTAATAGCGCACTACTAGAGCGAACAATAAAAACAATCCTATACTTCCATTTAGAAATGATCTTAACTGTTAGTAAAATATTATTTTCATTGCATACATGGATTTTGTAAAACAAGCAAAACGCTGTGACATTATTTACACAAACCCCACCACCTACGACGGGATCGTATTCGCAACAAGTTACGTTATTGGATGTTTAGAAAACAAAAAGGAACAAATGCAGTATCTACTTTATTTTTATCAAAGCGGGCGTGGAGCAATGCTCGCTGAAAACGACTTCAGACAGAACATGCTCGGTAAAAGGGTTAAACAACACGACAAGTAACATTTTATTGTGCTATATTGGACTACAGGAGCACAGAAAGTATCGCAAATTTTATCGAACAGTTTTTTATTTTTACGTCTGAAACGGGGTTAAAAGGGTAAAGTTATTTTATACCTTGAAAAATATACAATCAAATTCAGTGACAGGACAAATATTCATGGACGGTTTAATTATAATCAAATCACGAGTTTCTTAATTTGTTATTATCACACCAAATACAGTAGGGTCTCTTTTTATCAGGGGTTTAGAGCGAAGCACGGAGCTGGAGCACGGAGTAGTGGAGCAATGGGTTTTTGCCTGTAGCAGGAGCGGAGTCCGGAGCAAATAATTTTGATTGCTCCACTGCTCCAGTTTATTATGTACAATTTTTTAAAAAACCTTTTTTTTCAACGTTTGAAGATCAATAATTTGTTTTTTCAAACATTTATTTAACTTCACTTGTTTGTTAGGGTCAAATATTGTTTCATTTGACCAATTTCTACATATCCGATAAAATTAAAACTTTGTTTTTAAAAACCAGTTTTTTAATCAAAAAACTCTTCTTTTTTTTAATGTTAACAATATTTGAAGCATGGAGCTGAGCTGGAGCAGGTATTTTGATGCCGGAGCGGAGCTGGAGCGGAGCAATTAAAAAATTAGACTGCTCCAAACTCCTGCTTTTTATGCGTATCTTTTAATGCGGTTTTAAAGTTATGATGTGCGTGTTTTTTAATTTGTTTAAAATCAATTTATATTGGATAAACTAGAAAATGCGTCATTAACAGTAACTAACATTTGGACAAAAAAATCTATTTTAGACTGTTTAAATCGTTTGCAGTTAGAGTGCGCCCGTTCAAAGATAATATCCAAAAAATATTACACTGTTATTCTACATTCTATTTATTTTTTATTGTTGCAACTTTAACACTTTACATTGCGACAATTATATTTTACTATTATTTCAATCAATTCATCAGTTTTTTTTTTGCACGGGGGGTTAATTGTTTGTTGTTTTTTTTTAGCACAGGGGGTTATTGTATGGGGATTAATGTCCAGGGGGTTATTGCCCGGGGGTTAATGTCCAGGGGGTTATTCTTCTAAAATCATAATAATCATTTCGTTTGAAAGTGATAGAGGTTTTGTACTTCAAATTTTCAAGTTTGAAGAGCAGCGCATCGGTGTGAAATTTAGTTTTAGACTTGGAAAGACGGCAACAGAAAAAAATGAGCCTTGGCAAACGGCCTTCGAAAAAGATGCTCTTAGTCGGCCACGTGTTTTGGGTGGTTTTAACGGGTTAATGAAGGAACATGTTAATCAACGATAATGAAATCTCTACTACAAAAGAAACCGTTTTTAAAGTTTTTGAACTGATTCGTGCCAACCGGTTGGGAAGGTGCAGAAGAACTAGGAATATCACATTTTGACCAAAATTCTAGGCATGAGTCGTGGTGCTGAAAAGATTATCCCTCGTCTATCGACGGAAGACCATCAAGAGTCTTAACTCATCCTTTCTTTACGCAATATTTGGCAAAAAATAAAGACACGTTGATTTCTCACCCTTCATATTCATATCACTTGGCCCTTTGGGAATTCTTTTTGATTCCAAAATTGAAGAGCTCATTAAAATGATGTAGTTTGCGAACGATTGACGAGTTAAAATAATCGCCAGCCTGCAAGGAGTACTTCCAGATGTTAAAAAGACGCTGGCAGCAGTGCATAGCTTCAGCAAGGAATTATCTTTAAGGTGAACACTTCGGTTTGAAGTTTGAAATAATTTTTTACAAATAAAATTTTATCACACTCTATCGGGTATTATTTGATCAAACTACGATACGTAGCTCTCAATACTATAAAAAGAAAATTTAGTCATCGAATCTAGTAAACTGTTTATCACTATCAGACAAATTAAATTAAAACATAATTTAAACGTTTGCTTAATCATGATCAGAATTTGTAAAAGCCAAATCTCTGAATATTACATTTATGAAATAGTTTATTTTGCAACAAAAACGCATTTCCAAAAGCACACAACAATGAAATTAGTATTTTCAAATGTTTTAAGGTGTTGTTTAAATTTACAGGCGGATATAACGACTCAAACCTATTTACAAAGATGATCTGTAGCAAATGAAGCAGCCAAGCTCGCTAAATATGCGACAAAAACAAATTTTATGTACGACGTTTTGAAGGTTTTATGAATTTGTTTTATCATTTATGACTTGGCTTGCTATTTACTTTATGAAATATGCGATACATCATTAAATAGGTCGTAAAATGTCGTATTTGAAAAACAAATGGTAAATATTTAGTCAACGACTCTTCGAATCATGTCAGCGGCTTTTTGAAAAATGGCAATGTGCACGTTTTAAATCATTTAGAACATTCTCGGACGATCAAACATGGATAAATAGAGTTTAATGCAAATTACAGATTTTTATTTAACTCTTTTTATTAAGTTTGCCCTGCTTAGGCTATTTTTTGTATCTCGTGTGTTTAGGGTCTCCTAGAGGTAAGAGGGGACTCGGGGAAGTTAAAATTTGGGGGCCCTTGTAAATGAAAAAATCTGTTTTTTATGATGATAAAAAAAACGTGCATATTAAACCAAAAAAAAAAAAAAAATTGGGGTCCCTCAGACTGGGAGCCAGGAATGCAGCATGTATTAGTGTGAGTAATGAGTAACAGACAGAAGAATTGTTTTTGCCGTTTTTTTAATGCTAAATGTAATAAAATTTAATATTTTTATAAATACAAAATTTTGTAATTAACAGTGTTGAAAAAAGCTAACATACCTAAAAGCAAACTAAAAAAATCTTTTAATCTGCAAACCACCCCTACAATAAAATTATTATTTATAACTTCATTTTTCACTTAAAAATAAATCTTGCACTGCATTATCATAGACTAACTTTGTAGTTGGTGTTGCCAACGTTATGAAGATATGAACAACTTTCAAATAATAAACTATGCAAAGTTTTTTACAGTGGTAGAGCTCCTAACCAGTAAAGTTAACTAAATTTACAGTACTTGTATTCATGTTTTGACTTTTTCTTTATAGTATTAGGTCTGATTACAAAACGTTGACTAGCAATTTTTTTTTTTAAATTCATCATTTTCAACAAATTATATACAGTCTTCAAGGCTAAATTAATTAGTTGATAAAAATTCGAAGCTTACAGTCAGGCTCTGTACGTTGGAAAACTTTAGGAACATCGTTAACATCAATATAGTTGACAACCTTTGGCCAGTAAACAGCTTAGGCGTCATCAAACTTTGCTAATTAATATTATAATAATAATGTAATTATTTTAAAGGCAAAATACTGTCTATTAACGAAACTAAACGCATAACGTACTGTGGTTTGATAAAGTAATACCCGGATAGCTTATGTCTCTATATTTAGTAAGTGAAAGGGGGAAATAGTAAAAAGGTATTGTAATATACTCAGTTGTAGGTTTATAACCGTTTTGCAACGTATAAAAAACATTTCGTCTGAGAGTGATAGTGATTTTAGTAATTCAAATTTTTCCACCCCAGCGATTTTTAAAATTAAAGAACATGGCATCTCCGTGAAATTTTGTTTTAGACTTAAAAATACGATGATGGAAACATATGCACTTTTGAAAACGGCCTTTGGAGAAAATGTTTTGAATTGGATCACGTGTTTTGAGTGCTTTAAACGCTTTAAGGAGGGAAAATTTTTAGCCAAAGTGATGAAACCTTACTGCAGACGAAAAAGTTTTTAAAGTTCTTGAACTGATTTGGCCAACCGGCGACTGAATGTTAGAGAAGTCGCAAAAGAACCACGAAAATCGTACAGGTCTTGCCAAGACATTTTGACCAATATTCTAACCAGGGAAGGTCACGATATTGTCGCTAGAATCTGAACAAGGCTGTGTTTATTGCATCAAGAACATCAAAACTAAATGTTTTGCAGAGTTATACGTGCCACTGGCCATTTCCTTCGGAAAAATAGGAGAGGCCTTTGCAAAAACGCTTTTCCCTATGTTAAACGCCTATGTATAACTCTGCAAAACATTTAGTTTTGATGTTCTTGATGCAATTAACACAGCCAGATTCTAGCGACAACGTATCGTGACCCTCACTTGTAAGCATGAGCCGTGTTGCTGCAAAGTTTGTTCATAGTCTCTTAACAGAAAACCAAAGAGAGTCTTAAAACCTCCCTTTTGGTTAGGCAGTATTTGGCAAAAAACGAAGTCACCTTTATTTCTCATCCTTCATATTCATCTTACTTAGCCCCTTATGACTTCTTGTTTCTAAAACTGAAGAGCACTAGAATGATGTCGTTTTCAACCGATTGACGACAGAAAAAAGTCGGTGGCTAACCTAAGAGTGCCTACAGGGAGGGCTTCCAGAAGTTAAAAAGGTGCTGGCAGCAGCGTATAGCTGCTGCAAGGGACTATCTAAAAGGCAATCACTTCGATTTAAAATAATTTTTTATAAATAAAGTTTTATCACACTAGTTCGGGGAGTATTTGATTAAATCACGTAGATTACATAAGTTCTCACCCAGTGTAAAACTAATTATGCCACTAGATGGAGAATTTTTTTTTGCAAACACGTTATAAGATCCATTTAATTAAGAATGACCATTATTTATCAATTCATTTTACCATGTTTTTCGCTAACATAAATACCATAAATTAATACAACTCACCACACAACAAACTTAGTAAGAAAGTAAATATATTTCTATTTTCAAAGTCATGCTTCCTTCCACATTTTATGGAATATGTTTATGTAACAAAGCTGCAATCACGCGATATGACCGCAACTCTTAAGATTATTAGGTTGAGCGCATAAATATTTTATAGACACTATATTTTCTTCGCCGAACTGCTATCTAAGGTCTGTTACCAAAGTATACTGAGGCTTTTTGCCAATCACTGTGCCGTAAATTGAGCCAGTAAAGCAAAAGTCCTATAAAGTGGCCTGTCATAACATCTCAAGTAGCTTTTGTGAATTTTCTTAATAATATAAAGCTGCATGACTTTCGGCATCGATCATACTGAATTACTCTCATGCGTTCGTAATATAATGGAAAACTGATTGCTCTTCGTGGAACACTTTTTTTTATCTGTCGGCGACAATAGCGAACGCTGACTTTTTGGGGGTTGCCGGCTACTACTATAGGTTGATCTCCATGCGGTTCGTTTTGCATATCAAGAGAGTTGGCCCGAGGGCTAAAGAAGTCTGTCGCACGCAACAATTTTAAATTGCGTTTCGCAAATTATATTTTTACTTTTACCATACGAACTATACAGGGTGAGTCATTAGTGTGGGATCGGTCGATTGTAGCTAAACGGTTTGAGATAGAAAGTTGATCAAACGCTATTTCATACAGTATTTACGATTTCGAGATTTAAACGCATTGCAATTTTCTGTAACATATGAAACGGTACAGATATACATCCTCTTTTTCTAATTCGACGATTGGACCAAAGACAGCTAATATACATTGGATCAGATATATGCATTGGATTGACAACGTGTTATGGTCACGTCATTTTTGACAGTTTAAAATATGAAATTGGACGTTGATGATCTACGAATTGTAAAAACTACAATGAATATATAAAATTCTCTTCTAAGGTTTGTAGTTATTCGCATTGGATTGTTAAACACTGGTGTCTGCACGGTGCACGCGTGTTTTGTAAAAATCACGTTTCGCAACATCAACAGTTTTCATGCAGATTCTGTTAAAAATCCTAGTTTTATTTGATTTTCTATGATTGCTGCCAACTGTCTAAACTAAAGTACACAAAGTACTTCCGTAATGAAATGTTTCACTTCAACTGATAATATTATAAGAACTCTAGAACTCGGATATATTTTTCACTTAAAAATATCTATACTAAATCGAGAATATTTCTAAATAATTCCAAAATTATGTAAAAAGTTCCAAATTTTAACAATTTTTTTAAAAATTGGAAGGATTAAAAAAAATTAAGGAGTTATTGTTTGTAATAATACAGTATTTTCCAATTCGATCTATAATATAAGGTAGAAAAATAATTAAAAATATTAGTTAAACGACATTTTTAATTATGATTGAAGATACGTAAGAAAGATGAAACGCAAAAGTGCATTTTCGTAATAAAAATAAACGTAATATTAAATATGCTGTTGGACCAGAACCCGTGTATGAAAGCAGTCGAACGACATCAATATTATTTGTTGTTACAGCAATAATAATGTTACAACACATTCTACCACTAAACCTTGCCAAAATCTAGACCTGAATTACATTCCAACTTCAATTAAATTTATGGGTTGTGTTTGTAACGACGGAAACTTTTGGCTGCGAATCAAAACAAAACTTTCTACTCTATAACAAAAAAAAACATTATGCTAAAAATGAACTTGGCTTTATGCATGACATTCGACTAAATATTAAATTTAAATTAGGCATCCAATTATACTAAAACCCTTTATGATCATTTTACTTGAGACTCGAGCTTAAAAATGAATTATATTATAATGTATCAACCACAAATGTATCTTATCTACTGTCAAATTACACAATCAATGTCTTAACTTTAAATGGCTTGTAATAAACTGTTGTAAATAAATTATGTTTTGCAATAAAAAAAATAAATTTTGCTGTAAATAGTTTACTAGCTTTGCTAGAAAATTAAAAATGTTTAATATAAATTTTAATGTATGTGTTATAATCAATATTTTAATTTGCTATTAATACACAACCTTGATAAAAAGTACAATCTTTGCAATACATAACAATACGGACCTCTGTGTGATTCAGGTATTCATTTAAGGTTCAACTCTGAAAACAGTGAAGTTACTTTATATTGTTCTAATCTTCCCCATAATCACAATAAGCTTATCTAAACATAAGTTAAGTGATGGCATTAAAAGTGAAATCAAACGACTGTTTGAAAACGACCAGCATTTAACTACAGAAATATTAGGACGTCTGGCTAAATTAGGCGAATTGGAAAAGAAGATTTTGGAAAACGTAGTTGTACCATCAATTGTCGCCTATGAGCTTTGTTACGATAATAAAGAATTTAGATTTTTTATGTTGTGAAAAAAGCTTTTACGAAATTCATTACTGTCTAAACATATGCAGATGCCACATGTAAACTAAATTGGCACAGATTTTCAGTCCTTGTGATAGGTACCACCAGTGATCGTTATCCATCCTTCCATAGTTTTGGAATTGCAGTTTTTGTTCAGAAACAACAGAAGTTCAGCTAGTTTATTAACATGATGTTTTGTTTTGTTTTTCAATGGTCACTTTAATGAAACTTAATAATTACAATAATATTGTAATAACTTACTTACTTTTAAAGATATACCTAACAACTTATACAACAATGAAATGAGAAAAAAAATCTCAATACAGTACAATAAAAGTTTGAATCTGCACCTTTAAGATAATAACTTTTTTCTAGGCATAATTATTTTAAAACTTATACATCAATGAAATGAGAAAAAATCTCTTTTTAATGGTGTCACAACCATCTGCATCCCGTATTTAAAATAAAAAAAGTTGATGTTAAAATAACAAAAAAAAAGAAAAATTCAATAACAAATTTTACAATTACACAAAAAAATGTCCTGATAATGTCAAAAAATATGTTAAGTTTAAAAAAAATAAGCAAGTTATAAGCAAACATCTCAAACGTAATTTTTTTGTTTTTGATGAACAACACAAAAATTATTAACCAAGTCAATAAAAAAACTTGTGATGGCATGCTTACACAAAAATATATACTTTATTCAAGTTCGACTTCATATTTTGTTCTTTTAAAAACGATATAGTACCCAAGAACAATGGAAATCAGACAATCATCAAATTTAAATAGCTAAGAACTGTTTTGTGATTTTTTGGTGTCCAAACTTCGCAATGAAAGTGAAAATCAATTATAGGCGAAAAATACTATTCGATTTTATTCACCCACGTTGTACAATTGCTTTTTTTCGCTGTATTTATTGACGCAACCTTGTACGTCATTCTTCTAAAAACATTTCTAAAAATGCAAATAAGCATTCATAAATATATATCTCACAACAAATTTCAAAAAAGAACCCCTCCAGCATACAAATATCATAACTCTTAGAACACAGGTGTTGAGCTTATTTATTTCGAAGCGAATTCCGGATATAAAGTGTCACGCAACATTTAAAACGAACGCTGAAAGAGCAAAACTTTTCTTAAAATACGACACGGGCTCTGACATTTAAAAAAAAAAACTAGAAAAACAATTTGCGAGAGCACGAAAATGATATTTTGCGACAATTCTCCGACTACTTTTAACGGTGGAGTATTAAATATTAAAAGCTAAAGCAGGTCTTTACGCACTTTATGCTTCACTTATTAAGGGAAAACCTACAATTATTTTCCTTCCTACTTTATGAGCAAGTTGCTAGGTAATAAATTATAAAACAAACAAGGACCAGAAGTGCATTAACTGTATGATATTTTAATCAACGGTTTGGGCAGTGACAGACACTTTAAAAATGTACGTAAGTAATTACTTATCTTAAAATAATTATCTCTAGTCTAATCTCACATTACAGTATGTTTTCTTAAGATAAAATGGTATAGATAAGTTTATATATGATTATCTACAACATTTTTATACAGCTGTTTAAATTCGCAGTTTTTTAAATTATTAAACCAATGTTAACAAACCACGAGAATTGTTTTGAAGCAAAAATACTTAAGATATATTCGCTACGAAAACATTCGCAGATCATTTAGAAAAAACATTCCAATCACATGGAGAAAACAAGGAAGAAATCCTACAAGAAAACAATAAAATCAAACTTACAACACCTAATGAAGTAATTACTGAAATCAAAGAAAATATTAACCCGAAAAAAGCCCCTGGGTTTGATTTAATTACTGGTGAAGTGCTAAGACATCTCCCAAGGAAAGCCATAATAAAAATAAATTATAAAAAATTGGGATATACAAAATTTACTTTGTATATCGACTTTTTCTTTTCCATGGACGTTAGTTATCAAGAAATATATTATTACATGCAATTCTTGAAAGTGTAATAAAAATTTGATACGTCATATCTTCGTTTTATTGACTGCAGTAAAATTAATTTACCATTATCAAGCTTAATCAGTAGTATTTTATACTATCAGATTCCCTTGCTATAACCAAGGGCCTTAAATGGCGTATTTTTAAGCTTAAGCTTACATCATTGAGAACAACCATCTAAAGAAGGGTTCCCAAAGGGGTCGATATAGACCTGCTGGCCCAGGGGGTCTATATCAGGGGTCCTAAAGGTCGATAGAATTTTGAAAGGAGTCGCTGGAACTCGAAAATTCGATTGGGGGGTCGATGTACAAAAAGATATTTAATGTACCTACTGTTTTTGAAAATTTCAGATAGTTTTCAAAAAACAAGAATACTGACCAGTCAGGTGGGACTTTTTTAAACTGATTAATAAAATTTTTAAACTATATCTATAGTTCGCGAAGCTAACAAGGGAAGGTCACGATACGTTGTCGCTAGAATTTGATTCCGGCTGTGTTTATTACATCAAGGGCATCAAAACTAAATGTTCTGCAAAGTTATACGTGCCACTGGCCATTACTTTCGAAAAAATGGGGGAAAAACTGAAAAATTGGTACAAAAAGGTCATTTTTGCGATCGCGTTGGCCATGAAACCATCAGAGATAAAATCGAAATTCTTCTTACCAATAGGCGCATCCTTTGCAAGTAAAATAGTGCAAAGTTTTTGAAAAAATCTTGAACGGTTCCGGAGAAAAACGTCAAAAACGAAATCCCTGCATAAGCGCTATGAATTTGAGAAGTTGTCGTATATCTGTATAACTATATCTATGCGACTTGCATGGGCGTTTAACATAGGGAGAACCGTTTTTACAAAGGCCTCGTTTTTTGCGTTTTTCTTCGGAACCGTTTAAGATTTTTTCAAAAACTTTGCACCATTTTACTTGCAAGTGATGCGCGCATTGGTAAATAGAAGAATTTCGATTTTGTCTTTGACGGTTTCATGGCCAACGCGATCGCAAATATTACTTTTATTATAATCAGCTGTTTTTCCCCTATTTTTTCGAAGGTAATGGCCAGTGGCACGTATAACTCTGGAAAACATTTAGTTTTGATGCCCTAGATGTAATAAACACAGCCGGAATCAAATTCTAGCGACAACGTATCGTGACCTTCCTTGGTAAGAAATATTTAGCTAAGGGGTCAATTGAAAAGAATATATTTTTTTAATGGGTTTAAAGTTAAAAAGAGGTTGAGAACCCCTGATTTAGCTGCAAGATTTTTGTCTTACTGTGTGTAACTGAAATCAGGTTCAACCCTTTCGTTTTAAGTTTTATTTTCGACAAATGAAATTTTAGACATGTGATATGTGCAAAAAACTGTATTTTCACTGTTGTTTCACTTCTTGTTTCGCCGGAAATGACCTTAACTTTGTTATTTTAAATGGAATACCCTGTGCATATTTACATTTTTGGAAAGAGAAAGCTATTTTGAATACAACTGCAGCATTTAGTTAATTTTATATACTCTTCAAATTTACTTAAAACAATGTGGGTCTTAAGTCTACCTTTTTTTGTGAAATTTACTTTTGATGAAAATTTTGAGCGATACAGCACTTCAAAAATTATTAGTATTTAAAAACTTTGACTAACTACATTTTTAAAATATTATACAGGACGTTTTTTACGCTTGGTCAAACTTGTAAAACTTTAAACATCGATGGTTTATTTCTGTTTATTAATACAACGCCCTATATTTTTATACAATCTTATAAAAAATGTAATTGCCCTATAAAATCATTTGGCCTGTATAGCTTTTCTTCCAATTTTTTTACAAACTGTTGTTTAAAATTTCTGTTGCTCTCTATTGTAGTAACTTTCTTGACTCAATATTTTTACTTCATCAAAGTCTATTAAATGTTTGTGTTGCACGAATGTTCTGTAAGTGCTGATTTGTTTGTGTGGTTTAGTTCAGTTTATCCAATGTGTACCTTCTAATGTTTCATTTGGTTTACCCTATACAGGGTGTCCCAGATTACATTTCCAGCATGGGGATCTCGGTTATTTTAAGAGATACAAGTTTGCTTAAATTAGATTAATTATTCCTTAGGGTGAGAGGAGCCACAATCAATTTTTAAAAGTACTAAATTCCTCGTGCTTCAGATGTTATAGCAAAAAATATGAAAATGTCGAATTTCTTTTTTCTCTCATAACTTTTTTGTCTTAATCATAAGAACAATTTTATTTGTACTTTCTTGAGGTACTTTTTATAGAAGAATGTAACTGTTATTTTGGATTTTTTTTAGCACCTACCATTTTTGAGATATTACCCCTAATTTAATTTTTTCTTATGGGCCGCGAAGTTGGCTATGGAATAGTTAAATGTGTTGTTTTTTTCTCTTTTAAATGAGATATTACTTGCTATATCTATTTTTATAAATAAGTCACAAAATGAAGAAAACTCGTATTTTACCTATCACTTATCGAGCTATCTATGAAAATAAAAACAAAAAACAACTAATTAAATGTCAAATGACAGTTAGTATTTGTCAGCGGTATCATTTATTAAAATTTCATATTATTGTTGGGTAATTCGTTAGTCTTTGCAGTAATTGTTATAATGATGGCTACATTTAAAAATAGCGAAAAATTTGACATGTTGAGATGCTACATTCTTTACCATAAAAACTGTGTAGAAGCTGAGCGAATATACTTAGAGCTATATCCCGAGAAAAGGCCACGAAGGGTGCGTAATTACAGAAATTTGGAAATAAATTTAAAAGAAAGTGGTTTTTTCAAGAAACCAACCAAAAATCCAAAACAAATCAATAATTAATTAGAATTATCTATCTTACACAGTTTCTATTGTAAAGAATGTAGCATTATAACATTTAAATTTTTAATTAGTTGTAAATGTACCCATAATTATATGATAACAAACTTTATACAAAGACTATCGAAATACACAACAATACTATAAAACTCTAATAAATATTACAGCACAAAGAGTAACTATCTTTGACAATGAATTAATTGTTTTTTGTTTTTATTTTCATAGATAGCTTGATAAGTGATGGGTAAAATACGAGTTTTCTTCATTTTGTGACTTATTTATAAAAATAGATATAGCAAGTAATATCTCATTTAAAAGAGAAAAAAGCACATTTAACTATTCCATAGCCAACTTTGCGGCCCATAAGAAAAAATTAAATTAGGGGTAATATCTCAAAAATGGTAGGTGCTAAAAAAAATCCAAAATAACAGTTATATTCTCCATTAAAAAGTATCTTAAGAAAGTACAAATAAAATTGTTTTAATGATTAAGACAAAAAAGTTATGAGAGAAAAAAGAAATTCGACATTTTCATATTTTTTGCTATAACATCTGAAGCACGAGGAATTTTGTACTTTTAAAAATTGATTGTGGCTCCTCTCACCCTAAGGAATAATTAATCTAATTTAAGCAAACCTGTATCTCTTATAATAACCGAGATCCCCATGCTGGAAATGTAATCTGGGACACCCTGTATAGCACAAACCACAAGTACTATAAAATTCGTATAACGCTTCATATTCTCAAAGACCTTTATTTTTAACAAAAGAGATCCCCGATAAATATTTAAGTGATTTTTAAAATTAAACTTATTCATATTACTTTCACTAACAGTTTTAAAAAAGGTGGTTATTTTATTACAACCAACTTATATGCTCGTCTGAATGTTAATTGGTGAACTTTATAAGTACTCGTTAGGGACTGCTCATAAAATAAAAAAAGAATATTTGAATGGCATATTCAAATGGACTATAAAAAAAGTTTGGCATTTTATCATACAACAACATAGGAAGTTTTGTACAAAGCGCAATTTATCTCATCAGCAAATATTGTTATGGAGGTATTGTACTTTGAAGGGTCTCTGTGGAATACCGCCTACTATGTTTTATTCTTTAAGGCTCAGAGAGGTCGTAAAGTACGAAGACGAGCTCAAGAAGCCCTTTAGGTGTTAAGGGCTGCAATCGTCTATTATAATAAACTTACTTTTACAACGTTTGTCGTCCTAATTATGTCGTAGCCCAGTGCGGAAACCTCACGGCATCACACCTCATTGTTACCGCTCAATAAAACTGTCATGGAATTGTTGACATGCCTTACGGAATGAGGAACTGAGTCGTGATTTTCAAGTGGATAAACATTGGTAAGACAATTTAATAAAAAATGACAAGAAGTGCTTTACGTTATATAATATGATACTAATGAATAAGTTAACCCACTTAAGAAACGGATGTTGTAAATATAATCAGTTTTTACATTAAATTTAGAGCTTTACCAGGGTTATACAACCCTAAAACGTGATGAGTTTAACCACTTTTACATATCTCTTTTAAAGTATTATACGTGCACTAACAAACTTTTTACAAAAAAAATTACTGGTACAATAAATTATTTATTACACACCTGAGAGGAATGCAGTGTTTTCCAATCTGTGGGGCGTCCCCATCCTAGGGGGGCGTAAAACTATTGCAAGGGAGGCGCGCAGTTTTTATCAAAATATAACTTGTTTTATAATACAACATTTCTTGTAAAATTTGTGTATTTAGTGAATATTTAATTTATGAAATTAGATTGCTATGAAAATTGAGGGAGGTGCAACAATTTTTTATGAAAAAAAAGGGGGTCGCAGGTACAGAGGGTTTGAAAACCACTGGAGTAATGTGTTCAACATTGCTGTATGGAGTGGAGAGCTGGACCATGAAGAAAACACATACAAAATTAGAAGTATTGGAAATATGGTGCTGCCGAAGACTATTGAAAAAGTCATGGATTCAAAGGATTACAAACGTGTAAGTACTCAATAGAAAAGAAAAAGAATGTGAAATAATACAGAACATTAAAATAAGAAAGGGCATATCTGGGACATGTCGTGAGAGAAGAAAAATATTAGCTGCTTAGAGTCATCAAGCAAGGAAAACTAAAAGACAAAAAAGTATTGATACCACAACCATATCGTACTTAGGGACCTAAAGAGAATGGTTTGGATGTAGCTTCCTTGATATTTTTAGAGCTGTTATGAATAAAATTAGAATAGCCAATGATAGTTTTTTAGTACTTGAAAATTCTTAGTTATTGCATTTTTTAATTCTTTAGGCCAAACTATCTAAAACAGGTACATATTTCTTAGTGACGCACGGTTGGCCGTGTGTCTCCAGAATTATCATTACCAAAAAAATTTACCTTAACGATGTCATCATAATACCTGTGTGCCGGGCCTCCTAGAGCGGGGGCCCGGGGAAGTTAAAATTTGGGGGCCCTTGTGAATGGAAAAATCTGATTTTTATGATGAGAACAAAAAAAAACGTGGCCACTTTTTTGCTGTTTATTTGCAGTTTGCCGTTAAAATGCATAATTAACAAAAAAATAATAATTTGGGGGCCCCTCAGGCTTGGGGCCCGGGGATGCAGCTCCTCTAGACCCCCCTCTAGTAGGCTCTGCCTGTGTGCCATTTCAGTTATCAGTATGAAATTGATCTGGCTCCTGTTTTTTTTTTTACTCTCGATGTAATAATTAAATTATTTAGTTCATCATACTGCAATTTTCAAGAATTAAAAAAAATTAACCCCGCACCTACTTGGGTCTGTTTCGTCTTTAGAAATAACTCATAAAAAAGTTTATATTTCATATATTTGTTTACTTATTGATAAGCACAAAATCAGTTACCTCATTTGGTAACAAAGGAAATTGTTTAGTAGGATTCCGTTAAAAGTTACATTAGTAAATGTATGCTCAACGACATATACTAAAAATTTTATCAAACTTTAGAGTTATACAATGTTCGATAAATCCCTCATACAGGCTAAATCTTTTTGATCCGGTTTCTGGTATTTTATCCTTCACTGATATTTACTTTTCGTCAGAGTTACGCATGGTTTAAAACATTTATGGCAGTGGTTTCCAACCTTTTTGTACCTCCGCCCCCCTTTTTTATGAAAAAATTTTTGCGCCCCCCTCCCTTTTCGTAACAATCTAATTTCATAAATACCATATAGTACCATATTCTGTAAAAGTAAAGTTCTTTCTGTTGTTTGTATTCAAAAATAGTATGTTGGTAATAGCTGCGCGCCCCCCTTACAATAGTCTCGCGCCCCACAGGTTGGAAACCAGTGATTTATGGTGTGCATTCGTAATAGCAAATTTTAGCAACTATGTGTTCATTCCGATTTTGAACTACATCTGTCTTAAACCCAATATTTTTCTGTTAATATCAGTAAATTTATATATTATTAAGGAAACTATTTTAAATTGAATACACCTTTTAACATTCAATAGCGATTTTGTGAAATTTAACATTTAAATGAAAACGGTGGTAAAATATAATTATGGATAAATATTTTCATTATCGCATTGAAAAATTAAACATTATAAGCAACTTTGTAGGTACTTTTAGAAACGTCGAACAGTTTGTTGTTTTTTAATTAACTCTGGGACCGTATTAAAACATTCCATTTGTAATTGATTCCCTCTTGTCTCTTCTCTTTACCTTTACGTTAACGAGAAAACTAAATCATCCTCCTATCTCTTTATCCGTTAATACTATGAACTTGCCCCTAAAATAGTCCTTTTTCATCTTCAGTTCTTACGCTCTATACAGCTTTGCTTTCCAGTGGTTAATCCTTGCTGGAAACCACGTTAATATAAAAGAACTCCCAAAAATATCTAATAATATTCTCGATGTTAAAAATATATCGCACATTATCCATGTAACTTAATTTCAACAAAACTTTTCCGACTTCTTATATCAAAAATTTACAAAAAAAGGATTAAAATAAGTGCGGATGTTCGTAAGTTGATTGTTAAGAGTTTTTCTCAATTTTACAAGTTAATGTAGGTAATGTAAAAATTATGTGCTTGTAAATTTTTGACTGATTGATTTTTTGGTACATCTACAATAATAAAATATACTTTATTAGACCTAGTTTTATTTCAGTTATCGTGTATTAAAGGTATTGCATTACGTCTAACCGTGTACAAAGTTATCTAGTATAATTATTTTACGACAACAAAAATGTTTATCAGTTGCCACACGTTTCCATTACGTGTATGTTTAAATATTAGCCAAAGTGCGCGAAAAAACAAATTACATACCATCAAATTCATCGACTACTTTATCATCAACCTGCTGAGTAAATTTTTCCGTGTTCTCGCTCTCGATATTTCTGTAATCACTTTTCAACGCACTGTCGTCCTTGGGTCCTATCACTGGGGCACTTGCAAAAAGCGAAGTTTTGCTTCCACCGAAGCTTGCAGACTTTCTACGTCGACGCAAGATCGACATTTTTGCTTTACACTTATTAAACAACGAACTGCAACCGTTCACGAAATAATTTAAATGAAACACAACGTCATTGTTACATTTTATTTCACAAGCAACTGCAAATAAATGTAAGTGTAACGTTATCAATTTTATCTTATCAACGTGTTCGTTTGACAAACAATCGACAACGTATTCGTTTTCTAGCGAAACATTTGAACACAAAATATTTTAATTGTATATACTATACAGGGAGTCCCAGATATCAACGCCACCTCGATTATTGCGTTTGTTTTTAAATATAACTCGGGCAAAGCTCATGCACCATTCGATGACGGAAAACGCTGCACAAAATGACAAAAAATTAATTCGAAATTTTGGTGTTTATCAAAAAGGTGTTGAACGTTTTTGTTTTTTCAAGTGACACTAGTATGGTTTTATGTCAGAATCATTGTAATTTTTCTTGTATCTCAATCATACAGTTATTTTATTATTATTCAATATGAATTTGTTGGAAAAAAGACAACATATAATATACAGGGTGTCCCAGATTACATTTCCAGCATGGGGATCTCGCTTAGTACAGGGAGAGGCATCACTTATGACACCCCCACTTATTTTGTTATTGGAAAGAATTATCAAAAAAAGTTTTAAATAAAAGTTGTTTGATACAGTATTTCCCAAAATATGTTCATGACAAATTTTTGTTTTTTAGGAGTTACGACACCATATTTGTTTTTTTTTTTAATGGCACCATAAATATTTTGGCATACAGTTTGAAAGACATTTTCTTTCTCTTTTCAACGCACACTTAAACTTTAAGAAAATCGCAAAAGAACAATTTTTTATTAAACTTGTTTTAAAAGCGTACTTTATTAATTAATTTACATTAGTAGGCTTTGAAAATTATACAAAACGGTAAAAAATTAAAAAAGAAAATTATGTTACAACGGTAAACACTAAATTACTGTAATAAATGTTCAAAATGGTGTCCTTCCCGCTGGAAACATTTTTGTAAGCGTTTTTTAAATGTATTTACTGCACTACAGCCCTTGTTTTCACTATTTTAGCGCGAGAAAACGAAAAAGGCATTTAAAAAAAGTCAAAACTGTCAAACTATAAACTATGATCAAATTGTGGCATTACATGCATTTTTTTTATTTTCTTTTTGCATAGCCTACTAATTAATTTATGATCAATGTTTAACAAAAAACAGTGCAGTGTCCACCATCGTAGAAATTCTTTTGCTTGCGATTTTCTTAAAAATTTTGTTATGTAAGAGTATAAAAGTTTTAGTGCGTTGAAAAGACAAAGAAAATGTCTTTCAAACTGTATAACAAAATATGAATGGTGACATTTAAAAAAAAAAACAAATATGGTGTCGTAACTCCTAAAAAACGAAGAAAAAAAATTGACATGAAAATATTTTGGGAAATACTGTACCAAACAACTTTTATTTGAAACTTTTTGTGATACCCAATTCTTTCCAATAACAAAATAAGTGGGGGTGTCATAAGTGATGCCTCACCCTGTATAAGAATTACAGGTTTGTTTAAATTTGATAAATTATTCCTTAGTATGAGAAAAGCCACAATCAATTTTCACACAAAATTCCTCGTGCTTTTGATGTTATAGCAAAAAATATAAAAATGTCGAATTTGGCTGATTTTAGAACAGTTCACCAAAACAAAAATTAATATGCTTAGAAAACCATTATTATTTACTAAGTGCAGGTCTCAAATTTGTATTGTCCATGGAGAGTGGGATACACTTTGAATTAAGATTCAATAGTGATAGCATTAATTATAGTCAAGGCAAGGGTAACTAAAAAATCATAAATTATTATGAAATATTAAAAACATCTAAAATTATTTAAGTTTTTTGTGTTTAATTAAGTACAACTAGATTATTAATGAGATGTTTTGTTTAGTTTTTCAATAGCCAATTTGAGTAAACTTAATAAAAACAATTTTATTGTAATAACTTACTTATTTTTAAAGATAAACAACCCATACAGGCATACATCAATGAAACGAGAAAAAAAATCTCTTTTTAATAGTGCCACAGCCAACTACGACCTCTATTTAAGATAAAAATGTTGATGTTAAAATAGCAAAAACAAATGAAGATGTGAAAAATGGGTTTACAAATTTTAAATTTACGCAAAATAGTGTTCCAATAATGTCGAAAAATATTTCGAGTTTGATTTCAAGTAAGCAGATATAAGTAAAAGTTGAAAACGTCTTTTTGTTTTTTTATGAATAGCGCAAAAAACATAAATTTTTTAGTGGTAACTGAATAATATTATTAAAATCACAAGACACTAAATTAGATCCAACAATTAAAATAAGGGAAGTTATTAGTTAATTTTAAATAATTACTAATCGCATTAATTATTGAGATGATGTTAACTTATTTCCTTTCGATTTAATACAAGAATTTGTATTTGTCTAATTTTAACGTTAAAAAACTATGTTAATAAACAATTATTATAAATAATGAAAAACCAAAATACATTGCTGTTACTTAAAAGTTTTCTTTAAAATGCAACTAAAGAAATTAAAAAATACTTAAACAATGGAAGAATATGAGTAGGTTTTATAAAAATATTAACAAAACAAATCTGCAATTGTATTAGTTTCTACTACTACTATTAAATACACTGCTAATCAACATATTCTCATGTAAATAAATCGAAATATTTCAGCATTTTAATCAGATTTGGTGATTTATTTATTTTTTGAATTAATTTATGTTTTATGAAATTGTTTTTAAGTTTTAAATTTTTTAAGTAAAATATTTAGTAACACACTGTACATCAAATAACCAATAAATTTTGTAACCTTAAGTATTTGCAATAATTTCTGAGAATCGAAGCGACTAAAGGACAACTGATAAAGTGATTCATAGTTATATAAATATGATAATAAATTGTTACAATGAATAGCAATACTTCACAGTCTGTGTAATAGTTTAAAAGTTGTTGGACGAAATAAATTTTATTTGCTTAAAACGAGCGGTATTTGTTCTTTTAAGATACAACACATTAAAACAGAGTTAATAGTCAATTAAACATAATTGCCACGATAATAAAAACGTAGCAGGTGTAAAAGATCATTACACGCACTAAAAATAAATGAAATTTTGCGATACGTAAAATTAGAATTGTAAATTTTGAAACAGCACCAGACCAACGTTTGCGGTACTTTTGGTTTATTTACTGCTTAATAATATGCGAGCAATAAACATTGCGAATTTTTTCAACGCAAATCGCGACCAAATGTGTAACTGAAAAGGATTTTGAGCAGTGAATAAAAAACGCCGTTTTACGAGTTCCAACGAACTGTACCCGTAGGCAAAAGGCAACTACCATTTTTCTCATCGAAATTACGGTTCCTGAACAATTGAAACTCGTAAAAAAACATTAGGAATAATGCTGAATAGAAAGAATTTATACACCGTAAAAAGTTTTTCTGTAAATTTACCACGATAATCATTGGCTTTATTTAGCCATGGATAATCATAGTAAATTTCCAACTTAAAATGTAAATTTACATAAGTGATGTAAAATTACAAAAGTAGTGTAAAACATTTTTATAGAAAAACTGTAATAATTTACATTTAGTTTATAGTAAATTTCCATATAAGAAAGTTAATGTTACTAATGTTTCCATCTTATTTAAGGGAACGTTACACGTAATATGTAAATAATATGTATTTTACTGTATAGTATAATCTGTAAATTTACACCAATATTTTGGGAGTTTACAGAAATTTTTAGTGTTATAACAATTTGTGTGTGTTGAGTGTGATTAAGTGTGATTAAGTGTGTCAGAATCGAGGCCATTAGAAAGATTTGAGGCATAAGCAGTTTTTCCGATCAACAATGACTGCAATTTTGAATACCTACAATCAACGTTGACATACTGCTACCACTACAAACTTTTAATAATACATAATTATAAACACAGTTTTTTTTTACAAAGAAATCTCCAGTAATGGAGATGTTGTAGGTTGTGGTACAATAAAAATATTAAACATGTTTAATATAAATTTTATTGGTCTATAAATATAAAAAAAACTTAGCCCTAATAATGACTTAACATAAAAAATATACATTGCAATTTGGCTTTAGATAATGACATTTTTATAAAAACAAATATGTTAGTTCAGGTACATAACTTCTGTTTCTTAAATGATACGAAAATATCTTAAATTTATAATAACTAAAACACAAATAATATGGACATGCAGACAAAAGTCTTTTACAAAATAATGATACATGAATAACTTAACAAACTATGATGAATGTTATAATAGTATAGACCTAAATCTAAATAATAACTTTAAGATAGGTATGTAATAAACATGGGATACTTTGTTTCCTTTAATTAAAGTAATTTTGACAGGAGCAACATAATTCTTATTCCGTTTATAATATTTTTCACGCAAATAATTTGTTCCTAATTTTTTAAAAAGATCTTCTGTGATAATGCGCTTGTTTACTTCTATTCCAATTTCTGACGATTTGTTAACAATAAATGAATTATTTAATTGGATAATATCTCCGAGACCGTCTATTAACGTTTGTAACGATTTTTTTTGGTAAAAAGAACTTTGATTCCAATGTTAAATAAAGAGAAGAAAATAACTTACTGAGTAATTTTAAACTCTCACTACTTATTTCATCAGCAACACTTTCAAACACACTCAGCTCCAGATCTTCAGAATTATTATTAAGCTTACTGATTTTCATTTTAGCAATTAGTTCAACTTGCGATCTTTATTCGTAATAATGTTTTCTTACAAAATGAGACTGAATGGTAAATAAACTATCAAAAGAATTTTTTACATTACAATATGCCTTCAGTGGACATTTAACTCGTTTTACAGCTTTTATAGGTTTATAAAAATGACTGGTAAAAACCTTTTTTTGGTAACTTTTAAAATCACAGTTTCCACATTACATTTATATAAGAAATTATTTGAGACGTTAATTTCATAGTGCATTCTGGTTAGGTGCGTGACAAACGCTCCGTATTTTCGGAATCGCATAGAGCAGCCATCGTGCAAACAATTAAAGCTGTTTGCAGTTTATCGGTGCAAGTAATTGTGTAAATCGTATTTTCTTATTGTAGTAAATGTTGCGTTGCAGACGCTGCATTTATACATTTTTTGTAAAAAAAATAATTTTTATTCACCTGCAAAACTCACAGAACACTTCCAACCACATAGACATAGACAATGCACAATGAACAAATCTTAAAGAAACCGACACGAAAACGTGTTACAACCCGCAATTCGGTGTATGTGGTGGGATAATTTTACATAGTTTCCTCATGTAAATGTCCAGTAAGACTGTAAATATTAAGTAATTTTACATAACGTTTTGTAGTTTTAATTTCATACTGTAAAATACTTGTAAAGTTCACCAAAACTTAGTATTTTTACTATTAAACGAATGGAATAAGCCATTTACGTTGTTTTTGTGGTAATTTCTATGTAAACTTACATATTAGCACATGTAACTTAGGTGTATTTTTACATGCATTTTTTACAGTGTACAGTTTGAATCGTACATTCGAGTATATTGCATAACGTTTGAGGTATTATATTTAATTTGATGCAAAAACAGATGTATTTAAGTTAGTTAAAGTTATACACCTTTAAATATTTTTTCTCACACTAAATGATTGTGCTTCGTCCAGCAGCAATAGTTTTAGAAAAAAAAAATCGGTAATCTATGCTTTGCTTGGACTAGCGTCCCAAATTAGAGTAAATGCATGGAAATCTCGCTTATCTTAATAGCTTAAGAGTCTGTTAAATTAGGGCAAGATTTTAAGATACTACCGTTAGATATATGAAGTAACAAATAATACATTTGTAGCATGACCTGTTTTTCTTTGTTTGTGAAAACCATTTTAATATGACAATCAACACTTTTTAGGGAATTCGGGAAATGTCATAATATACACATAATTTTGTTTTCTTATGGCATGCTTTTTAATTTTCAACAGTTTATTCAATACTTCATTAAATTCAATAACAATGTGATATTCGTATAACCTTTTATTTTCCATAATTGACGAAAATTATTTTAACAAAACTCCGGAATACCCGAATGGATAGCGAATAAATAAATAAATTAAAAATGTACTACCAGAACATAGTGAAAATAAAAATTGCGAACATAAGCATGTTTCTGAAGAGACGAAACGTTGTAGGAAATTTTATGTTATCTCAAAATCAGGGATGGAAAACGTAACGTAACGATACCCGATAACGTTATAATAACGATTCAACTATAATTTTTTATACAATAACGTAACGATATTTTAATAACGTTATATAACGTTATAATAACCGATAATGTTTCATTAAAAGTTATTTTGTATCGTTATTCTCTATAAATTAAATTTTTATATGGCGATTTTCAGAAGATATAGATTATATTTTGTTTGTATTTTAGAAATTAATATGAAAATAAAATATCTGAACGTAATTTTGTACTATTATTTAAATTTACATTTACAGATCCCAAAAATAATTTCAGAGTTACAAATAAAAATTATTTTTATAACGTTATACAGGATGTTACTAAAATAATGCGAAAAAATTTGGGAGGTGATTCCTTATCAAAAAATTAAGGGGGATCTTTCATATAATTTTTTTTCCTTAGACGTCTCCTTTCAGAGTTACACCCCCCAAATTGGATCGGTAAAATTAGGTTTTTATTTTATTTCTCAAATTTGGATAATTGTAGGAGAATGATATTCAGTAGATGTTTTTTACTTATTAAAAGGTTTTCCATAGTAATATTTTCAATCATCTCCCACCTTCACAGGGGGTTGAAAAGTGCGACCCCTGTTGATTTTTCTCATTGAATAAACTTGATTTATTTAGATTTTTTTTTATTCTTTAACTTTTCTCGTAAAATCTACAGTTTTTGTGTAAAAAATTATATGAGTGAACATGAACCATCAAATATTCCAACATAAAACGATTCATTTTGGTAGTTACCATTGTTTGTTTATGTTCATATTGGTTAGAATTGACGGATGTAATTCATTTTGACGTTTACGCGGCGACAACGCTAAAACGCCCGTCAATTCTAGCGAATATGAACATAAACATCATGTTCACTCATTTAATTTTGTACTCAAAAACTGTAGATTTTACGAGAGAAGTTAAAAAAATAAAAAAATCTAAATAAATTAAACTTTAAAAAAAAAATGCAAAATTTTAACTCACCAAAAAGTTCTGATTAAAAAACCAACAGAGATCGCACTTTTCAGCCCCCTGTGAAGGTGGGAGATGATCGAAAATATTACTATGGGAAACCTTTAAATAAGTACAAAACACACCAAATATCATTTTCCCACTTTTATCCAAATTTGAGAAATAAAATAAAAACCTAATTTTACCGATTTCCTTAAGGGAGGTGTAACTCCGAAAAGAGACGTCTAAGAATTTTTTTTTATATAAACCCCCCCCCCCTGTATATCATAATTTATGTAACGTTATACATATAACTTTATATAACATAACGATTAATTTTTTTAAGGTTATTTATAACGTTATGTAACGAAAACAAATAATAAATAACTTTATCCAATAACGTAACGATTTAAAACGTTATTCCATCCCTGCTCAAAATATAAAGCGTAAGAAGTTGCTATGGAGAAGTGCTTTCAGATTGTCGATATCTTAAAAAATGTAGGAAATAGGGCAAAAAGCGAAAATAAATTTTTTCAGTTTTTGTTGAATAACTTTTGAACTAAGACAGCTATGAAAATTTTCTTTGCAGATATTTGATGAGCATCTAATTTCACAACTTTACCCTAATTTAGCCGACCTCGCAGCTCTTAAAATAAGCGAGATCCCAATGCCTTTACTCAAATTTGGGACACCCTGTATATACGCCGTGTTTACATGTAAGCGTTTGCGCGTAAAACTATTGCTAAAAGATTGCGAGATAGTAACACTTATCATTGTCACGTTTATTTAATCCTATACATTAAAAAAAAAATTAACTAGTCTTTAACCTGACTTTGATCACGTGAATGAAGGTCAGGATAAAGGTCGGTTAAAGCTTTTTTTTAAATGTTAATCTTTAATAGACTGCAAACCTTTTATGAATAGTTTTACGCGCAAACGCTCACATGTGACACAGTGTTTACTGTTCATATGTGACAGCCACGCTCGCTGGTCCGAGCAAAGCACAGATTACCAAAATATGTTTATACCAGCTACAGTTCAGTTAATATGCACCTTCATATTTTGTTGTAAATATTTTAAGGCTCTTTAGAACACATAACTTTTAGATTTAAAAACGAAATGTGTTGTATAAGCGATCAATACGATGATTTTTGAGTTGTATTTTTATTTTTTTCTTGGCGTTTACAAATAATATCAAAACCTCTCCCTCTCTTAGCTTTGTTAAAAAAACTACTCACCGTTATAAAACGCGGAAATCAGCCAGAAGCTCCGATACACTAAATCTGGTAACAGTCTTTTTTGATTTGATATTTTATAAGGAAGGTATTTATAGCAATTGGAGTTCCACAAATTCTATAAGTTTTACCAATTTCTTGGTTGATACGAGTTATTTTCGCATGTACATTAAACAGCTGAGTGCGTATGTATTCTAAGATGTCCTCATAAATTAATTTGCTAGTAATAATATTAGGTACATGTACCAGTAACAGGAATTGAAATATTTATATGCATTGCGTCTTGTTTATACGCATTCCAGTGCGCTGCGAAAGCAAAATGCATAACAGACACTATGGTGCCAAAAAAATCGTTTTATTACTTGGTGTACTTTAAGTGTCGTAGTAAAAACACAGCTAAATCTCTAAAAAGCATATTTTGTGTGTAATTTTTGGGATTGTATGCAATTTCCTCAACTACTGAGCGCGCTAAATATTAACAAAAAACTAAAAATTCGGTTTGCTATTTTAATAGAATAACAAATAGTTTTATATAATAAAAGCATTCGCTTCTAGTAAAAATAGAAGTGCATCAATATAGTGTTCAATTAACAACGTAAGTAAATAATTATTGTTACTTTATTAAGTAACAATAATATTAACGTGTTACCTTTATCCAAAAACTTGTTTAGGAATTAGAGAATCGGCCCTCTAATTTGAGCAGAATTAAAACATAAATTAAATGGCGTTTAAAAACAAATCACTGTTGGCAACTATTTGAGAAAACTGTAAAAAAAAACTGAAATACGACAAAAATTGTGAAACAAAATAGGTTTTTTAGTATTAAGGACAGATAAAAGCTGTGAAGAGGTAATGCTTAAATAATTTTGCGTATGATATGATAAAAATACAAATATTTTTAAGTTGAGCAAATAGCAAAAAGTAGACTTAAATTGCATTTTTATAAATGACAAATGTAGTTGACTATGTTTTTACCAACCGAGTAATTTTTTTAAATTTCACCGAACACACAGTTTATTTTATACACAGTTAATCGCTTTGATAAGCAAAAATTAGGTGCTATTTGATAAATTGTTTAATTATTAAGGTGATCCATTCATTATTATTAATGAGCTTAATTAAAAATCGCAAATTTTTGGAAAGGTATTCTTGTTTAATGGCAAAATCATTTAAAACTCTTGTCTCTTTATCATTAATGAGGCTGCAGCTGATAAAGAGACGAGAGTCTGCTTTTGCATTTAGTGATTCTTTATTAAGCTAATTTAAATTATATGCAATTTCATTTATATGACAGGAAACATATTCAACTCTTGCATTCTTTTTCTTTTAAATATGTGAAAAAGCGACAAGCAAAAGATAAATATATCTTTATGAAGTAGTCTCAGTGACATTGGACACAAAGAAATTCAATATTATTTTATAGAGATTATAGAATATTAAACAAACACGATAATAGAACGGTTTGGTAAAATAAAACTACAAATAATTTCTAATAAAAATCTTATACAGGGTGTGTATAAATTGGCGGAAGCGCTACACGTGACGATGTTCTTCGTAAAATTCTAAGTCGAAAATCTTGATACAGAACTGTTGTACCATGCTTCCTATGGCCTCAGGAACCATTTAAAGAAAAAAATTGGCAACATTGCATACATTGATTTGCGTTTGGACATTTTTTTATCAGCAATTTGTACTTAGGTATTTACAATTTTTGTTCGAACTGAAAGCCTTCAGATCGTAAACATAGCGGCAAACTTTGGGGTATCGTAAAACACAAACTAGAAATAATTACGAAAAAAACAGAGATGACAGCTAATGACAATGTTGCCATATGTATTATTTTCATTCAAGTCAGTGATTTACATATTTTCAACCACAATTTTTGAAAGGAAGAACACAATATCTAGGAAAAAATACTATTCGAAATTTATTTTTATTCCAAATCGCAGCTTTTTCATTTGCAAGTATTAAATAATAACGCTTATTAAAGGACTAAATGTCAAAACTTTGAGGACTTCTTGCAGACACAGCAAGCATGGTACAACATTTTCGTATTAAGATTTTCGACTTAGAATTTTACGAAGAACATCGCCACGTGTAGCGCTTCCGCCAATTTTTACACACCCTGTATAAACAACCATATTTGTACAAATAATGGCGAGTATTTTTAAATAATGGTATATTTCATATTTTAATGTGTCTACATATTCATTAATAAGTTTTGATCAAATGAAAATAACTGTTTACACTACCAAATAAAATACCTAAGCTAATTTTTAAGTAATTTTTTCTCTAAAACTATTGTATACCATCTAATTAACAATTTTTTTTGACGCTTTTAATGAGTTTTCTTTTAAAATTTTCACATTGTTTTACGTCAAAACTATAAACAGTTCATGTATCGAGCGATACACCAATTAAATCGTAAAAAGAAATTCTATTACATCATCGTCAACTAAGATTGACATTTAGCAAATGTAAGTCTAGTCTATACTTCAATGATAACATTACTTACAAAATATTTTTTAAGCATATTCTACTTAAAATTTACAATTGTGTTTGGTCCGTAGTTAAAAAGATATACAGGGTGTTTGAAATACGAGTTTAAGCATGAAATCTCTCTTATTATAATATCTAGTGTATAGGTTTTAATTTGGTGAAGTTGTTAAATTCGGTGCTCAATAATAATCCGAAGAGAAATTGAAAATATTTCGAACGGTACCCGAGAAAATTTGGCAAAACCAGAAAATACGATTTTTGTAAATCGTCTATAATTCCTTTGAATTATAAAATATTTCAAATGTGTAAGAAGCCAGGGCTGCGGAGTTGGTAAAAAAAAAGTCGACTCCGTCTCCGACCCCTGATAATTTTAGTAGTTCGACTCCGACTCAGACTCCGATTGCTACCCGGACTCCGACAAAATTAAATACCAAGACATTTTATGGTGTGTAATATAAGAAAAAAAAAAAAATATATAAAAAAATTATTTAAAATTTGAGTTTAAATTTTGCGGCAAAGGACCACCCCGCAATTTTTTGTTGTACCCGGAGTCGGAGTCAGTACATATTTTCCGACTCCGACTCCGACTCCACTGACCAGAAATTCCTCCTAAACTCCGACTCCGACTCCGAGTCCGACTCCACAGCCCTGGTAAGAACACTGCAGCTTATTAAGCCAAATCGGATGGTGATTGTCAAAAATTGTATTTTCCTGTTTTCTCGAATATCATTTGACGTGTTTCTCTTCGGATTATTAATGAGCACAGAATTTAGCAGATTTGTCAAATTTAAACCTATACTCTAGTTTTACAATAAGCGTGGGGATCTATGCTTAAACTCAAATTTTAAACACCCTGTATGGCTCTGGGTTAAAAGTTTCGGTTATTTTTCAATTTTTTGTAGTTTTCTCAGAAAATTGGCTTGTAAATTTTTAAAGATTTTATTTATTTTGTATTAAGGAATTTTCGAAATACAATTTATAACTTTAAGAACGTCAAAATAAATGTAATATAACGTTGAATGATAACTTGACGTCAGCATGTAAGCTATTGGAAAACTATGATGCCAAACTAATCCGAAACGATTCGCCTACGAAAGCTGTATTTCAGAGATACAAATGCAATATTAAACTTTAACTTCAAACGGAATAAAATATACTGAAGTCTTTTGGGAGCGAACCTTTATACGCCTTAGTTGAACAAAAACAAATTCCATCTAATATACAAACTCACAATTTCTAAAACTAGTCTTTTATTCACACATTACCATCCGAATTAACAGCACAAACTGTAATTTTAAAACCTGTAATCGATTACATAACAAATAACACGCTGTCCATATATTATTTGCTAAAAATATCCTAATGGGATTCTCATATACCCATAACGTTCTCTCTCAGAAACCGTTTTGAGACTCTCATAACTTTCAAGTTCGACGTGCAGCAAAAACAAGAACACAAAGAAGCTTTTATAGGGCTTCATGTTAAAGCTTACATCAATACATGCACAGTTTGGGGGATGCGGTGAATTTCATATACTCAAGTCAAAGTTGTGTTAAAATACATTTTGCTCTGAAGTTCAGATGACGAATTACACGCTTCGCTTTGGAATAGAGAATATATGGGTCACTGGGCACTACGAGCGAGCCTTTGATTTCATAAATAAAAATAAATTCAAGTCGATATTTTCGCTGTAAAAAAAATACAACTTTCAGCCAGTGATAAAACAATGAACAAAGTGGAATGAGAAATGTATGTCGGGTTGGCTCGAACAATGTTGTTTGTGACATTTCAAGTATTGTACAAAAGTTATTTTTAAATAAAGTATAACGTATTTATTAAAGTGGAAATGTCCAATGTTGTGTTTGAAATATTTGCGGCAGTTAAAAGTTTCCCATCGATCTGGAAGAAAATGTTTCAACTTCTTGAGTTTTAGGAGCCAGTCATTTGTCATCGTATAGGCAGTGAAATTTCTTATCTCAGCTCTAAAAAAGTGCCTTCATTGATCTTTCTCTATCGAGGGAGTTTAAACGAAACGAAGCTCCTCACTCCTTGTTTTTACTGAAGCGTCTTTAAACAAATTAAAAGTTAATTATACCGGGTGGTCCACATAGAAAAAGGCCACTATTGGGATCTCGTAAACGGTAAGAGCTACAATGAATACTTGATGTTACAAAAATATTTTTGGGGAAAAAGTTGTAGATTTTTTTACGTATTGTAAAATGAGACATTTATTTGTTTCGATTTTGTTTAAATTCTTGGATAAATTACAAACTTGAATTTTTTTTAAATGATAACCATAGTCGGCTATCACCTCATAAAAGCATTATTGTTTGTTTCTTTTAATAATATAAGATTTAATGTATTTATTTTGATATTTAGGCTCAAAACAAATAACATTCATCAAAAGCTATGAAGCTAAGAGTGCCATTTTATAACAATACTGAAACAAATAAATGTTTTCATTTTACAGTGCTTAAAAAAATCTCCCCAAAATTATTTTTGTACCATTTAGTATAACCGAGTTATTAACGATTTAACAAGAACGCCCATTTTGATTTTTGTTTATTATCTAGAGCGCCATGGAACTTTTTTAAAACATTAAAGCATCACTAAATTGGTCTCAGGAGTATCTTTAATTTAAACTTCTTTGTAGCTTACCGTTTACGTGATCCCAATAGTGGCCCTTCTAGTGGACCACCCTGTATATATACTTTAAAGAATAAATGTGATCTTGTTTTTAGTTTTTGTGGACATGTTGTGACAATTAAATTGTTTATTATGAAAGGGGTGTAAATTAATTTTTGAACTAAATTGACAATACAATTAATTAACATATAATTTAATTATATATTTTTTTTTTTAATTTGTAGACAATTTAAAGTTTTTATTTTAAAATATCCACTTGCTTTGACCAATTTAAAATTCGTTAGTAAAGGCTATTGTGTAATAATCTATATATATAAAAGAGCTTGTTTGTTCGCTATAGAATCCTAGGTCCGTTGACCGATCGGGACCAAATTTTGCACAGTTACTATTTAGGACCTTGCAGATCTAACGCCAAACTTTAAGTACAAGCACATATTACTAATTAAAAAAAAATATATATTACTTGGACGGGATTCGATCTTACGTCGGCAAATACCTGGTCATAACACGATACGGCGCGGTGTATTTCACAAGTATAGATTATTTTGTATACAATTAGTAATAAATGTACATGAAGTATTATTTTTATTAGTACATTTTTAATTGAAACAAGACGAAAGAAAATAAATTTGAGTTATTATTCATTTTTTAAGCAATAAATAGTTATTTTTTAAGGAATTATAAGAAAATGAAAAGATGATTGATCAGAGTATGTCATTTGTGTATGATTTGGAATTATTGGGCTTATTCAAGTTAAAACAGTAATTAAAATTGTAATCGCCCGTGCAACGCCGGGTAAACCATCTTGTTTATAATAAAAATGGTTCAAGTCCATTTTCTGTAGTCTAATTAAACACTGGGTAATCTAAGGAGTACACCATGCCATTTTACAATTAATTACATTCGCAAAATAATACGAAAATCTACGAGTTCATTAAAAGATTTATAAAAATAAAGTAAATTGCAAAAAGTACAGTAAATACATATTAAGATAAAGTAATAGTATTTTGTTTGTAGTTCTTATTTATAAATAAAACCGTACAAAAATATTGCATAATTTAAGTAAAATTAAAATTTAATAATCAATATATAATGCTATTTAAAACTCAATAATTATTATAAGAATGGTGTTAATCCATTTATGACCAGAAAACATGAATATTGCTTAATTGAATTTTAAAAAAAAACAGTACTTCCAAATCAACTGAAATGCAAAACTTTAAATAAATCGTTATTTTAAAAGTGACATAAGTAGATCTGCAAAAATTAAGTCAAAGAGGTTAACGATTAAACAAATGTATGGTATTTTTATCTTTAAACATTTTACTTGCAATTTCATTTAAAATCATTACTTTTTTGTCAATAGAAATGTTATTGTTGTACAAAAGTGCAAATATCATATATCTATTTTGAATATGGCATAATTATGGGTTTGCTTCCCTATTTATACAGGGTGATTGAAATTCGAGTTTAAGCATGGGGATCTCGCTTATTATAATATCTAGACGCTAGAGTATAGGTTCAAATTTGGCAAAGTTGCTAAATTTTGTGCTTATTATTAATTCGAAAAGAAATTAGAAGTATCTCAAACGCTATCCGAGAAAATTAGGAAAAACCAGCAAGTAAGATTTTTGAAAATCGTCCATAACTCCTTTGAAGTTTGAAATATTTTAAATGTGTAATCGGATGGTGGTCACAAATTTTTCCTAGATCGGTTCGTTTTTGTTTTATGACTACTAACTTTGTTTTTTCTTATGGGCGCAATTTTTGCTATTTACATAATCAAATAGCATTTATTTTTCTGAATCCATTGATGTATCACACAAGGTATTTTACTTCTTTATTTATTGTCAAATTTAAAAAAAAAGGGTTTTAAACAATAACCATCATAAATCAAGTAGGCAGGTCGTTGCAATTCATGTTGTTTCCAAGACAACCAATCAACAAACTTAAAGTTTTGAAAGCCTGTTACTTTTCACTTTAATAAATTCGTAAAAATGAGCTTTAATAACGAAGGAAAACGTTCTTTTAAGTTTTGTTATACTTTATCACATGTCTTTATTATTACTGTCTTATCAAATATCACTTCAGTAAAATACATCGGCCAAATCAACACAAGTCCGTAGGTTTTATAAACTATTCATTTTGAAACTGGCTTAAGTCACTTTACACCAGCAATGCAAAAAGAATAATGAACGAATGATATGTGCATTGTGCATAGAACAAGATTTTGAGCATTACATTAATACATCTACATCAATCTGAATAATTTTTAAACCTAAACTAATTTTTTGTCCGCACGACATTAAACAGGAATGTCAGTAGAAATAAACGTCTTTAAAGCAGCTGAAACAGAATTTTTTGTAATTACCTACCGAAATTCATTTTAATGTCGCACTTTATTAAATGAAATGAACGAGTGAATGCACATAAACGTCAACATGACAAGGTGTGGTTGGGTTTTAGTGTTTTAACTTAACATAGAACGAATATTTGAGAAAATATATTTGTTTTACTTCACTTAAAATTAATATACGATCATGGTGAACAAGTTTCTACACCGTTCAGATATAGCTTCAAATAAATTTCTTTCGTTGTCTCCCAGGGCTAGACATCATATAACGAGAAAAATAACATTTAATATATTTGGGGACTAGACAGACACGTAGCTCAAGCAATTTGTTATTTTACAATTTCGGTTCACGACAGGAGAAATTTTAATTGGTTATAATAGAAGCAATTAATAAATTTTTGAATTTTTTAATACTTTTAACAACAGGCCATTTTGTAGGTTCAGAATGCAGTAATAGTTACACATTGGTCTAGTATAAAATATTGCGAAAAAATTCAGGTGGTACTTTCTAATCGAAAATGAAGGGGGGGGCTTTTATATAACTTTTTACCCTTAGACGTCTCCTTTCCCCTAAAGGGGAGCGGTAAAATTAGGTTTTTATTTTA
This sequence comes from Elmis aenea, assembly GCA_947652605.1. Lineage (NCBI taxonomy): Eukaryota > Metazoa > Arthropoda > Insecta > Coleoptera > Elmidae > Elmis > Elmis aenea. The sequence continues at coordinate 12,100,483 of OX393579.1, forward strand.
TTTCTCAAATTTGGATAAAAGTAGGAAAATGATATTTAGTAGATGTTTTGTACTTAAGCTACTTATTAAAAGGTTTCTCATAGTTATATTTTTAGTCATCTCCCACCTTCACAAGGGGCTGAAAAGTGCGACCTCTATTGGTTTTTTAATCAGAACTTTTTGGAGGGTTGAAATTTTGCAATTTAAATCAATTCTACTCAAAATGAACATTAACAAATCATGGTAACCATCAAAGTTAATCGTTTTATTTTAGAATATTTGATAGTTCATGTTCACTTATTTTATTTTTTACTCAAAAACTATAGGTTTTGCAAAAAAAAGTTCAAAAAAAAAAGTTTTAAATAACTCAAGCTACATATTAAATAAATTTTTTAAATTGCAAAATTTCAACCCTCCAAAAAGTTCTGATTAAAAAACCAACCGGGGTCGCACTTTTCAGCCACTTGTGAAGGTGAGAGATGATTAAAAATATAACTATGAGAAACCTTTTATAAGTAGAAAACATCAACCAAATATCATTCTCCTACATATATCCAAATTTAAGAAATAAAATAACAACCTAATTTTACTGCTCCTCCTTATGGAGTAGTAACTCCGAAAAGAGACGTCTAATGGAAAAAATATAAAACCCCCCTTAATTTTCGATAAGGAATCACCACCTGAATTTCTTCGCAATATGTAAGAAACGCCTAGTATTAAAAAAAAAAAACACAATTTTATTATTAACTTATCTAAAAACCAAAATGTTTTAAATAAATTAACAAATTTGCGATAGATAAACAATGTGTGAAAAGTAGTATAAAGTAAAACTCTTAGTTTACGATTTCCTGTTTAAGTTAAATATAAGTTATTTCAGTCACTTTAAATAAATAGTTTATTTAATACTTAAAACAAATAGTTTCATACTGGACAAACTTGTTGTGGAATAGTACTAACTTTAAGGCATTTTGCAATTATTCGCAACTGTTCGTTTAGAGTTTAGGGTCTAGTGGTTTGTAATAATAATTGCTTTCAATCCCTTTGCATGCACAGATTTAGAACTTATACTGGAATTCAACATAAAAAACTAAGGCAGACTCCGAGATAAATTTCACACAGAATCAGCAAACTATTTAAAGTGGAAACGTGATAATCTGATATTCAAATGTCTAAGACAGAAACTTCAAATTAATATTTATACCAAAACGAAAACATAAATCCAGATAATTGTCCTTGGTGAACATTAATTCATTTAAAACAATTAAGTATTGTACATATTATTGTCATTCTGGTGGATACTTAATAGTTTTTCGGTATTAATCGTTCCTAAAAAGTCTACCAATAGTTGTATTTCAAGATGCTGTTTAACACACAATCTCGTCTGTGATTTTTTGCATAATAAAACTTCCTGCAACAGTTTTTTTCCTCTTATTCGTTGTTATCGCTAGCAAGTTTATGCTTATCTAAATCTTTTGAACCAAAAAGCCTCCTCATCTACGATGCTATGTGTTTTTTTTATGTCTATTCGCCGACAACATAAGGTGTTCGGTGACGCATTTGTAGAAAGGTTTCATAATTTATTGATCTTCTTCCAAATTCATTAAATATATTTTTTTAAATATTTTCTGTCGGCGTTAAAATTTGTCTCCTTAAAAATTATAAGTATACAAGATGCGCCACTTCATAACTAAGTATAATTAAAAATCTTAGTTTTAGTCTGTGTGAATACTTTTGTGGCAGATGTCAACCATGCGAAAATGCCTAATTGAAATTAAAGTCTTTGGAAGGGGGCGCGTGTTTGGGGCAAATCGTTCTAGGCCCGATGTGTCCCAATTAAACGAAATCCACCATAACACGCAAAATATAATAACAACTAGATATAAAAAAAACCGTAATTGATCTAAATTTTAGTCCTACGAAAAACTACAAAAGTGATAAAATTATGCAAAACTATTTGTTTCTTGTTCAACTTTATACATAAAAATATATGTATGTATTGGCAATGATAAACTCTTCGACACAAAGTGCCTACTTTGAGTAAATTTGCTCAACTAATTACAAACCCTGTGTTGGAATTTTGTATTAAAACTTAACTAATGGTTTTTTTTAAATTCAAACTAATATATTGTTACGAACATAAAATCCCAAATTTAAAAAAAACATGTTTTTGATGTACGAGAAGTAACTAACAGAGTGTGTGACAAATGTCACGCCATCTAAGGCAGTTTATTAACCTTCGGAAGGCAGATAACATTAAATAATTGAGCAAATATGCCCCAAAGGAAAATTGTTACGCCTGTTTCAGCATCGCCACGCCTCATGTCGTCACGGAGTGAAGATTAAACAAAAGCCTGTATCACCAACGTGGAAAATTAAATCATGTTACCTCAGCTTATTATAAGAGATACGGGTTTGCATAATTTAGATAAATTATTTCTAAGTATAAGCGAAGCTACAATCTATTTTTAAAAGTACAAAATTACCCGTACTTCAGAAGTTATAGCAAAAATATGGAAATGTCGTGTTTCTTTTTTCTTTCATAAATTTTTTGTTTTAATTATTAGACCAATTTTATTAGTAGGTACATTTTGAAGGAATTTTTTTATGTAACATAATTATTATTTTATGACTTTTTCCAGATATTGCCCCTAATTTCATTTTTTTTTTGGGCAGTGACGTTGGTTTTGGAATAGTTAAATGTGCTTTTTTCCCTTCTTTTTAATTAGATATCACTTGTTTATCTGTTTAAATTACTCAAAAAATCAAGAAAAATCTTATTTTACCAATCACTTATCAAGCTATCTATGAAAAAGGAAACAAAAAACAAACTATTAAATGTCAAATGACAGTATCATTTGTCTGTGGTATCATTTATTAGAATTTCATAGTTTGTTGTGTAACTCGATAGTGTTTGTAGCAGATTTGTTATAACATAATTATCGGTACATATACCAATAACGAAAAATTTGACTTGTTAAGATGCTACATTCCTTGCCACAGAAACTGTGTAGAAGCTGAGCGAATATTCTTAGATCTGTGTCCCGAGAGAAGGCACCGAAGTTCGGGTAATTACAGAAATTTGGAAATAAATTTAAACAGAATGTGGTTCCTTCGAGAAACCAACCAAAAATCCAATACAAATCAATGAAGCATTAGAATTATTTGGTTTTACACAGTTGCTATGGCAAAAAAAAATGCACATTAATGTGTAAAGTTTTTCATTAGTTGTAAATGTACCAATAATTATCATGATAACAAATTTGCTACAAAAACTATCGAATTACATAACAATACTATAAAATTCTAATAAATGATACCGTAGGTCATTAAACATTTAAATAGCTGTTTTTTGTTTCTTTGTTTATATATAGCTTGATACGTGATTGGTAATATACGATTTTTCTTCATGTTTTAAATTATTTATAAAAATAGATGGGCAAGTGATATCTCATTAGAAAGAAAAAAAAAGCACATTTGATCATTCCAAATTCAACTTCACGACCCATAAGAAAAAATAAAATTAGGGGATATCTCGAAAATGGTAGGTGTTAAAATAAATTAAAAATAATAGTTATATTCAAATTATTAAGTCAAAATAGTTATGAGGGAAAAAGGAAATGCGACATTTTAATATTTTTCGCTACAACTTCCAAAGTACGAGAAATTTTGTACTTTTAAAAATTGATTGTAGCTCTTCTCATACTTAGGAATAATTCATCTAATTTAAGCAAACCTGCATCTCTTATAACAAGCGAGATCCCCATACTGGAAACGTTATCTGGGACACCCTGTATAAGCTTCATAAAAAAGTACCTCACGAATTATTATTTATTATTTTTGTCCATAGTTTAAAGGATGTTTTGTAAACTATTGTTTTTGGGTCCCTTATTGTAAGACCACGGTCTACTACACATGTTGGGAAACTCCTGTGTAAAACCGACTGAGGCCGGTAACTAGTTCCGGAAATTATCCCACAGATGGCGATAAGTCTAAGAACCGTTCGCCATAAATTATCGCTAGATGGCGATAAGTCTAAGAACCAGTTCGTGTACCAAATTTTGACATAGTCAGCGAGATTTATAAGCTTTCGCTTAAAAAATTCGGAAAATTCGAATTTAATCAATCAGAGGATGTATATAAAATTGTTTAAACCGAATTTTTAAGTCAGTTTTGTTCAAAATAAGATCCCACCTAGTGCAAGCACAGGTTCTTAGACATCGCCATCTAACGGATATTTATAGCCAATGGTTCTTAGACGTATCGCCATCTAGAGGAAATTTAGGTCGAAAAGTTCCTGATTTTTAACAGGCTTCCTAACCTGTGTAGTAGACCGAGTGTTAGATCAAGTTTTAGTCAAGGCTCACTTTTCTTGTATCACTCTGCTTAGCACAGCATTGAAAAAAAAGCTTTTTCTAACCTCTACATCAACTAATCTAAGCAGATTCTCCATAGAGATGTGTGTAGTAGTAATGACTAAAAGTCGATCCAATCATAATAATAATATACTTTAGATTACCGGATGTATTGTTTTACAAATTAAAGTTAATTTTGAGTTGGTTAGAAAAGCATAATTCAATACCCATGCCGCCCTAAACATGTTATTGGTAATTGGGGTTTTCACATGAAGTATCGATAAGTAACCCAAGCGAATACAGAGATCCGAGTATTTATTTAAAGAAAGAAAACAAACACTAACCTTTAAATAGTTTCTGAAAAACCATGTGTCAACTAAATATTTTTAAATCAATATTATTCGTAACGCAACAGATTCTATTGATCATCTGTTATTAGATTTTATTGCCAATATAATTGGTTTTTGTTAGAAGGAAGTTTATGCCAGAATAAGCCGACGCATTTAAGTGGTTAATTAAATGTTTGCTAATGAATCGGCTTACTTAAATTTCAAAGTGTACCTATGTAACGGTGTTTTAACATTTTGAGAATTAAAATCGGAACAATCAATATATGTATATCGAATTTCAAAGCGGGCGTTTCAGATTGCATAATTACATTCACAGAGTTGCGTTTCAATTATATTTGTTTGCATGGTTGAGTATTAAAGGTTTCGAAGATTTTAATTTGAACGTACGGTCTACGAATTATTTTAGAGTTACATGCGTTGTTAACAATGAACGGATATTAAATCCACTGTAATGATTTAACTAATAAATGTAGTTACCGGACATTTTCCGGCTCATTGGTGCATGCTGCATGTGGTGGGTAACACAATGTGTTGGGACAATTTTAATTTAGATAACATAAACAGGTTGGCAGAAATGTATTACATTAGGTATTTATTTTAGAAAATAAGGCTTAAAGTGGTACTCTTAAAATAAAAAAACATTTTCCTCATAAAGTTTGCACCAACTAGTGTTTCAGGGCAAAAAAATCTCGCAATTTTTTGCGCTTTTTCCTTCCGAATCAAAAAAATCGGGAAATTCGGGGAAATTGGAAAAATCGCTCTTTAAACCCATTAGTACTCACAATGGGAAATAAATCTATTATTCGATATGTAACTCTTAGAAATAATTACTAATTATTGCGATCTAACAGTTACAACATACATAATCTAAGACAAATAATATCTAATTAAGACAATAAAACCATTTTACCCAGGGGTTTGGAGCAGTCCAATTTGTTAATTGCTCCGCTCCAGCTCCGCTCCGGCATCAAAATGCCTGCTCCAACTCCGCTCCAGCTCGGCTACATGCTCCAAATATTGTTAACTTTTTTTAAAAAAGTTTATCGATTTAAAAAATTGTTTTTAAAAACAAAGTTATAATTTTATCGGATATGTAGATGTAGAAGTTGGTCAAAAATAACAATATTTGACCCTAACAAACAAGTGAAGATAAATAACTGTTTGAAAAAACTAATGATTGATCATCAAACGTTTAAAAAAAGGGGAAAAAATGGTTTTCTAAAAAATTGTACATAATAAACTAGAGCAGTGGAGCAATCAAAACTATTTGTTCCGGACTCCTGCTCTGGGCAAAAACCATTGCTCCACTGCTCCGTGCTCCAGCTTTTTGCTCCGCTCGAAACCCTTGATTTTACCCCTTTCGCTACGACGGGTGACTATAGTCGTCCTCCGCGAAACACCACAAATTGCGGTTTTGATATATTGATACATATTTCACATGTCATCAGGTAAAAATTCTTAAAATTCATTTAAAAGTGTTACAAAACTAACATTCCCACACCTAGGGATAAAATGCAAACCATAAATTAAACCCAAAACATTTTGTTTATGGAAAACGAGTGGTTTTTGAAACAAATACAGCAGTTTTATAAACTATTAGTCAGTAAAATATCCCAATTTGGATTTAGAATAACGGACATCATTGAAAAAGTGTATGAAGAGAAGAAAATTTGCTCAGCTATATTTTAGACGTAGCTCAGGCGTTTGACAAAGTCTGGCATGAAGGACTAATACATAAACTAAAGTTCATGTTGCCAAAACAATATGCCAAAATATTGTATTCGTACATATCAGAACGAATGTTTCGTGTCAAGCAAGAGAAAGAGTATTCAAACGTGAGAAGTATAAATGCAGGAGTACCCCAAGGCAGCGTTTTGGGACCCATTTTATACTTGCTGTACACTGGCGACATTCCAAAGATTCAAAACGTCACAATTGCAACCTTTACTGACAATACAGCCATCTTGGCAATTGGTAACAATAATGTAAAAACAGCTGCTAAACTACAAGAAATATGCAACAGTGTAAATGCTTGGACTAAGAGGTGAAGGGTAAGAATCCATGAGAGCAAATCAGCGCATGTTGACTGCCCACAAGCACAATCAACAATATCCGATATCAATTAACAATGCCCAAGTTCCACAGTGCGACACAGTGAAATACTTGAGAATGAATCTGGATGTTCATCTTCGATGAAAAGAACACAAAAAAAAGAAGAAAAAAAGAACGACCTTAAATACAAAAGTACATTTTGATTGAAAGAAAATCATAATCGTCTGTGCATAATAAGATCCTACTACACAAACAAATCCTTAGGCCAGTCTGAACTTATGGAGCTCAGCTCTGGGGATGTGCAGACAAAAGCAACATAGATAAGATCCAGGTCTATCAAAATAGAGTGCTCCGAGGTGTTGTTGATGCTTCATGGTACTATCGGAATGACCACCTACACAGAGACCTGAAGATCCCAACCGTCAAAGAAGAGATCAAAAAGTTGGCAGAAAACCACGCCCATGGCAACACCGAGGTGCTGCAAGTCCTAGATAATACTAGTTTGAAATAAAAGCTTAAAAGTGTCGAGCCTTTTAAACTGGTGTAGTGAATAACGATACAGTGCTAAAGCAGAGCATAGTGATTCTGTGCGTAACGTCAAACTTGTGTTTTATTTTAGAAACTAAGAAACACCAATGGGGACATCTTAGATAAGTACCTAGTCTTTAAGAGTTTTAGAATAAAATTGTAGATTTCTATTTATAAAAATGCTTAGATAAGTGTAAAAAATAAGATAATAAGACATCCGAAATTTGTAGTGTTCGAAATGAAAATTTAATGTATAATTTATTATAAGAAACATTTTGCTATAGCAGCACTTCCTTGTTTTTTATGATTAATTTGATCCGCTTCTGGGCACGGCCTTAATGCAATGTATTGCCTAGGTTGGCAGTGCATAGTAATTGTTCTTTACCAAGTTAAATTTAGTTTTACTCGAATCTAATAAAGAGCGGTAGAATTATTGCTGTTCTATTTTCTGAGCTATTATATCAAGAAAAACTCAATAAAATTTCCACAATAATGGCAGAAAATGAGAAAAGCTCAGTTTATTGACTGGTGCAAGTTAAGTAAATACGTTATTATTAGAGCTGCAATAATAACACAACCACAATTGCATTTTAACCTCCCGGTCGTAAACCGATTTCAAAAGATTTTTATGGTTGACGCTTGCAGGTCTAAATAGCAGTATATTGATTACTTGGAAGATTTTATAGTGGCACGTGGTCGGTTTTATTGAATAACGTGAGTCTGTACGGTCACGTTTAATTACTTTGCGTGAAGCTTTTATAAGAAATTGACTTAAATATTTTAGGTACAGATTAAGAAGTCAAACTTACCGATTTCAACATTGTTAGCAGATTATATTTTTAGTATGTTTGTATATGTATACTAAGACAAACAACTGAAAAGAGCTGAAACAAAAACAAGCAAACACAATTATGTTTTATAGATATGCAAAAGGCATTCGATAGAATCAATAGAAAAGACGTATGGAGGGGCCTCAGAAGGAAGGGAATAGACATAGAAACAATCGACATCATAAAAGCGATGTACGAAAAAACGGTAAATGCAGTAAAACTCAGAACGAAGAATCGGCAGAGTTTGAGACAAGTGATGGTCCAAAACAGGGTTCCCCAAACTTTTTAAGAAGAGGGCCACATAGGGGTATGGAATGCTAAATAGGCCGAATGAAAAAAAAATTGTTTACACGAAATAACTGTATAAATATAACCAGAATAATAACGCAAGTCAAATTAAACAAATAGATTTTTTTTAAATAATAAAGTAAAATGAATACCTACCTGTTAATGTAAATGTGGGAGTAATTGACACTTAGACAAGATGAACAATTTAAAAAATATATATTACTCAGAAAAATTGACATATACTACTCTGGGTTTATGGAAAAGAAATGTGTATTTATAAATATCTTCATTGTGTTCACAAAATTTTTGTAAGGTGATACCATTTTTGAAACTGAATATTCTATTATTTATAGGAATATTCACCAGTAATTGACATAGCTAAAATCGGTATGTACCAGTAAATGACATCCTTTGTGGGTATAGTTGACATCAAAGAACCATTATTTTTTAAATTAAAAATCCTTATTAAAATTTTACAATTCTTACAGTTATTGAGTATTGAACATTTAAATGGTGAACTAAACATATTCCTATAATAATTTTGGTATAAAATTACTATACTATACTAAGTAAATAAACATTTTACTAAAATAACTATCCTAAACATTTGACTGCTGAAAATTTTATTCAAATAACAATCGTTTCCTCTATCTGTTTGAGAAGTGGGTAGTTTCGAAATGATATTAATTATGTTACCAACAAAATATTTAGCAGTTGTTTTTGTGAACATTTTCATAATTACAAAATTATTCATAGCGAATGTCTCTCTGTCTTTATTAATATTTTTTGAGTCTTCATAAAAATCATGGTATCATTCATCGAGATTTGTTAACTCAAAACTTGTGTCCATCGTCGAGGAACTCGACTGTACCCAATCTTCTTCAGATTCGCTACTAGAACTTGCAATCTATTACGTTTTCTTCTTCTCTAGAAAGTATTGTTTTTGGCCCCATTTTTCTTTCAGTGGGGCTTTTTCCTTTGGAGACACTGGACACTAGGTTTTTTAGCTGCAGTAGCTACAAGCATTCCAAGTCGAACATCCTCTAGAGCATTTTTTATATCTTCTTCAGGATATGCTAACATTTTACCTTTGATGGGAGGCATATCCACGTAGGTTAAAATCTTTTTCCAAGCAAGAGTTTAAACGCACCAATAATTGACAGCCATGTCAACTACTGGTAAACATAAGAGATATGATCACCAGTAGTTGACATACTAAAACCATGGTCAAAAATAACCGCTACACTAATACTTGCAAGTTTAAAACACTACATAACAACCAGTAACAACATGTAACAACACAATTATCTATATTAATGTGTTCAAGAAAATAAAAATCACTTCAACCACTTAACTTATCTCCTTTAAATCGAATAGAAAAATTTGATATATCTGAATGCTCACAACTTTTTACGAGAAAGATTATGTCATGTCAAAATGAATGTACTCAGTGTTGTCAGGATATCAACAAACAAAAGTAAAGTACAAAATTACCAGATGGCACTAAACGTGTGGATGTAACAACAACCGAACTGTCTTTATAATGATTTAAAAACTAACATGTCAACTACTACATCGGTGTCAATTATACCCACATTTACCTTATATAATACATAAAATCTTTTTTTTAACTAAATTGATGATATATGTAGGTGTTCTCAAAATTAAAATTAATAACAATCAATAATCATCGTCAAATAATAAAATAACTGCTAATGAGAACTAATCAATTGTTTAAATGATGCCTAAATTGCTCTATCGACATTTGGTGTCAAATTTTAAATGCTTATTTTTTAAAATTTATGCAAATAATAACCGTCGATTATTTTGAGTGGATGTTTCATTTAATTTGTTTCATTTTAAAAAATGATTGTTTGCAGATGCAAGTACTGCCCAATGCAGCAATCATTTTTCTTACAAACTGTTGATGTAGCTATGTATTTGACCCGCGGGCAGTATTTTGGGGACCCATGGTCCAAAACAAGGATGTGTGCTTGGTCCATAACTATTTGCAGTTGTGGTAGATCGTGCAATAAAAGAAGCAAACCAAAAAATGCAATAATTTCATTAGGGTAACTATAAAATGGAAAAAATAAATATAACGGAGCTTATGTTCCCAAATGACATGGCCATAGTTGCAGAAACCGAAAAAATATGCAACATAATCTAGACTTTCTAAACTAGTGTTTCCCAAGTTTTTTAAAATCAAGCCCCAGCTCAACGCCTCAAAAGATTTTAATGCCTCGTCCTAGCATAATAGTCAAACAAATTCCGAAAAAGGAGAATGCAAATAGATACTTTAAATAAAAAAGAACATAGGCAAAACTGTTTTTAATCTGAGTTTCATCAGTGAATATAAATTATATATTATACGATGTATATTATTTGCCCCCCCCCAAAACATTCCATTGCCCCCCTGTGGGGCCTATGCCCCACGTTGGGAAACACTGCTCTTAACCAAATCTAAATTATAATAAATATAGAACAAACTAAAACTATGATGATTACGCCAGATCATCGACAGTAACGGAGAGATGGACTAATAAATAGGCGAAATAACAAAAAGAAATTGGAAAAATATTTAACAGTTTAAGAACAACATATTTTAGAAACAGAAAAATGCCAAAAGTAATAAAACTAGAAGTAGTAAAAATGGTAGTAATTCCAACATTTTTATATCGAAGTGAAACGTGTGGACACTGACAAACAGAAATAGTAGCTGTGTGATGCAGCCAAAATGAGGTTTCTAAAAAAATCGAAGGAAAAACCAAGGAAGATAGGATAAGAAACGTAACATACAAAAAACAAAAAAAGATGAAATCAGTGGAAACAAAAATACAGGAGCGGCATTTGGATTGGTTGGGTCACATATTTATATAGAATGAAAAAAGGACTTTGGACTAAATAAAACATTAAAATGTATTTCACTGTAGCTGATTATTTTTACAGCTCTAAATTGCCTTTCTTTGAGCTCTACGTTTTGAGGTATTTTACATAATCAGAGAGCTATGTTACGGAATTTTTGCATTAATTTCCGAAAAAAAGTTACAACCTACTGGCTTTGGATTTGTTTGTCAAATTTTAACATGTTTGAAACAAACGTTTTAGAAATTTTTGGTTAATTTCAACTATTTCTATAAAAAAAATTGAAAGTATAGATACTTACTATTGTTTTTTTTTTAAATTCCATATGCATAAAATCTTACACGATTCTGTTTTAAAAGCGTTACACATAAAATTTTAAAACGTTATCGAAACTAGTGAAAGCCTGCCTTAGTGACTACCTTCTAAATGAAATGGCCAATAAAATTTAAACCCCATGTATCATTCACTCAATAAAAGTCGCGATGATAAACTATATTTCGTTATTTAAAAGTATCTTTTATAACTTTTTTAATAAAGCGGGCATTGCATCTCATAATTATCACCCTTTTCTTTTTCGTTTCGCAATGCGCACGTATTCAATTTAATGCAGTTAAAGAACTTCCAATCAATTTAATGTTAATAACTTCCAGTTTAATGGGATAAGTTGGAGCCAGTACTCGCGGAAGTTTTTAGGTGAGGATATTCGTCGATAGTCATTCGTTTCTTAGATGGGGTTTATCTGTACTTTCTGCAGCGTGGCTTAACCTCGTTGGGTGAACCACTGTAACATAAAACAATTGAATGCGACCGCCGACTTCAGAGGTTCAACCGAGGGTTGTTTATTGTTAACGTGTTGCGATTCCTTTAGCTAACCACGGGATAACCTGCCTATTGTGTCCGAATAACTTGCGCCAGCTTAAACACTATCAAACGGGACGGTCTGGCTTAATGTTCGGGGTCAAAGAACAAAATTGTGCAATTTGTGTTACTTGTAGACAAGGCTAAATTTACTTAATTAGCTTATACGTCCAAATAAATATTTTTGTATACTAAATTAAAGTTTCCAATTCATGTTAAAATGTAATGTAAGAACGATATTTGACCGCCGGGGCAACTCGATTTACATAGAAATAGTTATATTATCATAGCTGCCTATCAAAGGATGTTAAGGGAGTTTCAACAAGGTAGGATTTGAATTGCACAGCACTATATTTTAGTAGAATTTATGATGAAGCGCTTAACACTTACAGAACGCATAGATGGTTGAATTTTATTACGAAAATTCCCGTTTTATTAAAAATTCGTGCAGTTTTCCCAGACAATCGTGTACCAAGTGAAACCGCTATTCGAAGCCCAATCAAAAAAAGAGACTGGTTTATAATGCTAATCTGGATATAAAAATTAGCAACACTAATTTAGAAAGAGTAACCGAAATTAAATACCTTGGTGTTATATTAGATGAAAATTTAACGTTTAAGTTACACACAAAATACATGATGAACAAAATTTCCAAAAAGATTTTTCTCTTCAAAAGATGTAGCAAACACATTAGTATGTACACTAGAGTTTTACTGTATAAAACAATAATAGCTCCTCATTTTGAGTTTTGCGCTTCATTACTTATTAATTTAAATAAAAATGAGCTTCAACAATTATTGACAGAAGTGTTGTTAAAAAAAAACAAAGTTTTTAACTGGTTTTAAACAGGTTTTTTTTAATATATTGTTTCAATTTACATTGATTCCGACATGTTTCGTCAATATAGGTTTTATTGACTTCCTCAGGGCTACAAAATTTGTTGTTATAATTAAAATTACAAATACTATACTTAAATTCTTAAAATGAATACTTACAAATATGTTATATAATGAAGCAATAATTTTCTAAGTTGTTAGACAAGGATGATTCCAGAAAAGTAAAAACACATTGTTCAATTACGATGCCACGTGTATGTCGAATATTCTTTTTCTTCTTTTTTGTTATTCACACAATATATATTATTTTAGTATTTATAATAGTGATGGTTATTTAACAGTTATGACGTAAAAACACATTATACATAGAACATATTAAATTTTTTTTGACAAAATACGGTAAAGTTAACATTAAAAATTGTTACTTAAATGAATGAACTCATGTGAACAATTTCATTCATTTAAGTAACAATTTTTAATGTGTTTAATGTTAACTTTACCGTATTTTGTCAAAAAAAATTTAATATGTTCTATGTATAATGTGTTTTTACGTCATAACTGTTAAATAACCATCACTATTATAAATACTAAAATAATATATATTGTGTGAATAACAAAAAAGAAGAAAAAGAATATTCGACATACACGTGGCATCGTAATTGAACAATGTGTTTTTACTTTTCTGGAATCATCCTTGTCTAACAACTTAGAAAATTATTGCTTCATTATATAACATATTTGTAAGTATTCATTTTAAGAATTTAAGTATAGTATTTGTAATTTTAATTATAACAACAAATTTTGTAGCCCTGAGGAAGTCAATAAAACCTATATTGACGAAACATGTCGGAATCAATGTAAATTGAAACAATATATTAAAAAAAAACCTGTTTAAAACCAGTTAAAAACTTTGTTTTTTTTAACAACACTTCTGTCAATCAAAAAATAACAGGATATCTTAAATTAATTCAACAATTATTACAGATATTACAAAATCGCGCCATGCGCACTATTTTAAAGTGTTCAATTCATTCCCCCATCAAGGTTATGTTAAATACACTTCAATTTATGAGTAATTATCAGAGAATAATATTTAGAACATTAGAGCTAGTTTTAAAAATTAAATTACAAAAAACATCAAAATATCTATATGAAAATGTAAAATTAGTACATGAGATCCACAGTTATAAATCTAGAAATAGGCTTGATTTCGTTATAGAGAAATGTACTAAAAGTCAAACTGCTCGTTCGTTATTTTATAAAGGTTTTAAAATACTTAATAATTTGCCGCATCAAGTCAAAATATGTAATAATTATAAGAAGGGTATTAAATTAATTAAGGAGTACGTATTAGAACACTATTAAACTATTATTTTAGATATTTAGAAGATTTTTAGATTTTTATTTTATTTCATTCTAATTTTATTTTTATTATATTTACTATTACCTATGTAAATTATGTTACAATGTAATAGCAATTGCTAAATAAAGCTAACTTAACCACAGGGCCGTGGCTAGAGCATTTGGCACCAGGGGCAAACTTATATATGGCGCCCCCTGGTTAAGCCTTTTGTGTCCATTACAAATTTAGGGATCTTAAAAAACGCTTTTGTTAATATAAAGAGTATTATAGTTCCATAGAACAGAAAAAGTTGTATTAAATCAGATGTAAGCAATTAGCATCGACTAGAATAATAGTTAAATTTTACAACAAATTTGATAGTTAATCACTTCATTACATCACCATAAATCGTTACTGATAGGCTGTAGAAATCACAAAGCGCGTTTTGCTAGTTTTATTTGATTTTCGACGATTGCTGCCAACTGTCTACACCTTAGAAAGAGAGAGAAATATAATTTTCATCCCATTCCATCGGCATCAGTCACCACTCATTGTGTAATGTTCTGTGATTGGGTACATAGGAAATGTGCAATATACCAGAGGGATGGTAATATTCTATAGCAGTGCGTGGTACGAGTACATACTCTGCGCAATTTAAACACATAATTGACTCAGTGTTGCCGATAAATTGGAATTTTGAGGCCCCATCATCACGGCGCCCTGGGCAGTGCCTACGCTGCCTCTATCTCTTCACAGCCCTGGTTCACTACAAGATCTGAAGCACCAAAGCGCAGTCGGGTTTGTCGTTCAGTCGAAAATTCATCGTCGTTCACAAGAATTGAACCTTTCCACCGCCACTCTACATCGAATTTTGACAAGAGATCCTGACCTGCACACGTATAAAGTTCAATTGACACAAAAAAGCAAGCCTGCTGGCCATTCGCTGTGACAAACAACCGCGGATTAGGTGTTGGAAAACCTTGAGGACAATGCTGATTTTGCAACAAAAAAAAATGTTTAGCGACGAAGCGCATTTTCATTTAAAAGGCTTTGTCAATAATCAAAACTGGCGCATCTGGGGTTCCGAAAACCTTCTTGTGATTCAGAAAAGGCCGATATATTAGAAACGTGTAGCAATTACGTGCGGATTTTGGTCAGGCGATGTCATTAGACCGCACTTCTTCGCACATGGGATAAAAATTTTAACATAATTAAGAACTACTTTATTTACCTTTAGATTTGGGATTGCTGGAAATAAAATGTTTAGTAATTCAGTTAAGTATATTTTTGAACTTATTCAACGAACCAACAGTAACATTTTACGAACAGCATCAACGCCTTCGACCGTGAACACAGACGTCGTCTCCTATTGTGTATTATTTATCATTGAAAAATACGTTATCTTAAGTTTCGTAAAAGCATTTCGTGGCGCATTTTCGCGAAGAACATTTTTCACGCTAAATAAACAGAGATCTGCTGAAAAAGCAGATCTACAAAGTTGCTTATCTACCTCGAAATGAAATACGTGATGATGATATTATAAATTAACGAATTTATGTTTGGTTAACGGTTAACCTCATGTTAGGGCAGTAACGAACTAAGAGAATTGCGCCTTGGAGAGCTTACGCCATGTAGGCGTGCGCTAGTCGCGTTTATCGTTAACCCTCATGTTTACCGGTTCGCTCGCCAATATCCCTCTATGTGCATAAATCCGGAAACAATGCTCCTCTTTGAAACACGCTGCAAATATGTGGAAGTTATACGAGTGCTTAATTGTTTAGGACGGATGCGTTTGTTTGACCAATTGGTGAAAATACATATAGCAGGCTGATTTTGTAAATAATTTTCATTTACGAGTGCGCTTGAAAAATTAAATCAGATTAGAAATAGCTTGTTGAAATAGTTGTTGTTTTAATAGCTCAAAATCCACTAACTATCATGAAATTCCTGTAAATATATAAACAATGAAACGGTTTTCACAAGATGGACTCTCACCAAAAACAATCACTCTGCGTTTATCTATAATCATCTATATGTATACAGGGTGTAGACTCGGATCACGCAACATAGCAATTTCAATGGTAAAATTTTAAAAGTCGAATTCTTGCTCCGCTAATTATTTTAGAAAAAAAGTGCAAATACGTTTTTTGTAGAGAAAAAAATTCTGTATCCATAAATGTAATCAATATTACTTTTTCGTTTTCCAAAAACAGAAAAATAAGCAAATTAAAGAACGCGTTTTCGCGAAAATCTGTAGTGCCTTGGAATTATGCTACGACAACTGCCCATCTTACTAACACTTACTACTTACTGTCACTTTGACGTTTGAAGTTTATTCTTAATTATCATTTTTATTATATCTTGCAATGAAAACATAACTAATTGTGTAAAATAAATGTTTGATAAAATATAAAGTATAATTAAGAATCAATTTCGCGTCAAAGTGACAGTATAAGTGACATTAGGCTGGGCAGTTGTCACAGCATAATTCCAAGGCACTACAGATTTTAGCGAAAACGCGTTTTTTAATTTGCTTAATTTTCAGTTATTGGAAAACGAAAAAGTAATATTGATTACATTTATGGATACAGAATTTTTTTCTCTACAAAAAACGTATTTGCACTTTTTTTCTAAAATAATTAGCGGAGCAAGAATTCGACTTTTAAAATTTTACCATTGAAATCGCTATGTTGCGTGATCCGAGTCTACACCCTGTATATAAAAATGAATGCATGTATGTATGTATGGATGTTTGTCCTTTATGCATTCCTATACCATTCATCCGATCCTGACCAAATTTGGCACAGACAATCAATCTATAGGACCATGGGAAGAAGATAGACTATACAAGAATTCCCAAAAAAATCGTCCGGAAAAGATATTGAGGAAACTTTTGAGTATGTGCTAATTTTAATTAAATTACGATCTAAAATTTGTATGAAGTATGGAAAAAGTTACACTATTATCAAGAAAAACTGTAAATATTTTTAAAACTCATCACAATGGCTTAAAACTTCAAACATTCGGTATTTATAGCTTAAATAAATATTGTTAGCTTTCAAATCAGTTAAAAAAACGTTTTCTTAAACAATAGTAATTAAAAATACATTTGCATTCCATACAAATAAATCAATAAATACTTTATTTTATAAATATTTCCAAAATAATACGGCATGCGACATCTGTTAGAGACATTTTCTACTTGTATTTTGTATCAGGAGCACATAAAGGAGGTGATAAATACGCTACGACATATGCGACTGTTACAACTAACGTATTAAAAAGAGACAAATAGTACTTCGTATATCTAAACTAGATATAAGTATCAACATCCGATGATAAATCTATCTCCTTCTAACGTATCAACTATGCGGCGTACATTTGATGTGCGTATTTGTAGCATGTTGACATTAGCTCAATCATAACAGCTGATATTGTATTATTTAAAAAAGTGAAATTTTAGCCTTAATAACAACATTTAAGATAAAACAAACACTCCTCCAATAAACATAGGTGACCCTTCATAAAATGCAACACTCAAATTGACAAACTTTGACATGACCAAATTCGCGGTTCTTTCAAAAATTCCAATAGTTTTACAACTTTTTCCATACCTACATTAAAAGTGTGCAATTTATCATTAATTAAGCAAACTTTTAGTTTAATTATGGTTTAATAAACACTGTATAACTTCCCTTGATATTGTAGATATTTTACAAAAATGCTTTAATCCTAAATGATAATTTTGACAGAAATATCGATATAATTTTAATAAAATTATTGTTGGCAACTACAATAAAGAATACTGTAAAACCGAAAAAATATTTTGTTTTTTAAGTTGTAATACATTCAAAATGTACAATCATATGACAAAATTATTAATAATAATGTAATTTATTTTAGCGATTTGCTCATTATGTTTACATTTTTATAACAAGTACATAATATAAATATATAAAATTTAAAATTTTTCCTAATATGACTACTGAGCTTACGTCTAAACCTTACAACATTAGTTTCACTTTTAAGTTCACTTGATAATTCATTGTAAAATTTCAGTCCTTTATAAAAAAGAGAATTTTTAGTGTAATTTTGTGTCCTGAATGGCAATTTAAAGTCTTATTATAATAATGATATTTACTGGGCAAGGGAAAATACACACTTAACAGTTAAAAGACGTGATCAAAATTATTTTAATATCAATGTTTGGTGTCCTATTTTTGGTACGAAAATTCTCGGTCCTTATTTTTATGAGGAAAATCTAAATTTAGAGCTATTAGTTATTTTTACAAATTAATTGGACGAAACGTTAAACAATACAAAATTTGAACTACTTTCAGCAAGATGGAGCACCTGCTCACACTGCACAAACTGCATCAGGCCATTTATTAGAAGGATTTAATGATTAGATAGGTAACACAGTTCCCATTGCATGCCCTCCCAGGTTTCCAGATCTATCCCTCTTGATTTCTTTTTAATGGGGAACTACTTAAGATAAAAATAACAAAAAAAAGCCACAAAAAGTTGATGATCCAAAAACCAATATAAGATATCTATAAATAAAATATTTTCACGTGTGTATTTAAAATCAAGTAAAATAGGTCAGTATACACAGTATTTCCTAGTCAATTTTGCTTTTAAATGATCCCTGACGAAATGCTGGAAACGTTTTAGTTAATATAAACATAAGTGAACACTTCGACGTCAGTGTTTACGATTCATAAAGAAATGTCGTTTCCAACTTTTCCATTATCAAACTTTTACAAGCTTTTATCTATACAAGCTAAAATTACTTCCATTTCCCTTTCAAATTTTACGATAAACAGTTGATGAAGTCTTTACAGTTTTTCTTCTCAGTCATCAGGCGTCGTTTTTTTGTCTTGCCAGTTTTCATAAAAGCCGGTTATAATGTTTCAAATACAATTATGACGAAATTAACTCTAAATGGAAGTTGGCGCTTTTTTATTTCGTGCACTTAAAAGTTCTATCGTTTAAAAATTATACAGGGTGGTCCAAATTCGATGGGATTGCATGGGTATCTCGGTTAATATTTAAGATAGAGAAACGGTTAAATTACCAAAAATGTGCAGTTTTCTGAGAAAAACTCAGAACCGTTTCGAGTTATCGAATAAAAAGTGTTTTTTTGTCATATTAATAATGTGCCATATCTCCGTTATTATTGTAAATATTGAAAATATTTATAAAGATTATTTTTAGATATTTTTATGTTTAATTTGATTATACTAAAAAAAAAAAATTTGCGCGCGCCGTTAAAAAGTTATGACACAAACTTACCTTTTTTTAAATGGGAGCAATAGTTGGCTATGACCTATTTAAATTTCTCATTTTTTTCTCATTCCAAATATATAAGGATTGATGTATTTATTTTCAACAATACGCAAGTTATGAAGGTTTTTTAGTTTTTTTAGAAAATCATAGTAGGCTGTGAAAACAAAAAAAAAAAAAAAAAGGTGTAAAACTTTATAAAACTCATGTGGTACAAGTTACCAAGGTTTTTTAATTTGTTGTGGAGATAAACATTGTAAATATTTGAAAATAAAAAAACAACGATAGGTATAGTCGGTATCAGCAGTAATGTAGGATAGATATTGTTGTTTATCTTATGTTCAAAAATTTTCGTATTCATCTCAATAACAAATTAAAAAACCTTGGTAACTTATACCACATGAGTTTTATAAGGTTTTACACCTTGTTTATTTTTTGTTTTCACAGCCTATGATTTTCTTTAAAAAAAAACTAAAAAACCTTCATAACTTGCGTATTGTTGAAAATAAATACATCAACCCTTATATATTTGAAATGAGAAAAAAATGAGGAATTTAAATAAGTCATAGCCAACTATTGTTTCCATTAAAAAAAAGGTAAGTTTGTTTCATAACTTTTTAACGGCGAGCGTAATTTTTTTTTTTAAAGTATAATCAAATTAAAGATAAAAATATCTAAATATAATCTTAATAAATATTTTTGATATTTAAAACAATAACAGAGATATGACACATTATTAACATGACAAAAAAACACTTTTTATTCAATAACTCGAAAACCGGAAATGATAGAATATTTTTGAAAACGGTTCTGAGTTTGTCTCAAAAAAGTGCACATTTTTGGTAATTTAACCGTTTCTCTATCTTAAATATTAACCGAGATACCCATGCAATCCCATCGAATTTGGACCACCCTGTACAGAAAAAAAAAACAAGAATAGAATATAAATTATTTTAACAATCATAAGTTACAACAACGAACAAATTTAGCGACGAAATTGTTGTTACAGGCAGTAGAATTAAAAAAATTACACCGCCAAATCTGTTATAGATTTTGACGATGAAAATGATTTATTACTATTGTTACTACAATTTATAATATACAGGTGGCAAATTATAAAAAAAGTTACATACTTAAAACTATCTGACTAAGGGATTCTAAATATACTGACTGCTACATTTAATACAAAGAAATAGTCATAATCATTAATCGTTTAAATTACTACTTCGTATACAGGGTGTTCCAAATTCGAGTAAATGCATGGGGATCTCGCTTATCTTAAGAGCTACGAGGTCGTTTAAGCTAGGGCAAAGTTGCGAAATTAGATGCTCAACAAATATCTGCAAAGAAAGTTTTCATAGCTGTCTTAGTTCAAAAGTTATTCAAGAAAAATTGAAAAAGTTGATTTACTTTTTTTGTCCTATTTCTTACATTTTTTAAGATATTGACAATCTGGAAGCACTTCTCCATAGCAACTTTTTACGCTTTATATTTTGAGATAACATAGAATATCCAACAACGTTTCGTCTCTTCAGAAACATCAACTTCATTTTTTTTAAATACGGCGAAAAAATTCTAATCTCATAGTCGACAAAACAAACTTGGTAAGACAAAACTGAATGCATTAAAATATGCGTTCTAGCCTTCTGCTAAAGCCTTAAGGTTGCCGGTAATACGAAGCCGTATAATTTCACAGACTATTAACAACACAAACGCATCCCAAAACGATAACACATGTTTTAAGATAATCCACGCGCGTAATTAATTAATGAACAAGGTTAGAAACGAGCAATAAATCAAATCTAGTTAATGTAACATTTGCTTCGCAGCTTCCTCTGACCCAAAATATATCGAATAACTCGCCTCGATTCTTTAAGCGTTCAACTAACCGAAAAATTAATTGTTACTCAAACAAAAAATCTGAAAACGTACGAAACACATGTTAGAATAACATTAATTTTAAATTTAGGCGCCTCATCATAATCCAGTTAGCCTATATTTATCAGGCATTAAGGTAAATTGGACATGGTAACAAGATTTGGCGAACACGCTGAAAAAATTACATCAATTACTTGTACAACTTGATTTAAAAAATGCTTTTAGTATTTAAAATGATAGCAACATTTTAAAAAAACCTACTACTAGCTTGGTAAAAATAATATTATCTCAAATAATGTAATAATATTACGGTTATTAGTCACATCGGTTATCATTGAAATATAAACCAATTTCTAGCACGTTGTTTTTAAACATGTGTACTTATGTTACACTAACTGTATGGAATTTATATTTTATTTACAACGAATGATTGTTTTAATATTGTGTTTCAACATGGGAATCTCGCTTAATATAAGAGCTAGGCAACGTTTTCCAAAGTGGGTTTCGCTGAACCCCGGAATTTCACTGAAAAAAATCAGTGGTTCCGAGTGTTTATTGGTGTTGCTTTGCTAATTTTTATAGCATTTAAATTGGACCCCTAAAATTGAATACGCGCGATAAACAATAAGTAATGATATTAAAAATCATATGTGCAGCTTATTAAAATCCCCAACTGAGTATTACCCAAAATTTAAAGAACAATGATAATATTTGGGTACCAAATCCATCCCGGGCAGGGACAAGGGTGGGGTAAACTATAGGTACCCTACACTGCGTTAGGGTACCTAGGGTAAACAAGGTACTTGCTTTAGGTGAACAATGGAAAGGGCGTCAAATTGATGGAAAACAAGTAATTGCAAAATTTAAAAAAAAACGAACTTTAAGCGAACAAATAAATTTTAAATTCTTATGTAGGTACTAGTGATTGCAATACCGGACCAAAATTCAATACCGGTATTCGGTATTTATTCGCAAGTAATACCGGTATACCGGTATTAATACCGGTATTGCTTTTTTAAAAAAAGTATTAATTTTGAAAATACAATATATGCATTTTACACATATGTACATATAGCAAGTATAATGTCAAAACACAAATTTACATAAAATAAAGAAACTTAAAAAAATTACATAATCTGTAAAAAAATATGGACACAAAAAACTGAAGATATACAGGGTACCTAATTGATTGGGACCGGGCATTAAAAATATATGAAGAATGAAAAAGGGTATTGCTCTGAAATTTTGGTTATGACCATAATGGCATCTGAGCTGTTTAATGAACATATTTTCAAGAAGGCGACCCTTCCGGAAATACCGGAACTTGACGTCTACTTTCTTATTTCAAATGCAATGGTCTATTTTTTATTGCATTTTTGGATTTAACACGTTATTTTAGAGGGACTATTAGCATACCCTATACCTAAGTGCAGTAGTTTTTAGATTTTTGGACTTTTTTGAAATTTTTTGATTTTCATCGTAATGCTTAATATTATCTATCGCCGCCATTTTTGAAGAAAAAAACGCTTAAATTTAGACCATGCATAGAAGAATTTTTGCAATCGATGCATTACTTACAGGGTGTCCAAAATTTAATTTTTTTTTAATACAATTTCAGACCAATAAAACTCGTTTTTTTTCAAATTTTTCTAATTCAAAAGTAAATTCTACATCAATCTATATTAGCGTTTCCTATACCTATCTGCAATAATTTTCGAGTTATTAAGAATTTTTGATAAAGTTAAGAGAAATTGCAACATTTTTTAATAGTAAGCCTTTGAAATAACAACAAATATTCCAATGTTGCAATATTCTTTCGTCTTCTAATAATATCATCTCTCTTTTAATTAACTTAAATACATCATTTTGTAGCTCAATTTTGTGTTTTGCATTTATTGCTATTTTTTTATTTATGGCAGACTGCAATTATAAAATAATAAAATTCTAATTTAAAAAATATAATATTAATACCGAATACCGGTATTAGACCATCAAATGAGACGGTATTTCGGTATTGTAAAATGGCACGGTATACCGGTATACCGGTATTGCAATCACTAGTAGGTACATTATCTACATGTAATTTAATACTGCAAGAAGTTGATAAAACTAACAAAGCTTTGCAATCAAAAACGATAACTATAAATACTATAACTATAAATACGTTTAATAGAAGAATTATCTAATTCCTTGTAGCAAATGAGAGACACCGTATGGGAAAATATTTTATCTAAGAGTGAAAATTAGGCTTTAGAAATGGAAGTGTATACAGCTTTTGAAAACAAATGAAGCAAAATTATTCAATTAGATGATCAATCTCAGCTATCAGTTCCTATAATGATTAATATTTATTTACAGTAGAAATGAAAGGGGTAATAGATGTTTTAATATCACAACTTAGATGGAGATTTGAAAAGCTATACCTATGAGATTTCGGCTGATTTCGAATTTGTAACAGGGAAAAATTAAAGTCGAAGGATACAGAAAATTTAAAAAAAGCAGCTTGTGATTTATCCCTACAATATCCAAACGAAATAAATTCTATAGAATTCTTATCAGAAATAATCAGCAGTAATATAACAAGTGCGTTGAAAATCATCGATAATTTTTGGAAAATATGCCCGAATGCAAGTTGAGCTGAAAAAACACGGGTGCACGAAGTGCACTAGTCATTTTTTCTGATTCAACTTGCGTGAGTAAAGATTTGTCAAAAATTATAGATTATTTTCAATGCACGAGTTATATTTTGTCAGAAAATTTCCTTCACCCAACCTACTTGTCAAATTAAATGTATGTTATGTCAAATTTTACAAGTAGGTACTGTCAGAGTGGTGCCTCGGGGGTGTGATTTAATCTATATTAAAGTAACGCTACTGGTCGCCGAAATTCGTCAAAAAATTATCAAGAACAAAATATTTAATTCCCCTACCAAATTTATATTTTCGACCAATCACAAACTCAGATTTCTTAGAAACGACCAATAAACGCTTGGAATCCTGTTGCGAAAAGGATATTATCAGTGTATGGTTATGTATATAAGTTGTTTCGGGGTTGCAACCGCGTCGAAGGTTTCTTCATAACCGACGTTTCGGCCTCCTTTATCTGGGACATCTTCAGGGGTTGTTGGTTAAACAGCAATATTTTTTAACGATAATTTGCATTCGCATATTATGTAAACAAACTAAACGAAACAAAATCATTAATACAAACTAAAACGAGACAAACAATTGATCAATAAATGTCTGCTTAAACACAGGTGTTTTATTTTTTTTTCACAATAAGTTGGCTTGTTTTTGTGTTTTGCAACTTACAACACTGTAAACAACTCCTTAAGGTAAATTGGTTAATACAGGGTGCCCATTTTTCTAACCTGTTGTATGGGTAACTCCGTTAATATTAGAGATACAGAAACGTTTAAATTAGCAAATTTGTGCAGAATTTAAAGGAAAATCTGATGCCATTTTCAAATTTGACCTACGTCATCAACTTTTTGAAATATTTTGAAAAAACTGAAAAAGGTCGATTTTTTCAAACTTAAATAATTCCGGAACCATATGAGTTAGAACCAAAATAAAAATTGGCTTTTATAGATGTTTTTACGTAGATTTCAAATATGTTAACGAAATTTTCATAGCACTCTCGATTTCCGAGTTCTAGCACAAACTTGCATTTTTTTAAATGGAAGTCATAGTTGGCTATGGTCTTATTAAAAAGGTTATTTTTTTCTCGTTTCAATGATATAAGGGTTGTTATGCTTTACTTTTGTAGTTTTTCTTTAAATAAGCAAAAATCATTTTACATGTTCTGCCTACTAATAGACGGGAGTTATCCTGTGTTGATGTTCTTTTTTTTTCGATGTGACATTTAAGAGTTGTCTCTTATCGTTAGTGTAGCAATTATTAGGCATACAGCCTTTTCAGTTGACACCACATTCAAGGGACAACTCCCGGGTAGATGATGTTGGTTTATAATTTACGTATTCCAGGACTCTCTCTACATCTTCTTGCTTAAATTTAATTTTCAAACCTTTGGATTTTGTAAATGAACTGTATTTTTTTAAATTGGTTTCTAATAACGAAAATAATTTCTTTCTTGGTTGCCCCCTTTTCATAAATCTTTGCAAATACATATCACTTTAATTTCTACTATTTCTACCTATTACAAGCCTAGTAATAAAAAAGCATGTCGTTTCTTTCTTCATTAGAAAACATTGTTTTTGAAATTGACAATAAAGTCAATCATAAATTTTGATCAACACGAGAGAGAGATTTATACGTATAACAAACAATAAATGTTATTTGACAAATTATGAGGTTTTGTTTTTAAAATTTGTAACTGGCTAATAACTGCTACACTAACGATAAGAGACAACTCTTAAATGTCACATCGAAAAAAAAAGAACCAACACAGGATAACTCCCATCTATTAGTAGGCAGTGAACATGTAAAATGATTTTTGCTTATTTAAAGAAAAACTACAAAAGTAAAGCATAACAACCCTTATATCATTGAAACGAGAAAAAAATAACCTTTTTAATAAGACCATAGCCAACTATGACTTCCATTTAAAAAAATGCAAGTTTGTGCTATAACTCGGAAATCGAGAGTGCTATGAAAATTTCGTTAACATATTTGAAATCTACGTAAAAACATCTATAAAAGCCAATTTTTATTTTGGTTCTAACTCATATGGTTACGGAATTATTCAAGTTTGAAAAAATCGACCTTTTTCAGTTTTTTCAAAATATTTCAAAAAGTTGATGACGTAGGTCAAATTTGAAAATGGCATCAGATTTTTCTTTAAATTCTGCACAAATTTGCTAATTTAAACGTTTCTGTATCTCTAATATTAACGGAGTTACCCATACAACAGGTTAGAAAAATGGGCACCCTGTATATTTGAGGAAAAGTAACTTTGAGAACGTAAGGTGTAAATCTTACAAACTAATGGAAGAAGTTAATCCTTAAAGTAATTGAAAAACTTAATACATCAAATAATATATTTTGCTTATTGCTATTTCGTGACAGAAAAATGGATTATATCACATAAATAGGCCAAGTAAACATAATATATTTTACGATAACAACATTTTCGCAATGTGTATTAATGTTTCACAAACACTTTTGTTCGTAACATTACCTTGTGTTTTTGATAATACAAAACATTTCATTCTATTTTGCTACTACATTATGACGTCTTTTATATTTTTTTTAAGTAATTTTCAAAGGCTTACATCCAATGCTCTTATTGTTTCTGTAATACAAAGAGCATACACATATGTACACCGGCTTATACTCGTATGTAGATCAATAAAGACCTACCCATGGTAGATAAACGAGTTCAGAATAAAATCTACACAAACATTTTCGTAAACTAGTGGGAAAAAAAGTATTAACAATCGCAGGAATAATTATGTCGCCTAGAGTTTAATTTTTTATTCATTTTCGATTAAACCTACATAACACTGACTGTATTCAAGTTGTTAATGATTCAGAAAAAAATTGCTAAAATTTAGCTTTCCAATATTTGATTTCCATCAACAAACACTGCATTTAACGAACGTTTTTCAAGTCGTTTTGTGTGATACACAATTATTCTGTCTCTTACTGTTTCTTAAAATAAAACGAAGTACAAAATTTGAGTAACGTAATATTGAATTTCGCTCATCCTGAAAATCTGGAAACCAAATTGGAAAAGAGGTAAATTTATTTCGTCGTAGCGTGCAGACGATTATTAAATCGAACAAATTTACAAACTCCATCCCCGGGAAGCCGCAAACTGCAAGAAAATTTGCCGTTACAACTGGGAATGTACATCAAAGAAAATTGACGTTCCACTTACAGTGGAATAAATAAACGCAACGAAATTTTTTCAAACCGACAATAAAAGTGTGTGCGTAAAATCGAGACGCTATTTTAAACGCAACGATCAACGCAAAAAGATAATGTTAAACGAAAAAATTTGCGCTTAACTTAAATCGAAAATAAAATAAGAACACATGAAAGTACATTATACCAATATGAAAATAGAGAGCTTAAATGTGTAGGCAGTA
This sequence comes from Elmis aenea, assembly GCA_947652605.1. Classification (NCBI taxonomy): domain Eukaryota; kingdom Metazoa; phylum Arthropoda; class Insecta; order Coleoptera; family Elmidae; genus Elmis; species Elmis aenea. The sequence goes on from OX393579.1 coordinate 12,127,979, forward strand.
AACATGTACCTACAATTAATAATTTCAACACCACTTTAATGATATTTTGTTTCTAGCAGATTTTATTGTTTATTAGATTTTTAAGAGGTTCGTTGATTGTAGACGCTTTAAGTATTATTTTCAAATTCTTTTTGTCATTACATAAGTCAGAATAAGCCTAGATTAAGAGATATATTTATAAAGTACCCCAATCTGCATACGATTTTGGAGTATAAACAATTGTATACAAGATAAAACTTACATAAGTAGAACTACTCGTACAAATATGTGTTAATATAGGTGTGTTAGAAAATCTTGAAGTGGTTCTTTTCCATGTTCCCAGATGACACACCTGAACAACCTACACAAGAACATAAAATTTACGATGGAGGAAGAGAAGAATGGCGCGTTACCCTTTCTGGACATACTGGTCAAAAGAGAAGCAAACGGAACACTTAGCCACAGCGTTTACCGTAAACCGACCCATACCAACCGATATCTAAATGCTGCATCACATCACCACCCGGCCCAAAAACAATCGGTGATCAACACATTAATACATAGGGCTAAAGAGATATGCACACCAGAAAACATCAAAGAAGAACTGAACATGGTCACGAGAGCCCTGCAAGAAAACGGTTACCAGCGTAAACAAATACTTCGTACCATACAAAAACATGCCACGCCAAAAGAAGGAAAAGAAAAGAAAGAATACATCGCTACGACTTACTTGCCCTACATCAGCGGAGTGACTAACAAAATATCAAAGCTTCTACAAAAACATAAAATCAAAACCGTTTTCAACGCTCCTTTGAAGCTCTCGAATAAATTAAGAAGAACACACGACACAGGACTACACCACGCGGGAATATATAGCATACCTTGCTCCTGTGGAAAAGTATACATAGGACAAACTGGCAGGAGTATACAAACGCGTCTCAAAGAACACGAAGGACAAACAACAAGAAAACAAGTCGATAAATCAGCGGTAGCAGAACACGCCCAAGGTACAGGACACAACATCCTCTTCAGAGAAACAAAACTACTGGCCCGCGCAAACCATTTCTGGCCAAGATTATATCGAGAATCATTGGAAATCATCAAGAACCCAAACAACTACAACAGAGACACAGGCATACAACTCCCAAACATCTGGAAACCAGTCATCACAAAATCACTGAGACAGAACAAATCCATCAAGCGGAACGCCACGCCTCCACAAGCTGGATATATAAACCCAGCAACATCCCTCATAAATTAGTCGTTTTGAAAAAGACCAAGACACAATGGTCGAAACGTCAACTACTTCTAAATATAGAAGACGCGGTTCCAAACCCGGAAACCAAGATTGTATTATGGATAACGGCCGCGAAAGCCTCAAGAATAAAATAGTGATAAAACCAGTTTTGAAAAATATTTATTTCGTTTCCGTTCTTGAACGGAAAATGGTAATTTCTTTTCGTTTTCGTTCTCAAAAAAATCGCTTAATTTCGTTTAACGTCTTCGTTCCGTTCTCAGTCCCTGCTTTTAATACAGTATTTTGGCCAATGCATCGGCACAAGTCAGATCTGTCTTTTGATAATTAGTTTAGTCACAAGATCATAAAGTTTTGGCATACATGATAAATTGGTAATTTTATAACAAGTCAAAAAAACAGAATAGACTGTTGGAGGAGCTACATTAGCCAAAATCGTAATTAAAACTACGAGGTGAATGAAGGTGAATAATGTAAATTGACATACGAGGCCAAAAACTTTTTAACATAGTTTATCAAAGTATGATTTTCATTACTGTGTTTTCTTTACATCAATCAATAGTAATTTCAACAGCCATATACTAAAAATTAAGGTAACAAGTAACAGAAATAAAAACCATTACCGATATGCAATTTATTGCCGAAAAGTTACCATTTATTTTGACAAGAACCGATTATTTGGCTAAAAAGCCAATATGACTGATTGCCGGTTATCTAGCGATTAATCGGTACATTCTTACTTGGGACACTGTAAAATTTAACAATGGTATCTATATTACATAACAAGGGTTGTAAGAAGCATATTACGCACGAGTGGAAAAGTTAAGCACGGAGCCGCGTAGCGGCGAGTGCGTAATTGCTTTACAACTTGTGTTATGTAAGTTACTTTTTCTACGATCACATAATACTTACGATTTTAACGGCTTTTTGGCGAATATACAATTTTGACGTAAGTCTACTTTGACTTTTCTAGACAAGTGTGCGTTTTGCTTACCGTGCATTAGGACAACTTAAAAATATCAGCATTGCGTTATGAAACCTTTGTATCCACTTAATTTTTTTTAAACACATGATAGCTAGAATCTATCATAATTATTATAACTCGTGCATCCGGTACTAAAAAATCTACTCATATATTTTTTTAATATGGAAGTTTTTCGTGTACTTTTATACGCTTCTTGTTATTTAATGTTGCAAGAAAAAAAGTAATCAAAATAACTGGAGTTTTAATAAAATACAGCATTTTATATTTTTATTACATTTTTTCTATGCTCAGAATTTTAGCTGCAATGTGACGTTGTTCGTTAAACGATATACCCTCGAGTGATTTGCAGATGTAATTACTTCGCGTTCAATTATATGGCATAAAATTGTATCATAATTGGCAAAAAATGTATGTTTTATTGCAATAACCGTACATATTTCAGTGTAGCTTTAATATGCGTGTTTTCGCTTTATCAGCAAAGCCCTCTAGATATAAATGAATTTTAATTAGTGTTTTGTATTGTTCTTTAAAAATAACAACACACACTGTCGCACGATAGCAGCGTTTCAATAATTAGTGCTTTTGCAAAAAGCAAAAACTCCACGCGTTTTTTTTATTTGTTTCTGCTACTGCGAACAGGAAATATTTGTTTTTGCGAGCGTATTACCGTAATATCTCCGTAGAATTTCAGGCAGGCCAAATATTTGTTTTTCGGTGGTTTCAGAATCATTTTAAATTCCTGTTTAATTAACATATTAGTAATTTATTATGTTGCTGAGAGTTAAGCTCTGGCAATGTTGCCGTTGCGAAATAACGTCGCTTTTGTAATTGGAATATTTGCCAAATGAACAGGTTCAGCTTCTATTTCAAGGGTAATTAGTTTAAATCCTGTGGAACACAGGCGCTGTCTTAATAAGCCAAACTAACGTTATTTTGTTGGTTTAAATTTAGCTCGAACTGCAGACGAAACAGACTTCTGAAGTTTTGGTTGTTTTATTAATAATTGTGTTGTTGTAAATTTTACAATAGAGTCGTTTTACGTGACATAAGAAAATTATTTCACATAGTTACAGTAGCTGTTCTCAAGACGTTAAATTATTTGGAATGCGTTCAGCATTATACGAAGATATAGAAGTGAACATAAAAGTTAAAATTCTTATTCTAAATTCATAGTGTGATGTACCTACCTGTAATAATTGATTATGATTTTTTTCTACTACCACTAATGTAAATGACGCTTAATTGACAAGACAACCAAATTACATGTGTCTATTAGCCAAAAAGCCGTTAAAATCGTATGTATTATGTGATCGTAGAAAAAGTAAGCTACATAACACGAGTTGTAAAGCAATTACGCACTCGAGGAAATACGCACACACCGCTACGCGGATCCGTGCGTAATATGCTTCTTACAACTCTTGTTATGTAATATACTACTTCTATTAAACAATTTATTTGAAAAAAAAGGATGCTATTTAAAAAAATTAAATAAAACTTTAAAATCCAATGACTCAAAAAACATTGAAAATATGTAAAATCCAGTAAAATATTTAAAATTGACTTGCGAATATTTTGTATTAGCACCAAATCTCTATTGAGAGTTTACACCCTGTATAATCGCCAAACGGCACTTACTTTCCGAATATGCCTCGTATTTAAACAGTTTTAAGGCCACAAAATAGTCGCAATTAAAGCACGTTTTAACTCAAAAAAAAAACTCCTAAATGTACATTCATTAAAATACGACTTTTTTCTTTAGGTTGAAAAAGTTACATGATTTAAAGTTTGAATTAATCAAAATGTACACTAACAAGCGCAAAACTGCAAAGTTGTAAATAACATGTTTCTTTTTATTTACTTTTACATTAAAGCACTTAGAATTACGACGTGCAATCAAAGTAAAAACGTTACGCTTTAATAATATATCATCGTCTGCGATACATTTCCATTAACTCCACTTTGAGTATGAAAAGTGACTGCAAACAGATAACATCCATGTCATCGAATGATCTACGCTAATTAAACTGTAACGAGTGGCTTTGGGACAAGTTATACAAACTGAAAACATGGTAGACGTTGTAATCTAATAAGCTACAATGTATATCTACAAGATATATTGTAAACATTGTTTGATAAATATTCAATTAACGTGGAATGACATTTGATATATCACAAAAATATGCTAGTATGTACATAATTTAATGCTAAACGCAACAACAATTAAGCGAAAACCGTTAAATGCGCAAAAAATCTTTGCTGGGAGATAACTATATTAAAAATAATTTAACCACTGTACATTACAAGTCTTGAATTCCAATAGAAAAGTAAATGTCAACGTGTATTTCGTTAAGACAAAGATAATTTTGAACGACGCAAAGATCGATAGTACCAAGTTTGAACTGTTGGCGCAACAGCAAGTTTAAAAATATTTTTTTAAGACTTTACTTCTTTGTCTAATCGGTTAAGAATCTTTTTGGAAGAAAAATGTAATCACTTTTGAGATCCCCGTCTCTTCTTTAGCAAATATTAAATTTGGTATTGCGTTTATTACTGATTTTCTTATTTTTCATGTAAGTTTTATATTTATAATATGCTTTATACTCCGCTTGTATTCGTTGTTTCATTTCTTCCCTCTTGTGGTTCTGGCGATTAATTACTGTTCCCAGATATTGAAAATTTTCTACTCCTTCGAATGTATACTTTCCTACTATCACTTCTCTACTTTCTCCTTCTGTATTATTTTTTTAATTTCCATATATTTTGTTTTTCCTGATTTATTTTAAACCCCCTTTTCTTTGCCTCCGTCTGGATTTTCGATAGTGCTTCTTTTAAACTCCCTGTCTCTTGCTATTAAGGCTAGATCATCGGCATAAGCTACTATTTGTGCTGATTTTTCAATTATAGTCTCTTTTATTCCGCATTTTCTAATTATACCTTCTATTCTAACGCTATATTAAATATTGTCGCTGATAGAGAAAACAAATCAGTAATGATACAATAATGCGAATCTATAAAACAGCGATACGACCTGTGGTGATTCACACATCGTATGACAAGAAGGAAGAAGAAAATATTGAAATTTTTGAAAGAAAAATAGTGAAGAAAATTTATGGGGGGAGAAAAATAGAGGAGGAATACATAACGTTAACAAATAACGAAATTAAAACAATACTAAAAGAGGAAGATGTAGCCAAAGTAATAAAAGCTGCAAGAATTGGAAGGTATGGACATAAAAGTAGAAGAGAGGGACAATCTATACTAAAAAGGATCTCAAAATGGAAACCACAAGGACAAGATCGAGAGGAAAACCAAAAATACACTGGGAAGACCAAGTGATATATAATATAGGAAAATAGGATTAACAGGATGCAGAAAGAAAATGCTTGATAGGAAAACATGGAAGCAAGTCGTACAAGATGCTAAGACAAACAACAAGCTATAGGGAGTGAAAGAACAGAAATAGCGGAAGTACCTACTATCGGAAAAATAATAATCAGTAGAGCTCCAAACAGCGGCTATAATTTCAATATTTATAATAATAATTGAATTTTTAGAGAATAAATATAAAAATGGGGTTGTTATCGATTCTTTTAAATGTTGGTTTGCTATTAAATAAAACTAATACTTGACTCGTATTTTTTATATTGAAAAAAGATACTTACTAACTTAAATAGGAGTAATTTTTAAATAATATACATAAGTTTGATTAAAAACTATCTTTTTCGGAGGATTTTGTGTTGAAATGCAACACCAGTTTTAAGACTCTTGTCTCTTCAGTAGTTGCAGTGTTATTTATTTCATTTCGACAAAAGATCCTCCAAAAGAAGTGATCTCTAATTAAAGTTATTATATTCATAAATGAGTCACTTAAATAATTTAAAAGAAGTATCAAATTGATTAAGGGTTTCATAAAAGTTTTCAAGTTTACGCTATCAGTAAGATTTTTTAGGATACACAATCAGATCTTTTTTTTAAGGTTGAATATCTACCCCACAGCTTTATTCTATAAATATATAAAAAGTTGATCGACTATGGTAAATTCTTTTTAACACTGGTACTGCCTTATAAAATTCAAGACAGCTTATTGATTAATACAATCTTGGTTTCCGGGTTTGGAACCGCGTCTTCTATATTTAGAAGTAGTTGACGTTTCGACCATTGTGTCTTGGTCTTTTTCAAAACGACTAATTTGTGAGGGATGTTGCTGGGTTTATATATCCAGCTTGTGGAGGCGTGGCGTTCCGCTTGATGGATTTGTTCTGCCTCAGTGATTTTGTGATGACTGGTTTCCAGATGTTTGGGAGTTGTATGCCTGTGTCTCTGTTGTAGTTGTTTGGGTTCTTGATGATTTCCAATGATTCTCGATATAATCTTGGCCAGAAATGGTTTGCGCGGGCCAGTAGTTTTGTTTCTCTGAAGAGGATGTTGTGTCCTGTACCCTGGGCGTGTTCTGCTACCGCTGATTTATCGACTTGTTTTCTTGTTGTTTGTCCTTCGTGTTCTTTGAAACGCGTTTGTATACTCCTGCCAGTTTGTCCTATGTATACTTTTCCACAGGAGCAAGGTATGCTATATATTCCCGCGTGGTGTAGTCCTGTGTCGTGTGACACAATGGTCGAAACGTCAACTACTTCTAAATATAGAAGACGCGGTTCCAAACCCGGAAACCAAGATTGTATTATGGATAACGGCCGCGAAAGCCTCAAGAATAAAATAGCTTATTGATTGACTCTTATAATCTCTTTGTACGATTCTGGAACAACGCGTCTGTATTATTATGATGTATCGTTTCAACTTGCATAGTATCAAATTTTAGTTAAGGATTAATGACAATAAAATATAGTTTAAATAAAGGAGTAAATCTCTACGTTGGAACAAAAACAATAATCATTTTTATAAAAATTAGCTTGATTGATTTAAGTTTGGTCATATGTGACTTAAATAAATAACATTCTCCAAAATATATGATGAAACTTTTAAGCGCTGTTGACTTTAAATAATATTTTTTACACTGGTTGTTCATGTTTCAAGTACAGATAATCCAGAAAGAAAAAGTTCACACAAAGACGTTAGAAAGAGGACTACCTAGTCGGGTTATTTTTCATTTTCACAAAATATTGCAAACAATAAAGATCAGTTAAATTAAAAGCGAATAAATATTTACATTTTATGTAGCACCAGGTCAGTGTTTCTCAAAGTTGGTTCGCGGATCCCTGAATCCTTCAAAAGGGGTTTCCTAAGCCTTTTCATAATGTTAAAATATTATCCAAATTTATTTGCCAGGCCAGAAGAAAACTAATATATTGTCCACAAAACTACATTGGGGGTTCTGTGTAAGCATTTAATTTTGAAAGAGGTCCTCAGAGAGTAAACAGTTTGAGAATTACTGCGCTAATTATACAAATAAATATAAAACCTTACTTTGATCAAAATGTTGCGTATATAAAGGGATTTATAAATCAAGAAGGCAAAATAATAGGTTAATTTGAAGCGGTATTAAAAATCTTTTCTAAAAATGTACCTATACAACAGTACCTAGAAGCAATAAAATAAAATTTAACGGAATTTTATTTTATTTAACATTTATCTGCCTGTTTTACAGTTAATGTTATAGTAAGAAATAAATTGTAAAAATTAAAATACATGACGTCCAGGTTTCTCTAAACCCAAACTTGCAAGGAACGAACAAGGTAATTACGTGTGGACCACACCTATCCAATCTTGATACCGATTTGCGTATGGCTCCATTATTGAACAGCCGAGACACATAACAATTAATAATTCAGTCTGCACCTACGTGAACAACAGCATGTCCTGTTACTTACGATCATGGATTAACGCGTATTAAGACAATTGATTTCAATGAGGCTATACGTTATATGCATAATAAACGTCTAAAAAACATTCTAATTTCCATTTAACAACTTGCAAATCGCAACAAACAAGATTATCGGAAACTGACAAGCCGTAATTGCTTCTGGAACAATTCCAATAACCAGCGGATTAGATGTAGGTGTGGCTGTATGTGTGAAATTAAGAGATTATTGGAAAGTTGAATGCTGCGATTATTATAGTTGAAAATGACGGAATGGCGTTATATCCCTAAAGATAAAACAGTAAAAGTTAAATATTCTATTACTTATTTTTGTGGATTAGTGTCAAAGGGTGTGTAGTTATAGAAACTTTAAGTTTTTGAAGCGAATATTTTAGCGATGGATGACATCACCGTTGCGGAATAATATTCCAATGAAAAAGATCTTCACCAAAATTGAAAATATCGCTTACATTTGTACATTTTTATGTGCAACATATATTTTTTGCTAACAATGACGTGCATTCATAGCGCCGCCGTCACGTTTTGACCGTTAATTACCGAGGATACACTGAGACGCTTTCAGACACATCCAACGGAAAATAAATCCCGTTAAATTACGCTTCTTGCGACAAAAAAAAAAAAACCGAAAGAATACGTGATGCTTTAATTTTGTACGTCACAGCTTGTACAGCACATCCAACAATATCATCGAGAGTGTTCCGAAAAGCATAATTACATTAAATCAAGATCCTATATTTAGAGCGAAATGGAAGAGCCAACAATATGTAATTCCTTTTTACCTCGACACTAATGTCCCATTGTTTTTCTTTTGCTTCCGACAATAATAGAACACGGTTATAACGGTGTGGTTTTAAAACTAAGCATACGAAAACAACATATATCCAAGAATAGAGTTGGCCGATTTTGGAAAATAATATACGGAAGATGGCTGTCTAAACAAAAACAAAAAGACGCTACGCGAACTCGGAAAACCAAAACTATTTTATTAATTGACATATATGTGTGAATATTATAATAACTTTTGGCGCTTCAGGCTTCATATTTAGCACAACTTTTAGCATTCTTGGAACCAGGGCTTACCAAAAAGTGATAGATCACATCTATACAATCCAACAACTAATAGAGAAAAAAATGGCTGGGGTCAGAGCCGTTCACCTGGCTTTTATAGATCTGAAGAAGCTTACGACTCTGTTCCCAGAATGAAGTTATGGCAGGCTATGCAAGAATTGGAAATATTGGAACGAACGATAAGTGCAGTTAAGAACATATATAAAAAAAAAACAACAAAGCAGCAGTCGAAGTACGTAACAAACTCACAAAAAGCTTCATAACAATAAAAGGACCTACAAGGGTGCTCCACGTTACCAATACTATTTAAAATATTTTTGGAGCAAGCGCTGAGACCGTGGAAGAGAAAGTGTGAAGGTATGGAAGTCCCGAAGAAATAAAAACCTCTACACTCTTGAGTTTTGCGGACGACCAGGTGGTCGTTGCACAAGGTGAGGATGCTCTAACAAAGGAGGGTCACGATATTATGTTGTCGTTAAAATCTGATCAGGGCTGTGTTTATTACATCAAGTACATCAAAACTAAATGTTTTGCAGAGTTATAAGTGCCACTGGCCATTTCCTTCGATAAAATAGGCAAATAGGGGAATAACTGAAAAGTTGAATAGGAATGGTAATTTTTGCGATCAAGTTGGCTATTAAACCGTCAGAGAAAGAATCAAAAAATTTCTAGTTACCAATTTGCGCATCCTTTGCAAGTAAAACGGTGCAAAGTTTTTGAAAAAATCTTAAACAGGCCCGCAGAAAAACACGAAAAACGAGACCCTTGTAAAGGCGTTTTCCACTACGTTAAACGCCTATGCAAGTCGCATAGATTTTTATACCTACAACTTCTCAAATCATAGCGCTTTTGCAGGGGTTTCGTTATTGACGTTTTTCTCCGGGACCGTTTAAGCTTTTTTCAAAAACTATGCACCATTTTACTTGCAAAGGATGCGCGAATTGGTAAATAGAAGAATTTAAATCTTATCTCTAACGGTTTCATGGCCAACGCGATTGCAAAAATTACTTTTATTGTTCAACTTTTCAGTTTTTCCCCTATTGTTCCGAAGGAAACGGCCAGTGGCACGTATCACTCTGCAAAACATTTAGTTTGATTTGAATAGAATGACGGGATTGTGGTCCTTAGGTTTATAAAGAAAACTCTTTACATCAGCTGTAGGTAGTTTAGACACATATTTATACGTCACTTTGTCGTTCGTCCATTTGACAGTCTGATTCTGCACATCAAGAAGCGATGGTTGCCACGCTATAATGAATCTGTTTTAATTTAAATTAATTATGTGTTAACTGTTTTGATCGTGCCGTCGTAAACTTTTATTATGTTTAACATCATCCTTCGTACCTTTTATTTATTGGATGTTGATCTATCCTAGGGATAAAGTGACAAATTTTCAACGAATCCACATGTTGATTTTCTCTTTATAGCTTCAATTTTCAATTTTTTAAATTTTAATTTATTTTTATTCAAGAGAAAACACATGTGTCGACGATTAATAATTCAAGCAAATTTTAATGAAGTACTTCCATCAATTTTAACCATTTCATCTTCGAGAAAATTTTTTTAATGTTCACCTGTTTGTTGCTTTCAAACATCCTCGCTCATCGGTGAGTAGCACCTTATTAGACTTAAATTATAATTCTAAGGACTTTTTGTATTTTGTTTATAGCTACCGATGAAGGATCAAATAAAGATCCGAAATATTTAGCTGATGTAAAGAGTTTTCTTTATAAACCTAAGGACCACTATCCCGTCATTCTATTCAAACTACTACATGGTCGTAATTTTTGTTTAATTTAGTTTGATGTTCTTGATGCAATAAACACAGCCTTGATCAGATTCTAGCGACAACATATCGTGACCTTCCCTGGTAACCTTTATGGTTAGGAAGTTAGAAGAAGAATTTACGAAAAATTGTTAAGAAATTAATTTGGATAAAACAAGATATGCGACAACAACCCATGAAGAAATAAAAGATTTTGGAATGAACAAGGCCCAAGAAATAGAAGACACAGGAAAATTTAAATATTTGGGGTGTATAATATCAAAATACGAAACAACAGAAGAAAAAAATAAAAGCAGACTAGCACAAACCAAAACTTGTATAAAACAATTAAATCCAATTTTATGGGATAGACATGACATAAGTACCACAAAAAATACTAAAACAAGGATATATAACATCATGGTACGGAGTATAATGACATATGGGGCTGAAAACTGGGTGATAAATAAAAAGAACAGAAATGGAATATTGGAGAAAGAGCTGTGGAGTAACAAGGATGGACAGATCCTTCCTTGTTCAAATGTAACTGCTACAACACACACGTTAATGGACAAAAGACTTCACAAAACTTTTTTATTCGTAAACGATGAAGAGGATTTTGGAAGATTCTAAAATTGGCGAAGGCGCCTCGTGGATTTTATCATCGTTAACTTTCTTCGATGCGTCAACCTTGTATATTCATAATCATTGCCAGAAGCTTTTGAAAACTTTTTATTACAATACGTTCGGCAGTAAGCTAAAAATTTACCACCGGAAGCGGATGTTTTATTTATTATCACATATATGTTTTCAATAGACACTAGGCGTTTGCCAGAAAGTTGCTTCTAAACAAATTTCGTTGTTCGTTTACAAAGTTTAAGTAAACTATCGGCAAGGATAAAAATTGATGTATTAAGTCGCTTACAAGGAACTTCTAAAGTTCAAAACGAAAATAACAAAGTTAGTACTTGGTGGTGGTTTTAAATCGTGCCTAAAGCGTAAAGAACTTGTAATCTAAATGGTTTTTGATGCACCTATTGTTGACAAGTACGCTATTGTTGGAAAAGCCATTAATGTACTTCGCACCTCGCAGATGTGTGTTCGGAATATAAGAGTAAGCCATGGTAAAGGTCGTGCGTTTTAAGTACATCGCTGGCGAGACCTCTCGAAGAAACAACTAATTATGAATACACAATCATTATATTTGCATAATCTTGTGGTAATAACGCACAGTGGCTCAAAATTTAAAGGGCTAAAACTAATGTTATGCTTGTAACTTTCATTTGGTTATTTTTAGCTTCAAATTTAGCCAGAACGTTAAGTTAATGTTTAAGACAAAATGTTAACTTTCTAAATGTAATTTTAAACTTTACCTATGAATAAATTTTTTTTAAGAATTTGCTTTTGAAGTAATAGCAATTTTTCCCGTTACTTTGACAAGCGAGGACAAAAAATATTTGTTTAATTTTTATTTTCAATCAAATTTCTAAGCGATTTTTCTTTCAAGCAACGATACAACGCAGGCTGCATTACTCTTATTATCGGTCGTATAGCTCAATCTTTATTAAAGTTTAATATATTCTGGAGAATCTGCGCGATAACTCCTTGGGTAAAGTTACTTTTCGATTAATAATTTACGTTTAGAGGGTATTAAACCAAGCCAATTATTTCAACGATAGCATGCCAATGACTTAATTGCGCGTAGGACGTTTATTGGATAAAGTCGCGTGACTAAGAAAAGTCCTTCCTGAAAACAAAGTAAGCAGCTCGTAACTGAACGTGTTTTCAAAAAGATACATCTGAAATTAGTGTATTTAAAGACTACCGTATACACATACAGGGTGCCCATTTTTCTAACCTGTTGTATGGGTAACTACGTTAATAGTAAAGATACAGAAACGTTTAATTTAGCAAATTTGTACAGAATTTAAAGAGAAATCTGATGCCATTTTCAACATTAAAAAATATCCAGACTGAATGTGAAAAATCCTTTAATTAGGATGTGCTTTCACAAGTTTTTGTCCCGCTAATCTGAGGTCCATTTTGTGGAGATTAACGACTGATTAACACTGCCTGTTCAACAAATTTATTCATCCCTTTCAAAGCCTTTTAAATTTAATTTGTTCATTCTCCGGTCAAAGGTTTTTGTGAATTAATCCATTCAGCGTATTGGAAAGAGTTTATAATTTTTAGGCTCGTCCCGTTAATCGCATCCACGTACAATACAAGCATTTCGTATGAGAAATTAAATTAACACAAATTTTGTTGAAAATCAGCAATGAAAGGAATCATATAACTGATCTTTTTATACCGATTATTTGCTTAGTTGATGTTTACATACAATCTTAATATACTTTTACACTTTATAATCGCTATTTGCGTAAAAAGTGCCTTTAACTGCTTAACACAAATTTTTGTTTTACTTCTTGTACTCTTAATATTGCAAAAAAGAAACCTTCTTACCAGGGAAGGTCACGATATGTTGTAGCTAGACTCTTTGGCAGAGTTTTACGTGCCACTGGCCATTTCCTTCGGAAAAATTGGGGGCAAACTGAAAAGTTGAATAATAAAGGTAATTCTTGCGATCGCGTTGGCCATGAAATCGTCAGAGATAAAATAGAAATTCTTCTATTTACCAATTCGCGCATACTTTGCAAGTAAAATGGTGCAGTTTCTGAAAAAATCTTAAATGGTTCCGGAGAAAAACGTCAAAAACGAAACTCCTGCAAAAGCGCTACGCTTTGAGAAGTTGTATACAAGGGTCTCGATTTCGCGTTTTTCTCCGGAACCGTTTAAGATTTTTTCAAAAACTTTGCACCATTTTACTTGCAAAGGATGCGCGAATTGGTAAATAGAATAATTTCGATTTTATCCCTGACGGTTTCATGGCCAACACCATCGCAAAAATTACCTTTATTATTCAACTTTTCATATTACTCCTATTTTTCCGAAGAAAATGGCCAGTGGCACGTATAACTCTTCAAAACATTTAGTTTTGATGTTCTTTATGCAATAAACAGTAAACACAGCCTTGATCAGATTCTAGCGACAACATATCGTGACCCTCCCTTGGAGGAAATTTTTTCTGCATCGGTCCAAAAATTGCAAAAAAGTCTATTTTTTTGAGTGCAAAAACCAGTTTTTGTTTATTAATTCTCCATGATATTATGTCAGTTTTTTAAAAACATTCTTTAAAAACGTAATATGCGATTACAAAAAATAATCATTTGTTACTTGGTTCTAATATATGTAACAAGCAAAATGTTTCCACAAACGGTTATTTGTTATAAAGTGAATGCAACCCAAAAGTAAATTTTAACAACCCGAATCGGTTCCAACAGCACACGCCATAGGATCACATTCAAAATCCTTGCACAGATGTCAGCTTATTTCCTACTATTACCACAGCTTTATTACATTTTTATTTTTAGCTGCTTGTGCAGAACTCAACCAATGAGTCCTTTTATCTCAATATCCGCCTTAAAAGTTATCATCATTTCAACAGGTTTACCATAATTTGTAGATCTGTACTAAACACATGTGTCTTTTAAATATTGTACAAATCACATGTGAAAAAGCTAACTTTTAAGAAAAACAAACTTGATTAAATATTACTCACATGTTTTTCAAAGGATACACCTTGTCGAAAGCAAGGCCAGTTTTAAGATTCTCGTTTCTTCATTGGTAGCAATTTTATTTATTTGTATAAATACATAAGATTGCTAATGATTAAGAGAAGAGAGTCTAGAAATTGACAATGCATTTCTACAAGTGATCCTACAAAATTAAGAAAGGTGACTTTTAAGTGTACTTAATATTTATTAATGAACAAAGTCCCACTTTAATGAGCTTAAATATTAGAAAAATGTTTCGGTTATAAATAATTACTGTTAAAGATATGTTTATAACACTTGAAAATGCTTTAATTTCTTGTATTGTTCACAAAACTTGCAGTCTGTAATGATGTTTTAACTGCCTGAATCTTTAAAAACCATTCATGATCTTATAGGCCGTTTACACTTACGGTTTTGCTGGATTCACTTGTGCAAAACCAAGGTACTTAAATAAAATCGCTTAGTTTTAGCGTTCACACACACGATCGGGAGGCGTGGGTTCGAATCCCGCGGCCGTCTGTCATCGTAGGGGTTCCAGGTGGTTTCCCCTACCTACTATAGGCAAATGCTGTGACAGTACTTCCACCTACCCTTACCTTACCCACCCTTGTTCCCCGCCCCCTCCTCCCGGACGCTAGTGACCTCAGTTGTCGAAGCGTCCCTAAACTCTCAATTAAAATTAAAAAAAAAAAAACAAGTCGGCAAAACCACGTACAAAAACGTAGGTGTAAACGGCCTATTATAGTAAGACGTTCTTTTTTTGCTTACGCATTTCTTGCTATCTTGCCCTTACCTTATTTTCTGTGGTAGCAGATTAAAAGTTTGTAATAATGCACGTAAAAATGGCCGTTCGTCATGGCTATTTAAAATTGCGTATAAGGAAAGAAATAAATTTCGAGTTTTATAGTATCGTTAAGGTTTATGAGTTTCTGGAGTAACGCAATATAATAGTCCAACACATAAAATAACGTCAAAAACAACAATAAGAAACAATTTATCGATCGATAAATACAATGCAAGATGTAGGAGGTCAATAGAAAATAACTTAAACCCATAAGACATTTTTTTTCTTGTAAGGGAAGCTATGAAGCTAAATTTGGGGTTCTAGCAGTAAAACGTCAGAAAAACACAATATATGATAGTAGTTTGATAGTCGGTGTTTTTTTATGGGGTAAATAATAGCAAAGAAGAAAAAAGCACATAGGACTATTTCCAAAGCCAACTTGACGGCCCGTAAGAAAAAATGAAGTTACAGCTAACTTCATTTTTTCTTATCTCAAAAATAAAAAGTGATAAAAAAATCTAAGATAATAGTTACATTCTACATAAAAAATTACTTTTAGAAGGTACAACTAAAATTGATTTAATGATTAACACAAAAAAGTTATGAGAGAAAAAAGAAATTAGATATTTTCATATTTTTTGCTAAAACATCTGAAGTACGAAGAATTTTGTACTTTTAAAAATTTATTGTGGCTCCTCTCTTACTAAGGAATAATTCATCTAATTTATACAAACCTGTGTCTCCTATAATAAGCTGGAAATGTAATCTGGGACACCCTGTACACAGGGTGTTTGAAATTCGCTTATTATAATAGCTATATAATAGCTATACAGGGTGTGTAAAAATTGGCGGAAGCGCTACACGTGGCGATGTTCTTCGTAAAATTCTAAGTCGAAAATCTTGATACAAAAATGTTGTACCATGCTTCCTATGGCCTCAGAAACCATTTAAAGAAAAACAAAAATTGGCAACATTGCATACATTGATTTGCGTTTGGACATTTTTTTATCAGCAATAATTTTTAATTAGGTTTTTACAATTTTTGTTCGAACTGAAAGCCTTCAGTTCGTAACATAGCTGCAAACTTTTAGGTATCGTCTAACACAAACTAGAAATAATTACGAGCAAAACAGAGATGACAGCTAATGACAATGTTGCCATATGTATTATTTTCATTCAAATCAGTGATTTACATATTTTCAACCCAATTTTTGAAAGGAAAAACACAATATCTAGGAAAAAATACTATTCGAAATCTATTTTTATTCCAAATTGCAGCTTTTTCATTTGCAAGTATTAAATAATAACGCTTATTAAAGGACTAAATGTCAAAACTTTGAGGACCTCTTGCAGACACAGCAAGCATGGTACAACATTTTCGTATTAAGATTTTCGACTTAGAATTTTACGAAGAACATCGCCACGTGTAGCGCTTTCGCCAATTTTTACACACCCTGTATAATAGCTTTAAATTTGGCAAAGTTGCTAAATTCGGTGCTCATTAATAACTCAAAGAGATTCTAAATATCTGGAACGCTCTCCGAGAAAACAGGAAATATCCAGAACATACAATTTTTGAAAATCGCCTGTAACTCCATTCAAAAATCGTATTTTACGGATTTTCCTAATTTTCTTAGATACCGTTTAATTTTAAATTATTTTCCAGGTTATTATTGAGCACCAAATTTAACAACGTTGCCAAATTTAAACTTATACTTTAGCTATTACAATAAGCGAGATCCACATGTTTAAACTTGTTTCTCAAATACAGCGTCCTTGCAAAATCTGTTAATTTATTTATGATTTTATTTTCCGCGGCACACCTGCAGCATGCTCGCGGCACACTAGTGTGCCGCGACACACAGGTTAAAAAACACTTCTTTAAACGTTGCTCAAACTGATTTTTTTCGTGAGGTTAGGCCTGTACATGGAACAACATTTCTTTTATACTTGTAGAATATTTTTTATGTTTAACTTTACTATTTAAAATAAAACTGAGGTGGTCTCAAACTTTTAACCGGCAGTGTGTATAACTAGTATTTAAGATTAAAAATCGTCAATTTTTCACAATTTAATAATGTGTACGTAAAAAAAATTTGCTGGCGGTACTTAAAAAAAGATTTAATCGACCCGATATATATCATGTGTCATTTGTATTTGAACTTCATCGAAATAACTCAAAAAAAACTTTTACAAATCCAAATTATCAAACCATATTCAAAATTTGATCGAAGCTTCACCTTCCGCTCACCCACTTTAGATTTTATGGGTGATAAACTAACAACCTGCCTCTCGACTTTTATGACACTGTTACAAAATTTCCTTCTAGTGGGTGTTAAGTAACCTTTGCAGTTTTAGTGTCGTTCCATCAGATGTTATGCTACTGCTCGTTACTCTACAAGAAGCACATGCAATTAATACCTTTCATTTCCGGTGTACACGTTTATTAAATTCTTTTGTACGGGAGGGATTTCATAGCAGACCATAAAATGATACATTGTATATTGCACCATAAATTGCTCTGCAAGTTAGCAATTACTTCTTAATTAAATTGTGATTTAGTATTCATTGTAGCACATTTAGTTCTGTGTGCGAGCTTTAAAATGCTGGTTATAAATTAAAGTACCTATACTGCATTTACTTTTGGATTGTGTACACGAATGAAAATAAAGAAAAGAAGAAAAAGGAGTTTCAAATATAGAAATCGTTTCTAAACTAGGTTGAAAAAATCGTGTCAGTTTTGGCTCTTTTAAGCTTTCCCACAAAAACTGTTCCATAACCTACAAGATTCTTACAATCTTCTGTCTTAAAAATAATATTGGAAGGTGTTTTGAACGCAAGTAAAATAAATACGAGAAAATATAATTAAATGCCAAGTTTGAAAAATTGAAACTTTGCATCACGAATTCTCATGAAAAAACAATTTTGCTAGGGTTAAAAAAGAACCAACAAAATTGTTTGTTTTTTCTTGAAAATGCAATAAAAAAGCCTTAGATATATCAGTTTTGTTTGCACACTCTCATAAAATAAAAGCAAACTTCAGAGATATGTCCCTTCCCACAGTATTTTTTCAATGTTGCTGACATATATGTCCGAAGTGCTATTAAGAAGCTGGTCAAATCTTGCAAAAGAAGTTCGCCGACTCAATAAATATTTTCGGAGATTTCCGTTAATGTTTAAAACATTACTTACCACACACACAAAAGTTAATATAAGATTAGCAATGGGCAAATAAATTACTTAGAAAAATCTTGATAATTTTCCTTCAGTTACACTGAATACCATCGATTATTAGCTTTACAAGAGTAACTGAAAAACTTCCTGTGATCTTATCTGATCTAGATTATAATATTTTTTTTTAAGTGTTCTACATATTTTTGGGCATATTTTTACATGAATTCGTTAAGAAATACCTTTGTGTTAAACACATCAAATCATTTCTTAGAGAGAAATTAACTGATCAAATATCTTTGTACTTTCTGCTGCTTGTCTCCTGTTTCTCTTACATATATCGCAGGCACATAGCTTCAGCTCGGGAAATACTATATATCTAGGGAGATAGCTTTCTATTGCTCATTTAATAATAATAATAATAATGTCTTTATTGCCATAAGAAACAAACAAACAGTACAACAATATTATTACATATATGTTATATGGCAACCGCAAGGCGTAGTTCAATCCATTGTCTAGAACAATGGATTGCTCTTCCACTCAACCTTGTTTGAAGGTACATTCAAAATAAAACTTATAATAATAAAAATAATAAAAATATGAATATAAATATGAGGCAACATTTATAATGTAGAAGACAAAATAATATTTCCAAAAACAACCCATTCACATGTTAACATGTTAACTGCCAAAACTTGCAAATCTGATTCAACAAAATCTGATTTTAAAAAAAATTACTACAATAATAGCCTGCCCTCAGCCACAATACGGTAAAACCTTTCTCTTAAATGACTTTGAGTCACAGATTTTCAAACTGTCCGGAATAGAGTTGTATAATTTGTAAATATTAAAAGAAAATGATCGTTCAAAGAACTTTTTTTACAGGGCCTTTCAATAAAAATTTGAGGCCCGGAGGAGAGTTGCACACCAGTGACTAAAAAAAAGGTCCTCGTTCGCTCGAATTGTTTTAAAATCAGTCCCGGTTCACACTGATGACTCCACTTTTTTGAAAAGCGTACTGCTTGTTTACAGATCTAGTTAAACATTGTGAGGCCCCTAATCTTGTGAGCCCCTCTTGCCCCCTGATAGAACCTGCTTATTTATACAGGGTGAGTCATTAGTGAAGGATCGGTCGATTGTGGCTAAACGGCTTGAGATAGAAAGTTGATTCAAACGCTATTTCATACAGTTTTTTCTTCCAAACAAGATAAAAATATTTTTAAATGTACAGGGTGAGACCTCTCTGGAACTAATAGTAACTTTCATATTTCAAATACAACACCCCATTGTTTATTTAATATTTATGAACGCCTTTATTTTAGCTTTGCATCAATATAAAATACTACAGGTTTTTATGCAGAGTTATATGTGCCACTGGCCATTTCATTCGGAAAAAAGGAAAAAAACTGACAAGTTGAATGATAAAAGTAATTTTTGCGATCGCGTCGGCCATGAAACCGTCAGAGATACAATCGTAATTCTTCTATTTTCCAATTCGCGCATCCTTTGCAAGTAAAATGGTGCAAGGTTTTTGAAAATATCTTAAATGGTTCCAGAGAAAAACGCCAGAAAGGTAACCCCTTCAAAAGCGCTATGATTTAAAAAGTTGTGGTATATCTGTTATAACTAAATCTATGCGACTTGCATAGGCGTTTAACACACGCAAAACAGTTTTTGCAAGGGCCTCGTTTTTCGCGTTTTTCCCGGGAACGGTTTAAGATTTTTCAAAAACTGCACCATTTTACTTGTTAAGGATGAGCGAATTGGTAAATAGAAGAATTTCGATTTTATCTATGATAGTTTCGTGGCCAACGCGATCGAAAAAATTACCTTTATGATTCAACTTTTCAGTTTTTCCGCTATTTTTCCGAAGGAAATGGCCAGTGGCACGTATAACTCTGCAAAACATTTAGTTTTGATGTTCTTGATGCAATAAACACAGCTTTGATCAGATTCTAGCGACAACATATCGTGACCCCTCTGTAAGATCCAACCGCCTAAGAAGTTATCTTTAAACACTTAAATAACCGAAGTATTTTCATACATCGTTTTGTCTATATGGACAACTTCGTATAAACGGGGCAGCCGTCTAATTGGGGCAAAGTGTTTTAGTTTCAATGTGTCCCAATTAACAGAAATGCACTGATTACTCTTAATGTCACTTTTAACATAGTTTTTTTTTGTAGTTGTTCGTAAAAGAGTTTAGACTACATAAAGTCTTCAGCCAACTGAAACAAAACTGGAGACTATCTTTTCTACATCGACGCGTCATTCTTGATATTTTGGTGTGATAGTTTAAAATAAGGAAATTAAAGGACCAACCTAGGTTAGATTAAGGCAGCTGGTTGGGTTAATCAGGATTATCCGTGATCTCCCACCTGTTTATAACTAAATTAGACGAAACTTAATATTTGCTAGATTAGAAGTTGCTTGTTAGCAACTAATATTAATCTTGTAAACGCGCTCGACTTATGTAGCTTCGTGTGCTTTTCCTTCATTTTGAAACAGAAAACTTGGAAAAGGAACGCTTTTTAATTGGGCAATAAAAACTTGGTGAAATAATAAAACATATTCTATTTCTTCCTATAAATCTATCAGTGAGCAAACCAAAGATAATCGCGCATCCGCGTTGTTCATTAAAAAGTAATTAATTTTATCTCCCAGTTTGTTCACGACAACAAAACACTATTGCAAACTTATCTTAAGCTACCTAGACGGTTTGATTAGTGTAATTTGCTATTTATTTACTTAAGAGTTCATTACGAAAGCAAACTATGATTTGCCCTTTTTTTATATTTTCATCAAGAAATTAAACCAAAAAACGTACACCAATTTATAGCCGTAGCGTTTGAATAACGAATGAAGTCACACTTAATAAACAAAAATGATGTAATTCGACAGACAATACCGATGAAATTACCTTGATAAATTGGGAAATCTCCATCACTATGGCTGTGCGTCAACATCGGGACGTCTAACTCGACAATAATATCAGATGTGAATCCCTTATGTTGCTAATTCATCCCGGCAGTCGGAACAGTAAGCTCACAAATTTCGCGAGAGGAAAATCCAACACTCGTCACCAACAAAAGCTCACCGTGAAGGCGTCGCGGCGTCTCAAAACGCACTGAGGGGTTGGATCTCGCTCGGAACAGGGATGCTGCGCCCCCCTACCCGCTCGCTTTTCAACGATCTACATTTGAAACTCAAAGAGATAAAACAACTTTCGTCATTTGTTATATTTTCCAACTAAGCGGAACACTCGCCTGCTATTTGCGTACAGGAAAATTCAAACAAAGATCCGACATACACAGGTACGTACCGCTTTCACACTAATTTGTTTTTTAAAGCACAATCTAGCCGCAGATGAATGGCGCTGAAGACACACCGGAAAATAGTCGAGATTGAAAATTATTTACGGAATGTCGGTTTTGTAAATTGAAAGCAACCACCACTTTTAGTATACCAGTGCATCGGATCAATATATACAGGGTGATTCAGTTTGACTGTGGCACCCCTATAACTTTATTATTTTAGGAGGAAATCCCTATAAAAGTTTAATGTTTGTAAATCGTGGAAAATTCTCTATTGAATGACGTTCAAAAGTTTTTTTCTACGATGAAATATGTCAGACTGGCGATTGTCATTTTTTTAAAGTTACATGGTAAGCTTTTTTTATTGATTCTAATAAAGAATCAAATTTTAAATCCGAGAGAAAATTTAAAACATAATTATACAGGGAAAAATTTTTGAGAAAAATTTGTTTAGGCAAAAAGTAATCTATTATTTTTCACAAAATCGTTGTATTTGACTAAACAAAACACGATCGCTGTAGTAATTGACAGTTTATAACTTGTCCAAATATGTTTTATTATTTTTCGACGAAAAAATTTTTTAGTAGTAGGTAAAACGTTAACAACCACTGCTCTATAGTATCGCAATCTGTGATCTATAGCGTAAAATTTGCTCAAATACATTCAGTAGCCAATTGAATACATATTTTAGCTTTACCAAGTTGATGTAATAAAAGTGATTTCTGTAAAAAAAAGTTACTAAAAGGCCCTTTCAGGTTACATTTTTTTCATGAATCATTTCAATATGTTCAGGAGTGAGTACTTCTTATAAAAGCTTGAGAAACTTTTTAAATTTTTTTTCTCAAAATTATGTGGTTTCATTATGCAACCACTATGCGCTTTGGCACCAAATAATTCATAATTTTAGTCGATAAAAAGTTGGTTTTTGCCATTTGACAGTAAAAAACTTTTTTTTTAAATATCGTGTAAGGTAACTTTTCTTTGCTTATAAAAATATATATGCTTTTATTTGAGCGTATAGCATCATAAAGTATAATACTAAAACTCATCTATTTATTTTGTTCCACCTACCACTGATGCAATGTGGTTTCACTGCGTAACCACATGATATTGTTTCAATAAACCATTTTGTTTTGCTAAAAAAACATGAATACTCTTCATTTAAGTCATATTAAGTGTATTTATAACATTTCATTAAAAAAATTTAAGTATTTTATATTCTGTGCTTGAAAGGATTAAATTGAAACCCTTTAATACACACTCACAGAAGCTAATTGACAGAAGGTCCATTTTTAATTTAATGCTCACAAGATATTGATTTTTCGTCGAAAAATAATACATATAGACAAGTTTAAACTGCCAATTACTACAGCGATCGTGTGTTGTTTAGTGAAAACTAACAATAAAAAAAAACAAACTTTAAAACTCATTTTTCTCAAAAATTTTCTTGTGTATGCTTACATTTTTAAGGCACTATCAAATTTAGAATTTAATTCTTTATTAGAATCAATAAAATTACCATGTAATTTTTAAAAAAAAGTGGTAAATCGCCAATCTGACACATTTCATCGTAAAAAACACATTTGAACGTCATTCGTAAAAGAATTTTCCACGATTTACAAAAATATAACGTTTAATAGGGTTTTTTCTTAGCATATCAAAGTTATAGAGGTGCGACAGTCAAACTGAATCACCCTGTATTGAGATACATGAACATAAAAGGACCGATTTACTATCATGATGCGAGGACATAAACAACGCTACAGAAGGCACAATCAGAGGAAATAAAGACCCTAATGGAATACACTATTTACGATAGAAGATTTAAATCGAAAAAGAATAAACATGATGATAAATCTAAATCGGCATGGCGCCAGGAGCTGAATCTGAAACGATATTGTTACGACGGTAAAATTTGATTAAACGGACAGGTAAAACACATTACCATATTTTCCATAGCGATTTGGGTACTATAAAAAATTGAAAATCCATGAAACTGATAAGGAAAATTGATATAAACAAGCTTATCAATGGATTGGTTTATTTTTATAACTCAAAAACTTGCAAGATTGGCTCTGTTTAGTTGCAGCATCGGATGAAATTTGATTATCTAATCCAGCGTTGGTGTTCCACGTAAAGTGAATAAGTGTTCTGGGAAAAATTATCAAATATAATATTAGCAATAATTTAATCTAGGCGTATGGGCAGATACATTAAGCAGATATAATATGAATATTAATATAACAAAGACAAAGGTTATGGTTATAGCGAAAAATCATGAACCAGCTACAATAATGCTAGACCAAAAAAAGATAGAAAAGGTAGCAAGTTTTAAATATTTAGGAACAATAAATGCAGAAAATGGTAAATTGGAGGAAGATCTGAATAACAGAATAGCGGCAGCAACGAAATTTTACTACGCCACAAATAAATGTTTGATAAGTAAGAAGGAAATATCAAAAGAGACGAAGACGCGAGTTTTTAATGCAGTGTACGTACCCATCCTCACGTACAGTTCAGAAACTTGGACACTAACTCAAAAACAAAAACAAAGAATACAGGTACAGGAAATGAGATTTTTGAGAAGAATAGAGGGATGTAGACTGATCGATAAAATCAGTAACGAAAAAATCCGAAATAAACTTGGAGTAACAGATATTAAGAAAAAGATGGAGACGAATCAATTACGATGGCTGGGGCATTTACTACGCATGCCAGAAAGTAGATACGCGAAAATAGGATGGAAAATGCAGATAGAGGGAAAAAGAGCTAGAGGAAGGCCAAGAATAAAATGGGAAAAAGAAGTGAGGAAGAGACTAGAAGGAAAAGGAGTCAGCTGGAAAGATGTGCCACAATTAGCCAACGATAGGAAGGAGTGGAGAAAGATAATACAGTAACAGAAAAGCAACCTCGACACCGAAAGGTACAAGAGGAAACGATTAAGAAGAAGAAGAATATTAGCAATACAGAAAATCGGTTGGGAAAAGTGTATTGATATTTGTACAGATGGTGCCAAGCAATGGCTGGAAAAAAAGGAGTTATAACACGTATCCTGCAACTAGAGCCATTGTATTTTGCATAGAGAAGCAAGCACTAGTAAGATAAAAAATCCTACATATTTATAAACTTTAGAACACTTGCATGTCTTTTGACTTACAATCAACCCTTTTGCAATATTTTCCAAAATCCAGTGCAAGTTATTCATAAGCATGCATTGAATTACTTGAAATATGTTGCCCACATGAGCCTAAACTTTGTCAAAGTTCCTTCTGTACCAAAGAGGTTGGGTAAGCTAGAGCCCTAGGCTCTGAAAGATCAACGTCAAAGTGTAATAATGTACCATGGAGGACAGCATGATAACAATTAGCTCAGCTTATGTTGTAATTTCAAAGACAGTATGTTAAACATAACTTATACTCACATATTAAATCAGAGTCTTTAGTGAGAACAATTTGCGTATATAAGCTGTCGAAATTACCTACTTGGGACTAAATTTTTTAAAATTATATTTGCCAGTCAAAATGACATATCTTATCAAAAAACAATGTTATTAACCTGATAATTTTGAATATATGTAAAAATTGATTAAAATGCAGTGTTTTTTCCAGTGCCAAAAAACAACTATTTTGATTATATTAATACGAAACTTTGATTTAAAAAAAAATACCATGCTATAAAACAGTATCGATTGCTTCTTAATACAATGAAACGTTTCATTGAATTTTGATAAGAAACGATTTTAGAATACTAATTAAAAGTTTACAACTGCAATTATAGCTAAAATTGGTAATAAAATCTATAAGAGGTACATATAGCAACCTTACTTCATTGTTATACGTCTTAACTATTAATATTAATATACAGGGATGCGCAAAAGTATGGATACAGACAAATATCTAAAACATCATTGAAGATACTAAAATTAAATTTTGTATTATAGCGTCGTCGTATTTTTTGGATTCCATGAAAATACTGAGGTTGCAATACGACTTCCGGTTCAACCGGAAACGAACTCAAACTTTAAAATTTTGAATGGAAGACTCTGTATATTTTTATATTTTTGGATTCCTCTTATTTTTTTTTTAATGTATGAGGTTTTATCGGTCTAAAGTCAACCGTTTTCATAAAATTTACATTTTTATAAAAATTATGAGCGATACAGCACTTTCGGTATTTTAAACATTTAAGTTATTTAAAAAGACAATGGAATTTCGTTTGAAAATTAAATTGACCATAGGTTAATTAACACTTTGCACTAAATACATTTAAAAAATATTATACAGGGTGTTTTTTACGTTTGGTCAAACTTGTGAAACTTTAAACATCGTTAACTCAATTTTCTTAAATACAACACCCTGTATGGTTTAACATAGTCTTGTAGAAAATTTGATTGTCATTCAAAATCATTAACCATGTTTTATACCTAAAACTGATATTTTTCGAGATATCGCGATTTTATTGTAAATTATTAGGGCAAGTAATATTTTCGAGTAGGCTATGAAGGTAGACGGCGGTAATTTTGGAACAATTGAAAGATAAAAATAAGAAAGTTATAATTTTATATTTTCCTTGCCAATTTTTGACCCCAGCAAATCCTATTTATGATTTAGTCGTTAAAAAAGCTGCATACAATGATATTAAAATATTTTCGAAATTTTAATATTTTGGGGTAAAAATTCCATCATAAATGGCAACAGAATTATTTAAAACACAAAATTAGAGAGCAAATATTCCAATTTATGTAAAAATTTAAATACTTTGATAATATCCTCTTCGAGAAAAAAGTATTAGTAGACCAAAATAGTAGAGTTGCTAACAAAAATATATTTTGTAATTCGAGAAATATGTGTTTCAAAAGAATTGTACTCAGCTAAACAATATTTTTGTTATAAATAAATTTGCCTTAGGTCTTAGACTATTTTGTGTTACTAGGTGTATCTGTATAGGTAAAGGTTTTTGTTCAAATTTTAACCATCTATACTGGCGGTTCTCAATTTTTTTTATAACCGCGAACCATTGAAAGAAAAACTGGTACTAATACCATATACAAACATAATTCTCCCCGTGACTTGTTAAGTTATAATGAATGAGCAATCTAGCATAAAGTATCAAATACATTATATTTCAAGTACCATTTCCTTCTTTCTAAAGTACGACCGCTTGTATGCGTACCACCGCTTAAGAACCGCTGATCTATACGATCACGGTGTTCGTAAGATTGCAGGAAGGTGAAAATCAATTATTAGAAATAAAATCAATTTACTAAATATACTAACTTAACACAGTAATCCCGGATATGTGTCGGAAAAGACGTTGTTACAATTGCATACCTATTTACACATTTATAAAACAAACAGTGAATTAAGACGTATCTTCCATTAATTTGTTATGTTGCCAGAAGGTCAATTTTTTTCTTAAGGTAATGGCCCAAGGTCTATTCAGCGTGTTTCTTGTTCTCTGAACTTAAATGAGAGCGCATTTCACTTTTATTCGTTTTTCGGTAAGGGATGATATTTCCACGACTTTTTCGCGATCACCTAAAAGCCCATCAGAGACTACTTAAGAAGCCCCAAGTGCACGAAACAGCTTGCCAGGCTTTTGCTACGAGCAGAATCCTCGATCGATTCTCATAAATCATCAAAGAACCGGCGAAAAGTTTTATTAAAGTGTAGCATTTCAAAAATTCAACATAAATTAATACTCCGTTATCCGAAATGATAATTCGCGACAGCAAGTGACTGACAATTAAATATTCATTGCACGGATAAATCAAAAAGCAATTCAATATCGGAAATAAGGCCGCTATAAATTGTCACCCGACCTAAAATTAGGCAAATCGATATTCCTCGAATATCACGAGATAATCTGATACCTCGACCTCTTTAAACTTATGGTGTAAGTTGTGCTACGATTGGTCCAGATTGCATTTTACGGGCACTCCTCCAGAATCCCGTCTGATGTGAACTCGTCCTCGCGATCGATAGTAATAGGATGAAGGATAACGGTATAGCAAGCAAGGACATCTCTATTTCGGTAACGCTTTTACAGATTTGGTTTGTCCACAAAAAGTTTTACATGAAAATGGGTCTCATCGCCCATAACTTACAGTTAATCAAAGTTTTTCATACCGGTCCAGTATTAATTTTAAAACTAATTTTATTAACTAACTACATTTACCAACTTCAGTTTTGCTCCAAATATTTAAAAGTTATTCTATTTACATTAACAAATTAGTAACTTTGCTGTTTGCTTTTTCATACAGCTTTTTAGTATTTATTATAGTGTCATTATACAGGCTGTCCCAGTTATCGTAAGCACTTAAGCAGCATGGGGATCTCATAAACAGTAAGAGATAAAGAGCTGGTTAAATGAGTATTATATGAAAAAAATCTTTAAAAAAATAATGGTTTAGGTTTTATTCATAAAACTCAAAAAACGATACGTTTTTGATTTTTGTTTATAACTTACCTATTTGAAATCAGACTCAAAATATTTTTCCACATTAGGTATCAGGACACTTTTTTGCGTAGATGTGAAATTTGTTAATAAATTTTACCCATCTTCACAATCCAAAATTAAAAGTTGTTGTAACAAAAACAAATGAAGATAGCTAAAATTTATTAACAAATTTTAATTCTTTGCAAAAAAAGCGTTTTAATAATGTCGAAAAATATTTTGAGTAGGTATGATTTCAAATAAGCAAGTTATAATATAAGCTAAAAGAATTGTTTTCATAAAATTACACTTAAAACCAGGGGTTTGGAGCAGTCCAATTTTTTAATTGCTCCGCTCCGGCATCCAAATGCCTGCTCCTGCTCCGCTCCATGCTCCAAATACTGTTAATATTTTTAAAACAAGTTGTTTAATTAGAAACATTGTTTTTAAAAACAAAGTATTAATTTTATAGGATATGTGGAAGTTGGTTAAAAATTACAATATTTGGCCCTGTTAAACAAATGAAGTTAAAGAAATGTTTATAAGGACAAATTATTGATATTCAAAGATTGGAAAAAATAAAAAACCGTTTACGAGATGCACTTCACTTAAAATAAATGATTCTTTGTAAAGAAAAGTTTATGAGAAGAATGCAGCACTTTTTGTTTCAATAACATCTATAGAGCATGAAATTGCATCTCCAATCGATATGGATGAATTAATTTAAAACTTCGCCAAAGCAACAGAACGAAAAATTAATTTTTAATAACACATAAGATTATAATAATTTACTTTCTATACTAGGCTAATTCCGGGTGAGATGACCCACCGGGAGAGATGGCAAAGTGCCCAAATTCATTTAGTCGGTAATATAGGGAGCTGTGTGTTCTACAGTAAGTTTGTTAGAACCACATGTTTATAAGTAGCGCCGTGCTGTGAAAATAAAGTTTAAGAAAGGTAAGTTATCAAGTTTAAATTTTTTTTAACAGGCTTGAAAATGTTTAGTTAATGACTCTAGTGCTTGTATATTTTTAATGCAATTAGGTGGATGGGCGATTTTAGTAGCATTTATTACGGTAGTATAAGGTTATGATACGGGCTATATTTCAATCCTTTGGCACGTATAGTTTCTGTAATATAAGGTGGGGCATCTAACCCGATATTTGGGATAGATGGCACAATGTAACTCGGGTGAGATGCCTCAAGACTTAATGAAAAATTTAATACTAATATTCATAAATATGATCGTTATACAGGGTGATTGATTGAGACCGGTACTTAAAAATATATGACGAATCGAAAAGGGTATGGATCTGAATTTTTGGTTATAACCATAATGGCATCTGATCTGTTTATTGAAAATATTTTCAATATGGCGACACTTTCGGAAATACCGAAAATTGTTGCAGACAGGTATAGGAAACGCTAATACAGATTGATGCAGAACGTAATTTTGCATTAGAAAATGAATAAAAGTTTGGGCATTGTATTTGAAAAAAACGAGTTTTAGTGGTCTGAATTTGTATTAAAAGAAAATTAAATTTTGAATAACCTGTAAGTAATGCATCGATTGCCAAAATTCCAAGATGGACTCCAAGGTCTCTTCTAGGCATAATCTAAATTTAAGCGTTTTTTCTTCAAAAATGGCGGCGTTAGATAATATTAAGCATCACGATGAAAATCGAAAAATTTTCAAAAAAGTCCAAAAATCTAAAAAATGACTGCACTTAGGTATAGGGAATGCTAATAAAAGTCCCTCTAAAATAACGTTTTAAATCCAAATACGCAATAAAAAATAGACCATTGTATTTGAAATAAGAAAGTAGACATCAACTTCCGGTATTTCCGGAAGTGTCGCCATATTGAAAATATTTTCAATAAACAGATCAGATGACATTATGGTTATAACCAATATTTGAGATCCATACCCTTTTTGATTCTTCATAAATTTTTAAGTACCGGTCTCAATCAATCACCCTATATACAGGGTGTCCCCTTTATCACCGCGAATATTTTAAGTGGTGATAGAGGACCTTTTTCTAAGAAAAAATTTTAAGTAAATTTTTTTCCCAAAATCAAATGCTAAGCTGATATCAACACTTACTTGATTTTTTTACACATCTGCATTTATAAGACTCTGTAGCCGAAAATATCAATTTTATCGTAAAATACCTTCAAGCTTTTTAATAGAGCATGAAATTCTCTACAAAATTAGTTTCATCTATTTTTGGTCACAGGCAATGGTTTGAGAGTTATAAAGCAGTTTGTCCAAAAAAATGTAAAACATTTACAAAATTTGATTGTTTCTTAGACTTTGCAACCGCTGTATCTTTAAAACGAAAGGTTGTACAAAAAAACCAACAGCCCATTCCGGATAGCAAATTTTATGGGCTACAACTTTGGTCAAGTGAAATTTTTTGAAAATCAAACCGATTTTCCGAAAAGCTGAAATAAAGGAATAGAATGCAAAAACAAAATTTCCTACAAATATTGTTTTGTATTTAAAAATGCTTTTAAAGAGAGTGCGATTACGTGATTGAAAATGATGGAGGTCATTTTGAACACTTATTGAAGTAATTTTGTGGTTACATGTTAATTTTATTGCGTCCAGATGGATTTGCATTGTTTTGCATTTTATCGTTTTTTTTTTCACCTTTTTCACTATTATAAACATTTCTATGATACATTTAGTTTTATTGAAAAACATATTTACCGAAGTTGTAGTCCGTTAAATGCCTTATCCGCAATAGGCATCCGTTTTGCTCTACGACGTTTCATTAAAAAGATGCGGCGTTTTTAAAAATTTACATAACTTATTTATATGCAACTTTACAATTTTTTGTTAAATTTGTTCGTTACTTCCTTAAAAAAAATAATAAGGGGTGGTTTTCTGAAGAATTTCAAACTTCATAAAAAAACTTTGAAACTGATGAGATACATAATGTTATGAATGTTGCCGATGCTATGGCATTTTTAAATACAAAATATCATAATTACCGGGAGTTTTTGTTTTTCGAAAACGATAAAATGCAAAACAATGCAAATCCATCTAGACGCAATAAAATTAACATGTAACCACAAAATTACTTCAATAAGTGTTAAAAATGACCTCCATCATTCAATTACGTAATCGCACTCTCTTTAAAAGCATTTTTAAATACAAAACAATATATGTAGGATATTTTGTTTTTGCACTCTATTCCTTATTTTCAGCTTTTCCGGAAAATCGGTTTGATTTTCAAAAAATTTCACTTGACCAAAGTTGTAGCCCATAAAATTTGCTATCCGGAATGGGCCGTTGGTTTTTTTGTACAACCTTTCGTTTTAAAGATACAGCGGTTGCAAAGTCTAAAAAAAAATCTAATTTTGTAAATGTTTTACATTTTTTTGGACAAACTGCTTTATAACTCTCAAACCATTGCCTGTGACAAAAAATAAATGGAACTAATTTTGTAGAGAATTTTATGCTCTATTAAAAAGCTAAAAGGTATTTTACGATAAAATTGATATTTTCGGCTACAGAGTCTTATAAATGCAGAAGTGTAAAAAAATCAAGTAAGTGTTGATATCAGCTTAGCATTTGATTTTAGGAAAAAATTTTACTTGAAATTTTTTCTTAGAAAAAGGTCCTCTATCACCACTTAAAATATTCGCGGTGATAACGGGGACACCCTGTATGTGTAATGTAATTGATAAAATATACATTTTAATAATATCCTTTAGATGCCTACGAAATATATTAGAAAACCAGGTTCTACCAGAGGTTCTTGGGAGAAAGATGCTCTTCAGCGGGCAATAGCAGCAATAAGAGATGGTATGGGAATAAACTTGGCTTCTAGAACGTTCAGTATACCATCGAGAACATTGCGGCGTCGTGTCCAGAACAACGACTCGTCAAAAAAAGCCCTGGGACCAAGTGGAACTTTAGGAGAGGCTAACGAGTTAAAGTTAGTAGCACACATTAAAAAGCTACAAAAGAGAGGATTCGCTCCTACTCGAGATGATCTGAGAGCTATGGCATATGTATTAGCAGTTGAACTTAAACTAAAGCACAGGTTTAACCACAAAATAAAAAAAGCTGGATACGATTGGTTGAATTTGTTTCTATTGCGTCATCCAGATTTGTCAGTTAGAAAGGCTGAAGGAGTTTCAGTAGCTCGAGCTGAAGGCATGTCCAGGGAGAAAACCAGGGCGTATTTTCAACTGCTACAAGCTACTTTGAAGCAGGGACGAGAACGGAACGAAAACGTTAAACGAAATTAACCGAAATTTTTTTAAGAACGAAAACGAAATTATTATTTTTCGTTGAAGAACGAAAACGAAATAAATATTTTCCAAAACCGGTTTTAACCGGTTTTGTCGCTATTTCAATTTTATTTGTTAAACACAAACGCGAATTCACCTTCTGTGCAGGGGAGACTCCACGAGGCAGTAAAAAATCTCACTTGAAATAAGTGAGCTTCACTTTTCTCGATATATTTACGTGAATATGTATTAACAACTTTATTGTTTATACTTGCAATTTCGTGTAACACAATTAACGGTACAGATACGCTCTATTTCTAATTTGTATTTTAGATCATCAATATAGAATATACTTGATTGGATATATATTATTAATGTGTATGTTTTATTTGCGTTTAGACATAATAATAGTAAAATTTATTCTTACTTCGAAAAGGACTAATGTAAAAGAAGATTTTTTGGAAGATGTGTTGCTAATAAGATTTAACTGAACGTGAAAATGTATATTGTATGGTATGTACAAACTATAAAGTTAAAGTATATTTCAAGTTAATATACGTTTTTTTTTTTAATATCTTTTTTATTTATAACATTTAGTAAATTATCCGCTTGAATTCATTCTTTTGTCTTTTTAAATAATTACAGCAGGATCTTGTTTAATTCAAATGCATAGATTTTTATTACTAAAATAAATTTAAAACAGCACTTGCTATATTTTCATATTTTTAGATAAAGATCGTGTGTCTAATTTAACCCAATCACGTTGTGTTTTTGCACCTTACGGGTGTTAAACTTAATAAAATGGTTAAATGTTAATGTGTTTAACGATTTGGTAAATTTAATATGGCGATGGTTCGCCAGTCTAAAATATGCTGTCCGTGAGCATCAAACCCCATCGTCATCGTTTATATTTTAGTTGAGACGCAAATATTGTTATCGTGTTTATAGAGGGTTGTGGTGACTAGAAAAAACCGGTTTTAACCGTTATTTCGGTTCACGAAAACGAAAAAAGAAATTTTTCGGTTAGAACGAAAAGAACGAAAACGATATATTTCGTTTTCGTTCCGAACAGAAACGAACGGAATTTTTTTCGTTTTTAGTCCCTGATTTTTACTGTTTTTTTTTTTTGTTTAAATGTGTTATAGTTTTAAGTATTTGTACTGAAAAAGTTTAAATACACTTTACTCAAACCACCACATGGTTTGTTTCCGATATAGCAAATTTTCTTAAAAAAAAAAAAAAAATTTTACCAATTGTGGGGCATCTCTCCCGGACTTACCCTATTGATATTTGGAGTAATCATTTAAGTATACTAATGAATTAGTAAATATTTTAAAAAATGAAGCTCTTCATAATGATATTATTTTTATAAATACATATATGGGTACGCCTAAATTTTCTCTTGCGCCGGGCCTTCTATGCACGAATGTTCTTTTTTTAAATAATAAAAAAATGTACCTACCGACACCTCCATTAGATGCTGAGTGGTCAGGAATACGTCCAGTTGTAACTACATTAGTAGCTTCGGGCGGTGTACACGCGTTAACGAGTCCGTTGTCTGTAACAAGCTTTCGGCATTACAAACTCCCTAAGAACTTCCCCGAAACATTTTTTTAATTAGTCTTGTTTTTCGTTTACGACAATCTTAGCTTGAAAAATGTTTACATCATAATTGAAATTAGGCATTGCTCTAAAACTTTGTTGTCAAAAATTCTTCAATATTGTTAGGTTAAGCCAGTTTATACAGGGTGTCCAAATTAATCGACCTATTATTTACACCTTGCTTATTATTACACATAGAACTTGGGTTTAAACTTGAAAGTTTCCAAAATAAATACAAAAAATAAAATGATATTTTTAAAAACCTGATATAAATTTCTGATTTTATTTTGTCTTGTGAATATTTGTGTTAAAAATATGAAATGGTGTAAAATTTTGTTCTTTATTATCTAGCAGATTTTATTCTAAGTCAAGGTCTTATCATTTTTTTTGCCATGTCGATTTAGTTTTGTTTTTCTTATGGACGCCATTTTTGATTGCCTTAGCAACTTTTTTTAAATTTCAAAATCACATGCTCATGTTTACATTAATGGAGCTGATATTGTAAAAATCTATCTTGATACAACCCTAATTATTGATGATAAAAAAAAACAAAATAAAGCTACTGTTAAAAATCATAACCAAAAAAATCATTTTATAACTTATTTTACTATTCAAACAGTTCCAAGAACTTTCAGTACTGTATGTTTATCAAAATAGATACAAGAGCTGCCTCTTTAGGTTTGCCAAGTGGTTTATCTAGATACTAACTGATTTATCTAATTAACGAATTTTCATAAACAATAAAATATAATCGATCAATCCTTTGATTTCCTAGATATGAATCCAACGATTTTAGAAAGTGCTTTCTTAAGTCTGTTTTATACTATACTATTTTTTCGCTTAAGAAAATCGTATACGATTTTCTAGTACGGTGTCAATCAGAAATTAAAAATCTTGAACGAAAAATTTGTACGAAATTACTACCTGCCCTAAAAGCGTCCAATTTTAGCATGGGCGCATGCGTATTCTACTGTAACTATATCTGACCGCATGTCATTTGTGGGTTAGGTTAACTGAAACAATCAAACGATGTTAAATACTACTTATTACCGTTATCCCTCATAATTTATTTTGTAGGAATAAATATGTAGAATGGAACAAGCGTTAAATATTCGTTAAATTTGAAAATGATTCGCTTTCTGTTCTGTGATCAAATTGAACATTTGACATGGTTACTCAAGGTGCCAACATAATATAATAAAAGTTACTAAAAAGTAACCAAAATATATTGGAGTTTTCGTACCAAAAAATAGTAAATGTAAATGGTTCATATTTTCCATGCTAAATTCTTGAACGAAATTTTTGTATTAAAAATCGTATACGATTTTCTTAAACGAAAATATAGTATAGTATAAAACAGTCTTTACTAATAAAGGAACTTATGGTTTTCAATCGGAGAGAATTTGATAAAATTTAATACTAAAGGAATGACGATTCGACTTCTAATAATTTCTCAAAATATTGGTTTAATTTATCTTTCGATAAATCCGTTAATGTGCTAAAATTACTAGCTGCAACTGAATAGTTATTTACGTAACAAGACCGGAAAGTGGTACTTTACTGGACGAGCCGTAGGCGATTCCTAAAAGCATACGAATCCAGTAAAGACACTTTACGGGTATATTACGTACAATAATTTTTCTGCGTCCACCACTGACATCAAAATCACTACCATCCAAGATCAAACAATAACTTCACAAACTACAGGTGAAAACTCTCTTGGTGGTATAATGACGCTTGTTTGACAGCGCAAATCCACAGAACAACTCATCACCGGGCAACCGGCTACTTTCCGGCCTAGGCCGGTAAAGAGTTGTTATTACCATGGCAACCAGTTACATTCTGGCTAGGCTGGTAAAGATGTATTTTCCAGCCTAAAAATTGATCGGAAACAACCGATTTTCTGGACGGATGCAGAAAAAAATATTAAATTACTGTAAGATTGTCATAAACGAAAAAAACAAGGTACATGTATTATATATTTGCACAACACCAAATAACTTTTACCTGAAGGCTACCAGTTTCTTATGCTTAAGGATTAGTCCAGTCTCCCTCAAAGTTCCTACATACGTAGAGCCATAACATTAAATTTCACCATTCACCAGTTAAAATTGTTCAGGCTTGAGGATAAAAGCTGAGGATATTGCACCAACTTAATGATTTCCATAACATGCATCATGCAACCAGTTGTGGAGAGTAGCATTATACGTTTTGAATTATAAAACTTGCAGTTTTGTACATTCAAACACTTAAGCAGAAGTAGCAATTAGCTCTTACATTAACGTAATATCTGTAGATACTTAAATAAAAATTCATTTAACAACTTCAAATACTAATGGCATCAATTGTGTTATTTGCTGTATATTATTTTTATCGACTAAATTGAATAACACTGACAGCCATCACTTAAAAGCAATATATTGATTCCATGGCACTGTTTCCGTGACTGCATGTAGCACATGCTATCACCGTGATATTTTTTTATATTTAAGTGTTGCAATGGATAACACGAATTGGTTGTTTTATTACAGGGATTATAAACTGAACAGGATGGATCATTCGTAAACCTGTTCATCATCATGAAGCCACATATATTAAAGACAAGAGTCCTAAATATGTAATTTATAGTGACAAGTGCGTCATAGTTATGATTATTGTAACAGGGAACAAAAGGTATAAAATCTGCTTAGAGGGACATAAGTTGGAACAGGTAGACAGTTTGAAATATTAAGTAGTGAACATCGAGGTTAATGAGGGATGGATAAGGAAATAAGCGAAAGAACAGGAAAACTTGGAAGAATATTTAACAGAATAAAATGCTCTACCCAAAAACCAGTTTGAGTTTGATTTTAAACAGGGCCGTGCTAGTTTTTTATAAAATTTATTGAAACTGAACCCTCACAACTCCGCCACTGGTTGCTTGTGGCACTTGAAATTTTCACCGATTGTGGTAACCTGTAAGGTGGTGCTGTATACTAAATTTGGTTAAAATATATCAACTGGTTGAAAAACGGTTAAACATTATTGTTACTTTTCGAAAATTTCAACTCCCTGTATGTTAAAGTCCTGCTACTAAAAAGTGGACCACCCTGTATAAAAGAAGAAGTTGTTTATATAATGTATAATAATACATCCTGGTCTATGTTTCGTGAACATATTTGGGTTAAGAGAAAACTTATTTGAAATTAGAAATTTTATTTTCCTTATCAACGACGCTACTTTGTGATACCTAGTATTACATTAGGCATCAATCAAGTCATCCTATTCAGTTATAATCGTTGGTTTTACCATAGCCCTCAAAAAGCATCAGGAAAACAGCCCTTAGTTGAATAAAAAAAGCATATTTTAAAGCTTATTTAGTTGCTATCTGCCAGTGAACCCTTACGTTTTCTTTTTAGAACTGAATTTTAAATCCACCTATTTCTAGTTACTATCAATTTAGCAAAATATACACTCAAAAGGTTTTTTCATTCCAATTTTTAATTCATCACAAACTATTTCTTGACCATACACCACAAGAGAAAGTTTAATTTTGTTGGAAAAAAATTTGTACCTATTAATAACGAATCTCTTTGTAGTCTCAATGAAACTGTTTTTTTCCCCTTTAGAATACATAATTTTACTTGAAGTTGCTACTTTTTTTCGTTACTTCGTGAACATTCCAAAACACAAACCTGCATGTTAACGATCAATAAATTGGTGAAATCGAAGGACTGTGAACTGCATAGGATGATTCATTGTGACGTGCTTAATATCATACGATAAAGCGATATGCGAAATGATATCATGACAAAAACGCGATAACTTTTTACTGTAAATGCGAATTTAAGGTCTCTACTCATTATCCAACTTGTCGGGGCCGACCGTCGGGAACTCCGTGTCGGGTGTTGTCTACACACCTCCCGACCAGTCCAACCAACACAGCATAAACGTCATAACTTTTTTTTATTATTTTGGCTCTGATGCAATTTTGTGGATAACAAATTTATAAATAGCGTTAAATTTTCTTTAATAGTCCTTATCTAGAGGAATGTGGTGGGGCAATTGGCTTGTTGGATGGTCTGGCCACCCGACCGTTCCAACTGTCGTGTTGGTCGGGTGACAGACTACACGTTAAACAATGGTCGGTCGGTTGTCCCGACAAATTGGTTGGTGAGTAGAGGCCTTTAACAACTTCTTGGCAAAATTATTTGCGTCTAGAAATTTCAAGTTGTTGTTTACTTAAAAGAACACTATTTTTCCCAGTCCCTTTTGCGAAATGAACCATGCTATGTAGTAAACAATCCTGCGATTAAGTATGACTTGATTATTTGTTAGTTCATTTTGAAAAAAATTATACACTATTATACTACAAATTTTTATTACAAAAAATCGAGTAATTTTTAAATCATACAATCAATCAGATCAAACAGTAACACCTAAACACTAAAGAAATTAAAACTAGCTCGTCGTAAGAACATAAAAAATAATTCGATATCAACCAGTCTACACTAAATTACGCAGATTTTGTTTTCAAAACAAAACAGCCTTGCGCGTCCTTGCCATATGTGATTCTTACGGCTTTATTATCAAAATAACAAAAAAGTGTACAGGACATGAACAAAAAATTAGCTGGCTACAACTTATTAATATGCAAGTCTTGTTAAACTAATTTAAAACTAAACAACTTACAAATAAACATGTTAATTATAAAAACAAAAACGACCTTTAAAATTTAAATATATAATGTAACTAAATCTATAAATACCAATCTTAATATCAAAGTTTAATGGCAGAAATAAGTTTTATAAAATTCTGCCCATTCACAAATTAAAACAAATACTTTCAAATGGCTAGAGAGGCTATATAATTGTAATTCTATAACGGTGAAAAGTTTTTTGCGATTTTTCGCAAATTACGCTAGAATCGAAAGAAATCGGCGCATACAGGGTGATTGTCCGTAATTTACGTTTCAAATAGGAGACTGATGTGAAAAAACTTCAATTCCATTTATTTATATGAATTAAAAACAAAGGAATTGCAAACTTTAAAAAAAGTTTATTTCAATTGTTCCAAATATCAATTTAGTTTAAAAATTAAAGCCAATGTTATATTATAAATTAGAAACACTTAAAATTACATCTAGAAGGTAACATTTTAACTTAGGTAAACATTTTAAGTCTCACAAATATATCACTAATTCGACTAGGAAAAAAAAGCTATAATTTCGTTATTGATTTGTTCTCGCTCTGTGGCTGATAAATATCTCGTTTCAAACGAGCGTTTGGAAGATATTGCTTTGTAATATAATTTTGCGAATAACCAAAAGTAAAGTAATAACGGAAAAGCTCACCTTCATCCAGTTTTATACTCCTATAATATTCCATAGCAAGATTGAGTACAGCTGTTTAAAATGTACACAACTTTTAGTTATTAAACGTTCACTTGCGACGCGAATTATTAATTGCCCATTTTTTGACGACAAATTTTGCAGTTTCAGTTATTTCATGGCTAAAAGTTAATTGCACATAACCAGATCAGTTACGAAACGGTACTGTAAAAAATGAAATTTGCACACAATAATAAAATGGCACGTTAATAATTGCAACAATTGGAAAATTATTAGGCACTTGCTTACGTGTCATTTAAATCGCAAACAATAAAGTTATTCACCAGTATTTTAAATAGGCATAACAAGTTTATAGTAACAATGACTTTTAAAACTGAAATACGAAAATAGAAACTCGTTTTCCTTTATCAAGCAATTTAAAAAGATACACGAATGCTGTAATTTTTAACGCGTTAAAACAACATTTAAACAACAATAGAAAATCAGCAATGTTCTTGAGAAATCGAAACTTTGGATTTTACGATTGAGATTAATAATTAGTAAAAAAAATTGGTTTTTCAAATGAGTGGTGATTCAAATAAACGTCAAAAACTTGTAACTTCATAGTGCAAAAAACAACAGGAACAGTTTAATAATCTACAGGGTGTCCCAGCCAAGACGAATTATTCGATAGCTCTGTTATAATTTGTAATCATTTACTACATAACCCAAAATTATTTTCAACTCTACACAGTGTTTTGTTTTTGCGCTCTGATACCAAACATTGTTTTTTTATACGGAACACCCGTAGATTTTGTAATTTTTGGAAGTAAAATTAAATTCTCTTTCAAAAATATTATAGGTTGTTTATGTCTAAAATGAACCGTTTTTGAGTTATTAACGTTTTTTTGAAAATGTTGACAGATGCAGATCTTTATAAAAATATTTATAATTATTAACATAAGAACAGCAAAGCAATTTACTCTGGTAATTCATTAGACAATTGTGTCATAGTGATTGTTGACTAGTTACATATTTAAAATAATATACAGGGTGTTCGTTATACTCGGTCCATTTCGCTAAACTTTAAACACATATAAATCTCTTCTTTTTTTTTAATGAAAAACCCTATATATTTTTACATTTTCTTGTAGAAAATTTAATTATCTTTCAAAGTTGTTAAGAATGTTTTGTGTCTAAATATAATATTTTAGAAGTTATTTTGTTTCTTATGATTATTTGCGAGTATTTTACCTAAAATATCGGTAGTAGCCTTTGAAAATTCAAAACAATTTGTTTGAACTGTCAACCAGAACAATTAATCGGCACAATTTCCAATATTATGCCACTAAAAATCTATATTTTTTAAGAACTGTAGATACACAGCATTCTGGTGTTATTTGCTGCCATTTATGCTGTGTATCTACAGCTCTTAAAAAATATGGATTTTTAGTGGCATAATAGTGGAAATTGTGCCGATTAACTGTTCTGGTTGACAGTTCATACAAATTGTTTTGAATTTTCAAAGGCTACCGATATTTTAGGTAAAATAGTCGCAAATAATCATAAGAAACGAAATAAATTCAAAAATATTATATTTAGACAGAAAACATGGTTAACAACTTTAAAAGATAATTAAATTGTCTACAAGAAAATGTAAAAATATATAGGGTGTTCCATAAAAAAAAAAAAAGATTTATATGCGTTTAAAGTTTAGCGAAATGGACCGAGTATAACGAACACCCTGTATATTACTTTAAAAATGTAACTAGTCAACAATCACTATGACACTATTGCCTAATGAATTACCAGAGTAAATTGCTTTGGTGTTTTTATGTTAATAAATATAAATATTTTTATAAAGGTCTGCATCTGTCAAAATTTTCAAAAAAACGTTAATAACTCAAAAACGGTTCATTTTAGACATAAACAACCTATAATACTTTTGAAAGAGAATTTAATTTTACATCCAAAAATTATATACACACGGTGTTCCATATAAAAAAAACAATGCGCAAAAACAAAACACTGTGTATAGTTGAAAATAATTTTAGGTTATGCAGTAAATGATTACAAACAACTTTTATATTTGCCTTTTTTTAATATTATTACTAATAACAGAGCTATCGAATAATTCGTCTTGGCTGGGACACCCTGTATACTTATATTTGATTAAGTAGAACACTCTTTTTTATGTAAAACTTATTTAAGTCAGTTAGCAAAAAAATATTGTGGCATAAAGTAGTCCCAAAACAAACATAGGAAAATATATTGTGCTTAAATCTTTGTAATGACTTTAATATTCTTTATAAGCAAGATCCCCATCCAAGCCCGAATTAGTTGTACAATCTGTGTAACTTTTTTCCATGGAAAAACATCAACTGCAAACAAAAATACAGTTTTGTGACAAAATCTTATGCAGCTCCATTACTTTTCTCGAAAAATATTATAAATGATGTTAGAGTGTATATTTTGGCACCCTCTATGAACTTAAATATAATTTAAGCAACCAGACAAATATTGGTACCCATTATATGAACAACGAAAAGTACTTCCCGATGTAGTAATACTTAAACCTATTTGGTTATTTAAAAATTATATACTTTAATGTAAGTGAAACCGATAGTTTCTTAAGAATGGGTTATTTCCCCCTAAAAACACTGGCGGTATAGGTATTACATAATGTCTTCTAGGACAATCAACATCATGGGCAAGACAAGGAGTTGGAATGTGCTGTAAATTTCTCATCTTTTTATTTACACGTAATGGAATGTTATTACATACATCCATTAAATGTTTGCTGGTTGCGGAGAATTTTGACAAAGAGAGTGGGTCCAAATACGAGGCGATATAGTGCAAAATTTCTAGTGGTAGACAATTGAGTGTGGGGTACCCCATACGTTCTTCTGCTACAACTGCACATTTTAATGGATAGCCGATTTCGT
Organism: Elmis aenea; assembly: GCA_947652605.1. NCBI lineage: Eukaryota > Metazoa > Arthropoda > Insecta > Coleoptera > Elmidae > Elmis > Elmis aenea. The sequence continues at coordinate 12,170,288 of OX393579.1, forward strand.
TTTTAAATTTCATGGACAGAACCTTCAAATTTTGCAAGTTTGAAGGTATTGCACCCCGATTTTTATTTATTACATACAGCGCCGGATCTAACAAGGTAGAAAAACTAGCATTTATCGTTCCTTCGATTGAGCAGTTTACTATCAGATCATCAGATCCTTGAACACACACAAGTTTAAAATAATATTCACGAAACGGAGATAACATGAACGACATATTGTAGACACCATATTCTTTCCAGTTGTTAGGCATTGTCTTGGTATATAATAAAATGTCTTTATAACAAAATCCATAATGGATATTTGACATAGGCACATCTGGTATATTGTAGGCAACAAATCCATCTTCGAGCATGAATATATAAATAAATACCACTAGCATGTCAAAATCAGTATAATCGATAGATTCTTGTTCAAAATACTTTAACACGTTTTTCAGAGTCTGTGGAAATTCTTCAGTTGTTGTGTCTTCTAATAACATGGGCTCCATCACTGAAAGAACATTCTAACTGGAGTAATACAATTCATTGGGAGGATTCGTATTTCCCGCGCTAATTTTCGCTAAACGTGGGTGAACACTAAACAGCCTGTTGAATGTTCAATTTGTCACTTCTTAATTCAAGAATAAGTCTTTAATAAAGCACTGATAGTCTATAAGTATGCTTATGCAATTAATTAACAACTTTATTAACTACAATATTGCACACTTATTTCAAAAAAATCATGTTAAACATGAGTCATCGCGCATATTTTTGTCATAACCTATATTTTCATTCCAGTTACCATTGAGACCGTTTTTTGACAAATATGTTCATAAGATAAATAAATTGTAAATATATTATTGTTTTTTTAATAATACTAGCTGGTGGCAACTAATTTCTAAAAGCCGTAACTAATTTTACATTTAAAAAAATATGTTAATAGCAGATGGTAGCGGTTACGAGTTAGTTGTAAAAGAGTGTGCTAAAAATTACCTTTGTCAGTCTTATTTTCACTACTTGCTTGACAATTTTGTATTGTTTCACTTTGTGTATTTGAATTGTTTAGCACTATATCACCAGCACTTTCAGCCATCTTATGTTTTGAACTTCCTTGTTTAGAAGCAAATTTCATGTTTTGAAATTAGTAACATATAGTTACTGCAGGGTGCGCAACCGTACAAATGTTTGGTAACTTGTAAAGAAATCTTTTATGGTGAAGGTACCTAATTTTCAACATTTGCAATATTAAAACAGTGGCAATGAAAAACAATCGACTGGAAACGTAACTCAATAGTTAAAGAAAAATCTAATTAAAGTAAAATATACTTATGCTTTTATTTTAAACTCGCAAAGCACATTGGGCAATTGTGAAACTGCTCATTTATTCTAGTAGCACAATTCAACATTTCGAAATTCCAGTAACTCGTTTTCCAGTTACTGCTTACAAAATTACTCCACTCATTCAATTATTTGTATATTACAACCCATACACAACTTTAAATAACACAACAATTTAGTGAAAATCTTTTATTTATACATATCTTGTATTTTTAGCAATATAACTTATTGTATGATGGAAAATCTAGAAGTTCCTGTAATCAAAATCAATTTTCAGTTTAAATCATTAATTTTTAAATATCTCAATTACCTGGTTAAAATTCCATCTTTTTTTGTTAATCTTACGATACAATCATCAGATTCACCCATTCTACGGATCGCCCCACATAGAGCATAGCTTTTAGATGTTTCCGTCATTCTACCCGTTTCAGGGTCAACTTCTGCAATGCTCAACTGGATGGAAGCATGATCCTTGGCGTGAATAATTCTGTTACTTGCAGAACTATAACAAAATCAAGCATTTAAGTAAGAATTCGTGTAAACCACGTGTTTTTAACACTTACCATTTCCTTGGGCAGTACAAATCAACGAATTCTCCTGCGTCGTTTTCCATTTTTCTGAACCTAAAACACAAATAAAACACCGTCAATCAATTTGGCACTTTACAATGAAGCTCATATTCTTCGTTAATTGCAACAATAAACTTACTAGATTGGTATTGCAAACACGTTTTCCAGCAATGGCTGACAGGTTAGAAAGGAATTGCAACACTTGCCACAGTGGCGCTGAAGAACGGATTTACAGTATTACCAACGATATAAAAAAACCGGATAGTCCATGGCGGTAAATTTGAACTATGATTTTTGTATTTTTTTATGAATGTGCTTACGCATGCGTATACAGATTGAATTACCCGCCTGGTGGGTCGGCTCAATATCGGAACACAGCTCTTTCTTCGGTAAGGACGTAGAATGCGCGTCTTCATTCAATAATAAACAAATCGGATAGCATTCTCACCTGAGAAGCAGTTGCGTAACCGTAACAGGTGAATTCGAACCGAACTAGCATTTCCAAAGCAGTCTTGCTCGGGTGTCTACGATAATCGGTAGTGGTTACATAGGAACACGTATTAAATAAATAAATAAAATCAAATTTGTGACTTGGGCCGTTTTTATAAATTAGAATGTCTTCCAAGGTAAGTTATTTTTTTTTATGTGCTGTTTTGCATTAAAATATATTTTGATATATTTATTTGGGTTACTGCGGCAGATTTAAATAAATAGTCTATGTATAGGCGCCAAATTATTTTTAAACTATTTTCTGTTTTATCAGATGTAGTAATAGAGCGCACGTGATGTTTGATTTGTTTGAGTTTCATTTGTTTATTTCAATTCATGAAACACGCGCGTGTTAAGTAATTGTAATAATAATTGCTACGGCCGCAACTAATTGCCGTTTAAAGTATAATTAATTATTTTTTAAACTGGTGTTATTTATACGATTTTATTGTGAAGGCGAACCTTTGAAGTAGATTATAGAAAACCGTGCAAAAACATTTAAAAAATAATTTTATGTAAAGTTATAAAAACTTGGATCTATTAATTAAATTAAGTTAAATTTTAAAAAGAACAGTTTTTACGAACAGGCACTAATTTTCTAAAATTATATTTATTACACAGGTCGTTTCCCAAAAATTTCTTAACTTCTAGATCCTCAGTTGCTCAAGTTATGGAGAAATATTCCAAACGAATGGATATTATGTAAATTTTTACTCAAAACGCGCAAATATTTATCAATGCAATTTTTCAAGGATGCAAACATTTATTTTACTGATATTTTTATCGTAGTAACGATAGATTAAATTTTTGCTGCATAACTAAATTGTAGTACTGACGTAAATTTCTTGAAAGTTACGTAGCTGAAAGGTCAATGCCGATTTTATTAGTGTATTGGTAACGTTCAGTTTTATTGTAACTGCAGTTAAATAATTATTGGTCACGTAATCGTATTAAAGTTTGAAATTTCATTACAAACAACAATTAAAAATGCACGTAAAAATGGTTTAAAATTTAATTGACTCTTTTGGCGAGCTTCTTATGACTTTTTTTTAAATAACCTTTTGGTTTATTTCTTATTAACTCTTAAACAAATGCTCCCCCAAAATTTCAGAATGACTCGATTTTTATAAATTTTTATCGACCCAAAAGTAAAAATTGCAAAAGGTTTATGAAGACTGCAAAATTCTGTAACGACAATACCTTTTATTCAAAGAGCTTCAAAAAATGAAATTGCGTATTTTGGTAATTTTATTTTTAACAATTGTTTTTCTTTTGAACGATCAGTGACCTAACACAAACATACTTCATTGGGTTTTAGCAAAAAAAAAGTCATATCCAATGGATAACCAAACACAGCACCCCAAAATTTTATAAACACAATATTTTAGTAAGTTCAAAAACGTGATACTTCGACAGAACTCTTTCGACCCCATTCTAACTCAAATTACGTTCTTATTAACCTTTCTCGGTGCTTTTCGGCTCTGTTTGAACCGTATCAAAAACATTTTAATAAAACACAAACCAACTCAACTCTCATGAGGAAAATTTACCATTAGGCGAGTCTAGGCAATTGCCTAGCGGCACCAGGTTATGGGGGCGCCAGATTTTCTCATAAAAAAGGGTAAACTCATATGATATATTAATATGTACAAATGTATTAACGTTATATAAGTTTAAAAAAATAAAATGTTTGTAATGGTGTAATATTTTTATAAATATGCCCGTGATTAATAAATATTACGAAAAACTTCGGGATGTAACTCCTATCATATCGGTAATTAAGGTCTTTTTCAAAAAATGATTTCTCAAAAACGTCTTCTTTCGGATTTGCATCCCTAAAGGGAACGGTAAAAGTAAGTTTTCAATTTATTTCTCAAATTTGGAGTAATGTAGAAGAACGACACTTGGTAAATATGTTTTAGTTATTAAAAGAATTCCCATAGTAACATTTTCAATCATCTACTACCTTTTCAATGGGCTGAAAAAGGAACCCCTGTTGAGTTTTTTAGCAGAACTTTTTATACATAGGTTAAAATTTTGCATTTTTTTTTTAAAGCTTAATTTGTTTAGAACCTTTTTTAATTCTTTAATTCTTCCCGCAACACCTACAGTTTTTGAGTAAAAAACAAAATAAGTGAAATTGCACCACCAAATAAACACGAAAACACCTGACACTTTTACTCAATATGTACAAACCATGGTAACTACCAAAATGAATCATGTTATTTTAACATATTTGATTGTGCATGTTCACTTATTTTATTTCAAGTATAAATATTTATTTGAGTACAGAAACTATAGGTTTTTTGGGAAGAACTAAAGAATTAGGAAAGTTTGTAAATAAATTAAACTTTTAAAACAAAAAATTACAAAATTTCTACCCTCCAAAAGGTTCTGATAAAAAAAAACAACAGGGTCGCACTTTTCAGCCCCTTGTAGGAGATCATTGATTATATTACTGTGGAAAACATTTAATAAGTAAAAAACATCTATCAAAAGTCTTCAAATTTGAGAAATAAAACTTACTTTCACCGTTCTCCTTTATGGGGGTGTAATTCCGAAAAAAGACGGTTTTAGGGAATAACAAATATATGAAAGCCCCCCTTAATTTTGATAAGGAATTACCTCCCGAAGTTTTTTTGCAATATTAATGAATCACCCTGTATATAGACATATACCCACATTTAGACAATATACCTATGGGGGCGCCCAAATTTTCTTTGACTAGGCGCGCGTAAGTGGAGGGATTCCTGCACATAGTTCCGAATCCGATTCTTATAATCAAGCCTTTTTTGAGTCTATATCAATTTTGTGGCATTCTGTAATCAAAAACACTATATCTACATGTCATTTAATTTGCGTTTTTATTATACTTCGCGCTGAAGCAGAATCATAATCCATGTCGTGGGAAAACTACGGCTCATGGGCCGCATGCGGCCCGTTACGCCGATTTGTGCACATAGGTTTTAACCTTTCCTGATTTTATAAACAAAAATGATTTTATTTGCTGCTTACTATATTTACTAAAGTTACACAGTTTTATGACTAATAAATGTATTTTTGTGTGAAAATGTTTGTTTTAAAGGCGGCCCGCTAGAGACCTAATAGATTTCGATGAGGTCCTCTAGAAGAATAGTTTGTTCTTCACCTCTGATCTATATCATCAATTTATTTTGATTTAAAGAAATTTTTGCACAATTAAATTCTTTACATATTTAGGTCCACATTAGGAAACTTTTGGTTCTGTACATTAAAAATTTTATAATATAATAATTCCATTGTTATCGCTAACCAGTTCTTTTACTCTATTAATTACTAAATATAATTTCTTGCAGAAGGAGTCCTTATCTGATGTCCAACTACATTTAGCTGCACTACAGGGCGATGTCGACTTGATAAAAAGGATAATAGATAGTGGGAAAGTGCACGTTGATTCAAAAGATAAGGTATGTGCGACCATAAATCAGTTTACAGTTAAGCATTTACCTGAATATGGCATTTTTAATCGTACACAAATAAGGCCACATTTAATTAGTGCGTTTAGACGTTCTATTACCTTAATATGCCACATGGTCAAATAAAAACATTGTTTACATAATTACCAAAAAAATACGTGAGAATCTTTACCATTGAAACTGAGAATAATGCATTTACAATGATGTTTTTTTCAATATTTTTCATCAAACAAAGTACCAAAACAACATGTAGTGCAAAGCTTTCAAGGAATGTGTAATTAATTTACAAAATAATCAATGTAATCTTCGTAATGTGTTAATCAATTATTTGTGATTCATTTACGTGTTATAAAAAAGTGTTGTAAGATCACTTATTTTCTTTTAAATAAAAATTTTCTTGTAGAAATGCTAGACCAGTTTCCAAGCTCTCTTCTCTTCGTCAGCAAGTTTCTCATTCATTAAAATATATAGGGGAAAAAATAAAAAAAAAAACTAAGCTTTCTTGTATAATGTAATTGTTTTATAAAAAAATCTAAAATACTTGGGAAACCAAAGGTTATTACCTCATTTACATATGGAGTTTTTAATTAAAGATATATGCCTACGTAAAATTAATCTCTTTTTTATTTTGATTGTCATCGATTCAATTATTATATTCAATAATTTTTCCCAACTAAATAGTAATGACTTGCTGACAAAGAAGTGCAAAACCGTGAAATCTTTTAGACTTTCAAATTAAATAAATGCACAATTAATAGATTAAACGATTTTTAATTTTACACATAAATTTACATGCAACATAAGTAGCTCTAATTACCGAGTATGTACAGACAAATAATTGTGTTTTTAATGGGTTTTATACCCTTGTTTAGATGAAAGTCTTTAACCAAACTATTTTTTATGGTCTGTTGCTATGCACTGAGCGGAAAAATTATTTTATTTGTTATCAAATGGCCCTAGTTGAGAGGAAACGGAAGCAATTTATGTAATAGGATCGTCAGAACTCAATAACGTGACTTTTTTTAAACGTATGTGTTTTTTTAAATGTAATAGATAAACTGATGTCACAGTTTCCATGGGGCAAACTTTTTCGAAAAAAATGTCCTAGTCCCAATGCCAAAAAATGCCAACAATTTACAAAACATTATTCAAGCGTTTTTCACAAAACGCAAGGTTTTTTTCGAAAAGCGAAATATATTTTGACTATTTTTAAAATTTCTTGTGGCTGCAAATAAATCTAATTATTAAGGTGTTCAATACTGTCCTAGGTATACAATTTTAGATTTTCTGGATCTATAAAATTATGTAGCGCCACTTAAACTTTTACTGAAAGTTCGTCCTCTTTCTTTGCTTGAATCGTGTTGTGAATATTGTTTTGCAATAATGTTATAAATATTTTGAAATTAAACACATCGTATGAAAAAGGAACATAACGTAATAATAAAACTTGAATTATTAAAATTTAAAATTGGTTTTAATGTCAAACCAAACACTTAAGGAAAAATTGGTTAAACAATCACAAATAATGTATTTAAAAGTCGTCTATGCGTAGGACTTTAAATACTGAAAAAAAATGTCTGCATCGGTTTGGTTCAAAAGTTGTTTTTAACTTAAGTCTTTTAAGGCAATCGATATTTTTACTCATTGTACATTGATCTCATAAAATAATCAGTTATAATATATTAAGGGAACATTGCCGGTAACATTATTGAAAAAAGTTTGTTGCTTTGGTAACATCCTGAGACAAAATGACATGAACAAAATCCTGAGCCGAAGGCGATGTATTTTGTCATTCATTTTGTTGAAGCATGTTACCTATCCTATAAGCAAAAAACTTGAGTTAAAAGGTTTCCTGCAAAATATTGTTCCGAAATATATTTGATTGTAGATTAGACTATTAGACTATTTCCCAAATAAGATTCCAAAAATAATTACAATTTTTGTTTATTATTTAAATGCTGTAATTTTCAATATACTTTACAAACGTCAAACATCTGTAAACAAGCAACCAGGTTGCTATGGAAACGAGATGTTTTTGTTTTTTGCCGCTGAAAACATGATTAGTCATAACCATTGAATAAAAAGATAAAGGAAGGAGCTTTTACTACTATACTGCAGCGTTTGAGCGGCGACGGAAATGACGACACAAATGGCCTCTAATGGCGGCCGGTTTTGACAGGTCAAACAGTCAAGAAATTTAGGGTTTTGTGTGCTACAATGGTTAGCTGCAGATCTTGCAGTCTTACTAGGTCAAAAAATGTTGAAGATTAAAAGATTACGTTTCATAGGTAAGTAGACATTAATATTTTGTAGTGTAATCATGTATTGAAAATTTGATGTGGTCTGTCAAAATGGTATGTCATATCAGTGGCGTGCATTTGTGTACAGCATATTTTTTAACTCTCATAATAAACAATCCAAATATTGAAATATGCTGTCGTTTTCTTAATTCCCTCAACCACGAAACAAGAAAGAAATAAGTAAATAACAGGCTCAATTCAAAACAAAGCAAATATTTACATTAATCAATACATATTTAAAAATGTTAGATACGCCACTGAGAAGCGGAAACATGCATCCGCCATATTGAGAGGCTAACCTGGACGCCTTAGTATCGCTATAACGCTCCTTCCTTTATCTTTTTATTCAATGGTCATAACATGAACCCGTGACTATAATTTGACTAAAGTGATTGGTTTATATGACATGTTCGGGAAATAGTCACACAACATTTTCCGAATTACTGCGACACTTTCTTAGAATTATACCACACAAAGATCTAACCCCAAGTTTTTTGGATTTTGTCTTTCCCATTTTTCACCAATATATTAGACCAGTGTTTCTCAAAGTGTGTTCCGCGGACCCCTGGGGGTCCCCTGAGCCTTTTTATAATGTTCGAAAATCATACAAATTTATTTGCCAGGCTAATAAAAACAAAGGGGTTTCCTAAAAACGATTCATTTGGGGTCATCTGTAAGGTTTTAATTTCAAAAGGGGACCTGAGAGTAAAAAGTTTGAGAAACACTTTATTACAACCCTTAAAAATATTTAAAAATGACTGTTAGCACTTGCTGATCCGACATTACATTATAAATGCTATTCTGTTTGATATTTTCAATCCGTTTCAATCTTAGTCATGTGTAACATATAGGTTAAAGAAACCTGTTGGCATTTTTTAAATATCTTCAGACACATACTTCGTAACGGGCCATCAGTTCCATGCAACACAACGCCGCGAAATAATTACACACAATTATTACTTTTAACAGAGCGAACGGCACGACACACATTTTAAATGCATCGAAACGCAGGATGTTACCTGTCATCGAAATGTTTTTAATTTTACAAATGTTACGGTGTCATTCCGAACCTATTAATGTTGAGAAAGTTCTAAATTGACGAGAAATTGTACGGGTGAATTTAATTAAAGTGCAAATAGCGCAAAAGTGAACTGTTCATTCGTTAATTTATATTTGGTTTGCCGATGTACGTACATGGGCAGGCACGCGAATACCTGCGAGTTAAGAATGTGTGCCATTAAATATAAAAACGACATGCAAGTGCCCTAGATCGAGTACCGAGCGACGTTTCTTTGGTACTGATACTTCCTTATTCGGGCGATCGTGAGATTATTTATCGTCGAACGTGTACAGTATAAAAATAAAACTGAAATATTGATGGTTTTGCATGTTTCCACAACATATTCCCTCTTCCGTTTTATTGTCAGCAAGTCAATAAGAATTAGCCCGTTTTCTGTAAAGCAAATTTAAAATAGTCTTACAAAAAAACTCCTCTAGAATAGTAGAAAATTCTTCTGCATATATTCAATCAATAGGATTTCTTCTGCATCCTAGAAAAGTGTAGCTATCAATTATCCTGCAGAAGATTGCGTTTTATTTTTTTCAAGATGGGGAGTTTATGGGACCATTGTAAGGGCTCTAGTTTTGTAGGAGGATCCCAATGAAATACTCGAGTCTCTTCAGCAGTCACAATTCTTGAAAACAATCGTTCATTAAGGTATCCAGATTTTCTTGAGAAATTTCCTTTTTGTAAAGCCTTTGCTTTGGTGTATGCAGTCTCGGTATCCAACGGACAGATCTTTTTTTCATGCTCAAATAATTGTGTAAATACTCAGATATCTTTACTTCCTTAGCCATATTAAAGATTTTCGTTCGTCGATCAGACAACACTTAATTCTTAACTTTCCTTATCTTTCTAATATTATTGCCCCCAGAGGTCATCCCGACCTTGGTTCATCCCGGATTGGCCCATTTAAAGTATTTAGACCAGCTTTTTATTTGAAAATATAATGGAGAATGTACAGCTTCCATCCTTTCGTAAACAAGTTTAGGTTCTTCTGTTAATAATTGCCATCCCTTCGTGTACAACTTTAGATAATTATCGTCTTTTTTCAAAAATGTTATAACGCTTTTTCAGGGTAATTCTCAAAATCTACAAAAAATTGGAAAGTTTTTTATTACCGATTTCTAAAAATATTTTATTAAAGATAATATTGTTGCATAGTCTAATTTTAAGTTAACAAACTTCAATTAACATTCATATGACACTGGATTTTAGCGATTTTAGACATATTTGCAAGAGTAAAGTGCCTTATTTTAAGAGTTACCATAAAAAGTGCATAAGAAAAAGGTGTTTAAAATTCAAACATAAGAACTAATATGAAATTTGACGTTAAATTCCCAATTTTTATAGTAATTTTAACAACAAATGGTATCTAACCTTTTTATAATCGGATTCTCAGAAAATTTTATTATTAATAAAAATTGGTCCCTGTAAATAAACCAATTAAAGATAAAACATAGTTCAATATTTTAGCGATTATAAATATATTTGCAAGAGTAGTGCTTTATTTTAAGAGTTACAAAACAAGTTCACAGGAAAATAAATGTTTTTCGCAGTTAGGTAGATGATTTATCATGATGTAATTTTATGTACAATACGAAATGAGAATTTTTTTAATAAAAATTAATTTTTAGTTTCAAAATTAAATTTGAGATTTTTTTATCATACAGAAACATTTGTGTAACATAAAAATCTCAGGATAGTTAAAATTAAAGATGTTTTTTCGTTTTTAAACAGGCAGAAAGTCGTACTATCAGTAGAAGTATAAAAATAAATGATACAAAAACATAAGTGCCTTTAAAAGATCACACACACCGCTGTATTTTGAAAGCACACAACAAAAATAAAAAGAAAGAGCCACCTGGTATGAGGCAAAAATAGCATTACTATTTATTATGCATTTACACCAACTTAAAGCAGTTGATTTTAAAACTGTATATACAGTCAGCTGTTTCTAAAAAAACTCTTCTAAATGTTAATCTCTTAATCTGAAAGTGATGTATTTTATGATTTAACATGAACCTATTATTTTTCATTCATCGTAAAAGAGCTAAGAGCATAAGAAATACTTTACAAAAGCCACAATACTCGGCTTTATCATAGTTAACTAAACCAAACTTTTGTATCGCAGTTTACAATAATTATAATTGTGTCGTTTTTTTTTCTTTCAATATAGTGACGGTACTGTTATGTGTCGCCCCACTAAGTACACATATTTTAAATGTATGTCGTCCATAATGCATAACTTTTTTGAAAATCGAAATAAATACCACATTGAATTACAGAGAACAATCACCATATTTGATTTTACATAGGACTTTTTGTTCCGATTTAAAATTATATTACATTAGTCAAGAGATAATTGTAAAAAAACTGTGTTACGCAATTGTGTACCCTTGGAAGGAAACAAAAAGTAGGTACTTACTTTGGCGAAAAGAATTCTAAAATAAGGAACTTAATGCTATAAAATGATTTTTTTAAAGCAAAATACAACAAAATACGGTTGTATACAAGACGAATAATCATTTTTTTTTAAATAAGATTTTGTTTTCTAAAATTTTTGTCTTTTGAAAACATTATTTAGTAGAAAATTTCCTTCACCTACCAAATTTGCGTTTTCAAGCAATCACTAATCTTAAATCTTCTAGAGACTACCAATAGAAGCATTATTACACGGTAATAATTTTACATTCCCCTGTCAGACGTTGATCCTCCTGTCAAATTTGCGTTTTCGCCCAATAACAAACTCAGATTTCTTAAAAACGACCAATAAACATAATAATAATAATCTTTATTTGTTCTGAATATCCCAAAAAAGGTGTAGAACTTGTCACAATAATGTACGTACATACACTGATAATATCCTTTTCGCAATTAATAGATTTTCATGCGTTTATTGGTCGTTTTTAAGAAATCTGAGTTTGTGGTTGGTCGAAAATATAAATTTGGAGAGGAAATTAAATATTTTGGTTTTGATCTTTTTTTGACGAATTTCGGCGACCAGTAGCGTTACTTTAATATGGATTAAACCACACCCCTAACGCACCACTCTGACAGTACTTGTAAAATTTGACATAACGTACATTTAATTTGACAGGTAGGTTAGGTGAAGGAAAATTTCTTATAAAATATAACTCGTGCATCGCAAATAATCTATAATTTTTGACCAATCTTCATTAATGCAAGTTGAATCAGAAAAAATCACTCGTGCAGTCGTGTTTTTTTAGCTCAACTTATTACTTTCGGCATATTTACCAAATTAATATTATCGATAATTTTCAATGCACTTGTTATATTACTTCTGATAATCTACTTATTGATTTAAGCATGTCTTTAAATTCCATTAATTAATTTTGTGGAGCACCGAAGTCAATACATTTAGGAAGCACTGGTTTACTAAATACTGATGTACTGAATCGCTTGGCTGTATAGCAAATCGGAATTAGAGAAACCACTTATTAACTTGTAAAATTAGTTTGCAATTCTAATTTATTAGTGAAACCTTTTAATTCACAAATCTCGTCTGTATTACTCCGTGAAGTTAAACGAAATACTTGACCCATTTCGTTTCGAATTAGCGAAGCGATAATTCCTCATTTAATTCGGATTAATTTAAACCGAGACCGCTCGCTTCACGTCATATATTTACGCTAATGAATGTGCAAGACACAACAATAGTTTATGCATCTAACTTTTAATTGGAGGAAAGTTTTAACGGCGGATGCCAACGTTTAACGGCATAACAAGTTTCCTGTGAAATATTAAGTTAATTAATTGTTGTAATTAGCATGTTGTTATCTTTTTTCTTTTAAGGATGGAACTACACCGCTGATTTTGGCGGCTGCAAATGGACATTATGAGTGCGTCAAAGAACTTTTGGATCAAGGAGCCGATCCTGCTTTAAGACGAGTGGTAAGTTCAAATTTAAAGATCTATAAGCTAGGTGAACGATTACCAAAGATAAACATTTACCAACAAATCGAATTAATTTGCGGACGTTATAAAATTATTAATTATAACATATTAAAATTTAGCGTTGAATAAAACAGAACGAAAAATGTCTAAAGATAATCTTTTTATATTTTGCTTTGCATATTTCGGTTCAATTTACGGTATTAAAAATTTAAAACACTGCTTGAATCGTTTAATTTGCCTCTATTAAAAATATGCGACCTTTTGCATCTTCTCTTTGTTTTACGACGGCATCATTTAGATGCAAAGGCGTCAATATGTCAGCTTTTATAGACTGATGTTAACCAATTATGTTTATTCTCTCAATTTACGAGCGCGATAAACAACAAATGAGCAGAAATGAAGCAGGGTCGACGCATAACAATTTAGCGCTGTATTTTCTGACAGTTTATTACTTTTGGAACAAATTGAGCTTCACGGTTTCAAATGAATATTCTAATTTGACGACAACTTACAAATGCCTTAAATGTCGCTATACTTTTATTAATTTTAACACCTGAAAAGATTAATAGCACTTTCGACAGTATACAGGGTGTTCCAGATAACATTTCCAGCATGGGGATCTTAATTATTATAAAAAATACAGGTTTGCTTAAATTATATGAATCATTCACAAGTATGAGAGTAGCTACAAACTATTTTTAAAAGTACAAAATTCTTCGTACTACAGAAGTTTAGCAAAAAATATGAAAATGTTGAATTTCGTTTTTCTTTAATAACTTTTTGGATTTAATCATTAGATCAATTTTATTTGTATTTTCTGAAGGTACTGTTTTTGTAGAATGTAACTGTTATTTTAGATATATCCTATCACTTCATATTTTTGAGATAATACAACTTATTTCATTTTTTCTTATGGGCCGTCCAAGTGGCTTTGGAATAATAAAAATGAGCTTTTTTCCTCTTTCTAATGAAATATTACTTGCCGTATGTATTTTATAAATAACTCACATAAAAAAGAATAATCGTATTTTACCCATCACTTATCGAGCTATCTATAACAACAACAAAATTAATTTAATGTCAAATGACAGTTACTATTTGTCTTCGTATCATTTAAATATACATCTGAATTACGAGCAATTTTGTACTTTTAAAAATAGATTGCAGCTCCACTCATACTTGTAAATAATTCATTTAATTTAAGCAAACCTGTATCTCTTATAATAAGCGAAATCCCATGCTGGAAGTGTTATCTGGGACACAGTCAAAAAATTCGCAAAATTGAAATAACTTTAACTAAATTCACTTGCGCCATCGATTAGGAAGCTTTTTGATTTATTTCTGGGAGAAGCTTTTTGGTTCCCAGTCTATAACTTCATCTGAAACTTTTACCCTCCTCAAAATTATTTCAAAGGTCCAAATAAATGAAAATCGAAGAACGCAAGATTTGGATTGCATACTGGGTGGGATAGAAGACCTCTTCGTAGTTTTGTTAAATAAACATTTGCATTTATGTCTAATGTCTAATCATCCTGAGACAATAAGACAAGCTGAATTTTAAGTAATTCATTGGTGATAACTAATTTATACGAACAAACAAATGAACAGACTGATGCACCGAACGTTATTTGTATTTTTTCACTTGACTAAAACGTGTATTTAAAAAAAAAAAAAATCTTTAGTTGCAAAAGTTTCTGTCATTACTTTTTTCTGAATACAATTGCGGTAGTTGAATTTCAGTTTAATATTTTGTTGTTTTGTTTTTGTTGCAGACGGGCACTACATCATTGTTTTTTGCGGCACAAGGAGGATACCTCGACGTAGTACAACTTCTTTTAGATAATAAAGCTCCAGTTGATTCCGCTAGTGTGGTAAGTCATCGTCAAATCAATAAAACCGTTTAAAATTTAATTTAAAAAATAACTACAGCTATAATGAACTTAAATTTAAGAATAACATTAAGGAAAATAATCATTGTATTGTTGATATACGAAATTCAGTAACACAGTGGTCCATTATTATTATTGTTATTTCCGCGGAGGTGGTCCTCTGTCGGCTTCCTGTACTGTGACCTATTGCTCTATTCTCTATTGTACCCTCTGGTAATAGC
This sequence comes from Elmis aenea, assembly GCA_947652605.1. Taxonomy (NCBI): domain Eukaryota; kingdom Metazoa; phylum Arthropoda; class Insecta; order Coleoptera; family Elmidae; genus Elmis; species Elmis aenea. Next base: position 12,185,505 of record OX393579.1, read on the forward strand.
CCCTTAAAGAAGTCCTGTGTTTTTGAAAAACTCCAGGATTTTCTTTAAGAGTGTTTTTTTTACTCTTCTCGGTTGCCTTTTGTCACCCCTAGAAGTCTACGCTCATAGGGTGTGAATCCTTCACACTGGCATATTACGTGAGGAGGAGTTTCTTCTTCTTCACCTCATCCTCTACATATATCGGTCTCTGAGAGCCCTATTATGTAGAAGTGTCTGTTTAGCCCACAGTGTCCTGTGACGAGTCCTGTGGCTGCTCTGCTCATCCTGAGCATTTCTTCCGTCTTTTCTTTAGAGACCATTGACAGGATAGCCTTAGCTTGTCCTGCAACTTTTTTCCAATGAGCATTATGCCCTTGTATTAACATGTCATTAAGACACCGCTTTGCTGTTCCATAGGATGTACCGACTGTGGGTTCTGGTCCGAAGAAATGTGTCTCGCTGCCAATTTTGGCTAGGCGATCTGCCTTCTCGTTCCCTGGTATATTAGTGTGCTGTGAGCACCAGTTTACCATTATTCCTGCTTCCTAGCACGTTGTGCCCGTATACAGTTCAGACCAAGTCCTGAGTTTACTTCCGACGAGCCAAGAGCTTTTAACGCTGCTTGGCTGTCGGACACTATGAAGATTCTTTGACACAGTTGTCCATATACTTAAGAATCAATAGTAATGAAACAAATAGTTAAAGTACAGTTTCCCAAAATCCAAATAATTTTCCGACGTGCACTTTTACATTCTTATAGTACTTAGTATTCATTCCGTATAATATCAAATTTCAAACTCCTTAACCCATTTTTCGTAAATGTCGTGGCATTTACGCGGCTTCATTACATTGTAAGCGCTTCAATACCGTTCTAAATATTTTATGTACCTGCCTAAAACTACTGCTAACAACAAAAATGGCCCAAAATATAAAACAATTTTACAAATGCAATGCATCGCGAGTAGTTAGTTATAAAATCTTTTACAGAATTAAACTGTTAGACCGAACTTTTAATTAAAATATAAACTGAAAATTAGCATGTTATAATCACTCCGTTTCCGAATACATTAATGTTTAAATATGATTATAATTCTGGGCTTTGATACTTTTAGATAACCACTACAGTTTTACAACAGATTTCGTGTAGATCTGTCACGCTTTCTTATAATTTCCGTACAACGTGTGTAAGCGATAGCGTAGACTTTATTTTTTAATTGCATAACGAAGATGAGAAACTTACAGCAAAAATATGTTCCCATCACTAATTTTCGCACAAAGATATTAAAATTTGCATGTTTCCTAAAAAATTCAAGCAATTAAAGTTGGCCGTGAACTGTGCAGCACTTATTAATAGACTGTTGAAAACATTAATTTAATAACGTCTTAAATCGGTTATTCTTTTTAATGTTAACGTGGGTTTTAAATATTTCTCTAGATGTGATAATTTGCCGTTCAAGTCTCGCCTCGTCTTGCCTCTCCTTATATCTTACCACGACTTACATATGTTACTGCAAGACCCCGAAATATGGCAAAGCCTACCTACGTTTCACCAGTAAATCTTGGGATTTACCAAAGTGAGATGAAGGTATAAGTACGAAATAAGCTTTATTTTCAAGATTTATTAAAGAACAGCCTTTAAGCTGGCCCTCTATTATTGACCAAATAAACAAGGGTCAGGTTGAAGGTTGAAGCTTTTTTTTATATGAAAACAAACGTAAAAGCCCAAAATGGAAGCGTTTACAAGCTTAGCTTCATTCTCATTGATAAAACGCTTTAAGTAACCTTTAGCATGACCCTCTATTATGGTGCCTGTCCACGTGAGAGTAAACTACTCTCGATAGCAGCGTCGCCAAGGATACAGCCCCTGAGAGTAACTCGCGATTGGCTGTATCGAGAGTAACTCGCGATTGGCTGTATCCTTGGCGACGCTGCTATCGAGAGTTGTTTACTCTCAGGTGGACAGTACTGACCAAACGAACGAGGGTCAAGTTAAAGGTTAGTTAAAGATTTTTGTTGATGAAAACAGACGTCAAAGCCCGAAATGGAAGCGTTTACAAGCATTTTTCGGCGGACTTTTACCTCCTCACTTTGTTAAAACCTAGGATTTACCGCATTTCGGGCTTTTACAGTACACAGAAGCTTAAGTTTGTCGCTACTATCAGTTATTGCAGGTAAAATTTATAAAATTCTAAGCAAATCTGAACATAAACACAAACCGTTTTCTTTTTGCACATTATAAAGTACAGCAAAACGCGATTCGTGTCTCCACATATAAGAATCAAAAATCGCTGATTTGATTTTGGTAGATATTTTATGCTTATTGAAAGGTTTCCTATAGTAATATTTTTAATCATCTCCCACCTTCAGAGGGGGCTGAAAAGTACAACCCCTGTTGGTTTTTTAATCAGAACTTTTTGGTGAATTGAAATTTTGCAACTTAAAATATTTTTTTTTAAGATTGGTTTATTTAGAAACTTTTTTTATTCTTTAGTTGTTCTCGTAAAACCTATAGTTTTTGAGTGAAAAATAAAATAAGTAAACATGAACCATTAAATATTCCAATATAAAACGATTCATTTTGGTGGTTACCATGGTTTATTTATGTTCATAATAAGTAATTGGAAGAATGCTGATTTTTGGTTTTTTCGGCCATTTTTAAAATTTCTTTTTCTACATTTTGATTTTGACATGTATTTAGAACTCAATCAACAATTTAAATAAACCATTTTTTGGCAGTCTCGATCAACAGCCAGAAGCTTTTTAACCCATGGCATTAGTCGATTCGGACACTTTTCATAATAAATTTTACTGTTGCAACCGCATTACCATCAGGTTTTCCTGAGGCAAGATGAATATCAGTATGTTGTTGAAATAATAAATCGTTATTTTGATAGAAACTATTTAGACCGCGTTTTCTTGTCAAAAACGAATACCCTAACTGACTTCACAAGATAGAGGTTTACTAAACAAAAAATGTAGATGTAAATGTGTCCAATCTTTATATCTGAATTTATACCTAAATTTACGAAACACCTTAAACCGACACCCTGTATAAGAAAAACAAATTTGGTTTTCAAAATTCAAAAAAACTCGAGCTGATACAACAAAATCAATTAGTTCTAAAACCCTTATACTCAACAGACAAGTAAAGTTTACTCGATTTTGTTTTTCGAGAATGCCATCAAAATTGTTTCCATTTTTTTTTCAAAATATGATAATAATATATTACAATATTTTAATAATACGACAAAGTTACGTAAAACTGCAAATATAATGATGTAAATTTTGAATCAGCAGGAGACCGTTTATGTATCAATTCGTTTTATTATTATAAACAGAAAAAGCGTTAAACTTGACTCTTTTTACACCCGATTTAGGTATGTCGTTCATAAAATATATAGAACAAATGGCACAATGCCATATCGTGTCATACACAACCGCATTTATGTTAATTTAAATAGTAAAACTTGTGCAGTTACTTTTTATGATTGTCCGTAGTTTTTTGTTTTTGTTAAAAACAGTAAACAACTTCTATGAAGTCCATTCAATAAATTTAATGACAGCCAGGTTTTACAGCTACAGTAGTTGCATTCTATTTCTGACCGTTAAGCAGCTGGTATTTATAATCATATTGGACTTTCTAGCTTCATTTGTATTCGGACATAGAACTACTAAAACTAAATCGTACAAAATGCTTGCATTTACTCCAGAAAAACGATAATAAAATCGATGTTACCGTGGTTTCCCCTCTTGGCTTGAATTTATCGCCCGCTCGAGCTACTTCAATCGATCGAATTATGACTGACTTTGCCTATTTTATAAACATTGGTGTACAAAATGTAATTACTGAGTAAGAGAGGAAGCTGTTTATAACTTATTCTGTAAATAAAAGACATTTGACACGGTTTATTGACACAAATGATTTATTTATAGGATGGCGGAAGTCCGCTGTTTGTTGCCTGCCAATGTGGACACATGGACGTAGTCAAGGAATTAGTTGAAAGGGGTGCGAAAGTCAATGCGCACATGAAGGTAAGGGCTGATGAATGAAGTATAGCATGCTAAAGGTTGCTGCTGCAAAACTATTAAAAATATGTGGCAAAACCAAGTGTTTTCAATTTTAAGTTTAATAACCAGGGCACATTTAATTAACGATTTTTTTAACATTTCAAAATTACGAACTATGGAGGATCAATTCTATGATTATTTTATAACAAAAGTTTCTGTAAACATGTCCTAATATGCTTTCTAAAGAACCAACTGCAGGGGAACACCAAAAAGTAGTTTTTAATCAATATTTTAAGCATACAGAGGGATGAAATAAGATACACGATTTGGTGATAGAATAAGTTGGAGTTACCATCTACAAATTTCCAAATAAAACTTTGGTGTTCCCGGAATATATAACACCCGAAATAACACATTCAATATATCGTTTGTTTTTAATTGTAACCCCAACATACCTCATTATTATGTTATCATAATATGCTTAACGTTAAAATTGCATTAATATATTTAAAAGTTCATGTATTTTAAAAATGCCTTATTATTTCTTAAACGGAACTAGTCGGCAAAATCAGATGGTGGTTATATTTCCATTCGTATAAACTTAATAGTACTTTTGTAGCCCATTTGTGTAAGTAAACTGTAAAAATCTATAAGATAGTAGAAGACCATGAAGATATATTATCTACCTAAAAGAGATTATTTTTGTTTTTAAATCTAAATAAAATACAGTCGTGATCAACTTACAATACTAAAAATGAAAAATGCCGCTAATTATTCTCACTTCTGAGAAAAATTATCTCGAAAAAATGTTAACTAAGACAGTAAAATTTAAGGTAAAAGTTGAATATGTCTTAGTAAAATCCAACAAAATTTAGAATATGTTATATTATTACGATATAACGTAGAATTTCCGCCATTTGATAGTATCTATACAGGGTGCCCATTTTTCTAACCTGTTGTATGGGTAACTCCGTTAATATTAGAGATACAGAAACGTTTAAATTAGCAAATTTGTGCAGAATTTAAAGGGAAATCTGATGCCATTTTAAAATTTGACCTATGTCATCAACTTTTTGAAATATTTTGAAAAAACTGAAAAATGTCGATTTTTTCAAACTTGAATAATTCCGTAACCATATGAGCTAGAACAAAAATAAACATTGGCTTTTATAGATGTTTTTACGTAGATTTTAAATATCTTAACGAAATTTTCATAGCACTCTCGATTTCCGAGTTATAGGGTTATAGCACAAACTTGCATTTTTTTAAATGGAAGTCATAGTTGGCTGTGTTCTTATTAAAAAGGTTATTTTTTTCTCGTTTCAATGATATAAGGTTTGTTATGCTTTACTCTTGTAGTTTTTCTATAAATAAGCAAAAATCATTTGACATGTTCACAGCCTACTAATAGATGGGAGTTATCCCGTGTTGATGTTCTTTTTTTTTCGATGTGACATTAAAGAGTTAAAGAGTAAAGCATAACAAACCTTATATCATTGAAACGAGAAAAAAATAACCTTTTTAATAAGAACACAGCCAACTATGACTTCCATTTAAAAAAATGCAAGTTTGTGCTATAACCCTATAACTCGGAAATCGAGAGTGCTATGAAAATTTCGTTAAGTTATTTAAAATCTACGTAAAAACATCTATAACAGCCAATGTTTATTTTTGTTCTAACTCATATGGTTACGGAATTATTCAAGTTTGAAAAAATCGACATTTTTCAGTTTTTTCAAAATATTTCAAAAAGTTGATGACATAGGTCAAATTTTAAAATGGCATCAGATTTTCCTTTAAATTCTGCACAAATTTGCTAATTTAAACGTTTCTGTATCTCTAATATTAACGGAGTTACCCATACAACAGGTTAGAAAAATGGGCACCCTGTATAGGGCTTTTTGCAAACATTTGACATAATTTAGGTAGTAAAATCCCTGGGGCCGGGTATATTTTATTGTTGTTGTTATTATAGCCTACATTTATTTAATTCATATCGTCAGTGTATAAATAACCTAACTCTAACTAATACCGTTTTTAATTTAGGAAAAATTTAACAGAACCTTTAAAGTAATAAATTGAAATTTTAAACACAAAAAAAGTCGGTAGGTATCGTTACCGACGCAAAATGGTAATTACTAATACTTTTACCGATTTGATGTCATTTTACGTTAAAATCTCTGTAATATAATTTCTGAATTGTTTTTAAAAATGAATTACATTCTAGATTCTAGATAATCGCAATTACTTTTTCTGTACTAATTTTTATATGTGAAAAGCATTATTTAGATTTGTATTCTGTAACAGTATCTACTAAAAATATCTGCTGTAAAGAAATTTGGGAATTACGTTATTACGGAGTTCACATGTAGAAGATTAAAAAGGTTACCAATTGCTAAATAAATGTGCATGCTTAAGTCTAGATTAGAATGCTTTTCACAAAAAAAAAAATTAATGGAAATATTTATTTTTAAATGAACCTAGTTTAATTACCACTTGAAATTTGTCTACGTGGATTCAAAAAATTCTTTATACCAGTAAAGAAATTAGTTTATTATTACTGATATTACTTAACTTCCGCCGTTACTGTAAATATTGTATTCTTTAAGAAATTGTTTTTATGGTGACTTTGAAAATCTACAGATTAAAATAAAATATGAAGTTTTGTATTATTGTAGAGTATGTAGACCCAGTTTAAAAAATTGTTACAGCCGTTTTTTCTAAGCTTCATTTTCTTTTGATATGTGAATAAAGTTAATTTTTATTTTATATTTACTTAATAATTAAGAAGCAATTAAACAAATATTAAATGAGTTGTTTATAAGAATTTGCAACAATTCTGTTATACCGCGGTTTTCTTATAACGCGGGTCGGATACAACCCCTGCAAACCCGCTTTATAACCGGCAAACTGCACTTTTTAACTGTAAACTCTTCATATTTTCCTATACACTTGCAGCTTTAACGACAAAAAAATTGTTACTCCAAAACCTAATTCTATACAACGGAATGTTTAGGCCAATTTGTTACGTCCCAAATATGACTTGTAAGACGCCGTATGTATGATGACTGGCCTACTATAATGTTAATTAAATTTCCAATTAAATTCGCTTGTTTTCGTGACTGAACCTCGGCACGATCTCAGATCTTAAACCAAACCTGATCATCCGCAAACGATTACGGTATTCTTGTGTTAACGAGTTCCATGTCATTCGAAACCGTTATCAATACTATAAACGAACTCGCTTTCAAAGTTTATACGTATCAAAATTATTCTTATTTCGACACAGTAACAATTTGAAGTTGGAGGTGCGCTACACCACCAACTACGATACCGTTATAATTTTACATATACGTATGCGCATTTATATAGATCACTTATATGGAATTTTTATGACATAACCGTTTAAATATACGAATTACTTTAACGATATGTTTAAGTACCTATCTTATTTATTTTAGTAGAAGGCCACGCAAAGTGGTCTACAAACACTTTTACTTTCGTATGATCCTTCACTAGTTATTTCAACAATCCTTGCCGAGTGTGTATGTATTAATTAGTTCTTGAATATTTAGGACAGAGCCACTCCACTCTTCATAGCATCGCAAAACGGTCATTTTAATATTCTTTTATACCTCTTGGCACATGGAGCGGATCCCAATACACGAAGAACGGATGGAGCTACACCGCTATGGATAGCAGCACAAATGTCTGAGGCTAGAATTGTTGCACAATTACTAAAAGCTGGTGCGAAGGTCGATGTCGCCCGAAATGTAAGCATTTTTTTAAAATTATAACTAAGATTGCCTATTTGAGGTGTTATGAGAAGACTTGAACTGCGAATCTGATTAAACCTATTTGGTTGAACAACCGTTTAGGTCGTTCGTAGTCAAAACTGCGGATAAGTTGGAAAGTTCATACTTAGAGACCCCACTTTACTTTTTTGTATGTGTTCGCAAGCTATTATTAACATAACTGCGATTTGTTTTTTTTTTAATTAAGTGTTTTTGTTATTTTTTCCTTAACCTTTGTAAGCTATAAAACAGGCCATAACAGCACACAACAGGTAAAGCAAGAGGTGGTTTAATTAATCCTAGACTAATTTTTAATGCAATCAAAGTTTTTTATAGCCACCAAGTAGAGTTCATCTTTTGCTAAAGAAAATGCACGTTTTTTTTAAATTTGTGTGCACATATCGACTAAATTATGAAGCAGGCAATGCATTCGTTTATAAAATTAGAATAATTGTGTTTATACATCCATGATTTTCATTATTAACAACAAAACAAACGAAAAATTCACTGTAAAAAAATCGCAATGAAAGAATGACAACATTTGTTTGAACGATATTTTAAAATTAGAGGACATGACGGTGTTCTTGATGGAATAAATATTGACAATTTTATTTCATAATATTGGTTCACCGAATCGTCTTTAGACAGGCTATAGTTTCTAAAAATCAAGAGTGCTAATTATGCTTTCTATATGTTGAATATAGCAACTTTTTTACAATAATAATTGTTAAAAACTGTATAAAAATTAATGAAGTCTCCCCGTATTTTACAAAATATAGCAATTTTTTTTACTCATTATTTATATTTAATTTAAAAATATGATCTGCAGTGATTTGAAAAAAAAATATCCTTAATAAATCAAGCTTTAAAAGAATTTTTTTTAAATCGCAAATTTCAAGCCTCCAAAAAGTTCTGATAAAAAAACCAACAGGGGTCGCACTATTCAGCCCCTTATGAAGGTGGGAGATAATTAAAAATATTACTATGGGAAACTTTTGAATAAGTATAAAACCTCTACCAAATGTCATTCTCCTATGCATTTCCAAATTTGAGAAATAAAATAAAAAGCTAATTTTACCGCTCCTCTTTAAGGGGGGCTGTAATTCCGAAAGGAGACGCCTAAGAAAAAACATTATATAAACGTCTCCCTTAATTTTCGATAAGGAATTACCTTCCGAAATTTTTCGCAATATTTAAGAAACACCCTGTATATACAGTCTGTTCTACAAAATGGACTATAGCGACTACAATTGTGATTTAACCATCAACAAACCATTTATATTATTAAATGGGACAGTCTTAGCTACAACTTCGCGAAAAAAATTATGTTTTAAACATCTTCATTTATTTGTCGTGACGTCACCGACATTTTTTAAAAATTGGTTGGTATAATTTTTTTGGTGTATTCTTGTAAAGCATTTTCATTACTTTTCAACGGTTTAGAGTAGGGATGGCAAATAGGTGGCACGCGTGCCAAGTTTGGCACGCGAGAGATTTTCGACGGCACCCTAAAGAATTCTATGAATAATTTTTTTTTAAATTTTAAACTTTTTCGAAAAGTTTTATTTATTTTTAATTAGTATGCTAGTTATCTACAACTAACATGTTATTTAAATATCAAAAAATTAAAAATACCAGAAAATAACAACTCTTCTTATATCGATACAATAATTTGTTCATTACTATTTATCTTCATATAAAATACCAACTGTAGCGATGCACGGAACTTTTGATTGCATACAGTAGCGTAGCAAGGGGGGGGCGGTCCGCCCCGGGCGGCACTTTTTTTGGGGCAGCACTTTTAGTCTACCCAAATGGGGTAAAAATGAAAATCTCGGGGTAACGAAGGATCAGTAGATATAATAATCAGTTCCCGCACTAGCGCTATTAAATTCATAAAAATTAATTTTAGAAAAAGGAATTCTTACCGAAGTCAGAGGATAAAACGGGCTACTTGACCTTGCTTCACTGAAAACCCGCTCCCTTGTAACGACAGAAATTCCAAGTTTCTAATAAAATTTACGATACGGTACCAGCCATTCAATAAAATTTCAAACAATTTATTTATTTTAGGCATTAAATTCCATGCAGTTTTAAACTCTATTGTAACAGGGACTTTTCGCCCTTATTAAAAATAATTTCGTGGGAGTGGGGCCGATCTGATTTTTTTTTAAATCAGAAAAGGTTCTACTGTAAAACTGTAGTTTTGGAAGATGATAAAGTATTCTCCATTATCTAACTTGACGTTTGAACGTCTAAAATTGAAAAAAAAAACGCCTGCGGCGCAATTTGTTTTCCCCCCACTTTCTTGTGTCAATCTCTGCTTGCATTTGGCAAAAATCAAAAATTAACAACCCTTATTTATAGGGGCGGCAAATTTAGGGACCGCCCCGGGCGGCACAACCCCTAGCTACGCCACTGATTGCATATGTATTTAGTGACACATAAAATCATGATGTTAGGTACTGGCACGGGGAAAAATTTGTATAAATTTTATTTTATTTTGGAACACTGATCAAATCCTATTTGCCATCCCTGGCTCTAGACTTTTAGTAGGGTTATACTATGAAAAATGTTTGTAAAAAATGCAAAAAACTAGTTTGAGCTAGTAGGCCCTTTAATCAAAACTTCTGTCAACAAAAATTATTACTCATAATGAATCAACCTTATAAACATTCGCTGGTGGTAGTATCAAACCCATTTCCAGCTTTACGGTATCTTTTCCTCAATCCAAACCTTATTAAAAATATTTAGCAAAAATAAGGTCGCTTTTTTATATATCTATTCTTAATCATCTTTGCTGCAACTTTATCGTTTTCTGGTGCCTTACCGTTTTTCAATTGTTTTATTGCTGTAATTAATTCTTCTTTCGTTATAAGATCTTCGTTTTCTTCCACCTCTTCTTGCTCCTGTGTTTCTTTACCTTCTTGTTCTTGCTTCTCGTATTTTATCTTCTGTATTAAGCAGGGATGGAATTACGTTTTAAATCGTTACGTTATTGGATAACGTTATTTATTATTTGTTTTCGTTACATAACGTTATAAATAACCTTAAAAAAATTAATCGTTATGTTATATAACGTTATATAACGTTACATAAATTATGATAATACAGGAAGGGGGGTTATATAAAAAAAAAATTTTTAGACGTCTCTTTTCGGAGTTACACCTCCCTTAAGGGAATCGGTAAAATTAGGTTTTTATTTTATTTCTCAAATTTGGATAAAAGTGGGAAAATGATATTTGGTGTGTTTTGTACTTATTTAAAGGTTTCCCATAGTAATATTTTCAATCATCTCCCACCTTCACAGGGGGCTGAAAAGTGCGATCTCTGTTGGTTTTTAATCAGAACTTTTTGGTGAGTTAAAATTTTGCATTTTTTTTTTGAAAGTTTAATTTATTTAGATTTTTTTATTTTTTTAACTTCTCTCGTAAAATCTACAGTTTTTGAGTACAAAATTAAATGAGTGAACATGATGTTTATGTTCATATTCGCTAGAATTGACGGGCGTTTTAGCGTTGTCGCCGCGTAAACGTCAAAATGAATTACATCCGTCAATTCTAACCAATATGAACATAAACAAACAATGGTAACTACCAAAATGAATCGTTTTATGTTGGAATATTTGATGGTTCATGTTCACTCATATAATTTTTTACTCAAAAATTGTAGATTTTACGAGAAAAGTTAAAGAATAAAAAAAAATCTAAATAAATCAAGTTTATTCAATGAGAAAAACCAACAGGGGTCGCACTTTTCAGCCCCCTGTGAAGGTGGGAGATGATTGAAAATATTACTATGGAAAACCTTTTAATAAGTAAAAAACATCTACTGAATATCATTCTCCTACAATTATCCAAATTTGAGAAATAAAATAAAAACCTAATTTTACCGATCCAATTTGGGGGGTGTAACTCTGAAAGGAGACGTCTAAGGAAAAAAAATTATATGAAAGATCCCCCTTAATTTTTTGATAAGGAATCACCTCCCAAATTTTTTCGCATTATTTAAGTAACATCCTGTATAACGTTATAAAAATAATTTTTATTTGTAACTCTGAAATTATTTTTGGGATCTGTAAATGTAAATTTAAATAATAGTACAAAATTACGTTCAGATATTTTATTTTCATATTATAATTTCTAAAATCAAACAAAATATAATCTATATCTTCTGAAAATCGCCATATAAAAATTTAATTTATAGAGAATAACGATACAAAATAACTTTTAATGAAACATTGTCGGTTATTATAACGTTATATAACGTTATTAAAATGTCGTTACGTTATTGTATAAAAAATTATAGTTGAATCGTTATTATAACGTTATCGGGTATCGTTACGTTACGTTTTCCATCCCTGGTATTAAGCAACTTTTGGAAATATTCTCTCCACCACTCCATAATGTCCGTTTTATTTACTAGTACTTCCCTGCTTCGTTCTAAATGCGCTTTCTACTTTTTTATTGCCACTAAGCTTTCTGAATATACCTGGTATAACTTTTCAGAATTCATTCGCTAGATGTAAAAAACAGGAAAGCACATTTTTACATTAAAACTTAAGTTCTCTAACTTTATAACGATATTTTAAGTTTTCAGTCGTATACACATGTAATAACTCTGTATCTGTATAAGGCACAGGTGAATGAATTTAGCTATCTCGTTATTGGCGTAGCCATTAACAGTAAGTTGTTTTTTAAGCGAAGATTTATTACCCTTTTTATGTCATCGCAACAAGACCGCTCAGAACTTCTTTAATTCACGAGTCGTATTTACATAAAATATCTTTTTTATTATACAAGACACGTAACTGTGCTTTTTAAACCGCTCGCAATTAGTAGACTGGATCAATTTTGTCTACTCAAGTTACGTTAGAGTGACAAAAAAACTGAAAGTTGTTGAGAATCTAGAATACCGAAACCGATAACAGTTGTAACTGTACTACACAAAAAAAGAACAGAAAGAACAGTCGTTTAGCAGGTTTAATGTTTTTATTTGAAACGTATTTCGTGTAATTTTTTAATATTGTTGTTAACATTTGTAGACAGTTTTAAGTGTTTTGGAATAGAACCTGTTCTATTTTTATTAGTAGCTATAGCATGTGAATGTTTACAATCTAGATGATAGCCTAAACAAAACAAATTATTGAAATTTGGCACGCGAAATTATGAAATATATGACTGGCGTATAAAAATGGAAGGGAGTATAAATGTGGTCTTTATAGTTTCACCCTTATAATACTAAATTTTTGTTTGAATTTATGTCATTGTAGTAAAGCAAATAATAAGTTAGACTTGTCTAAGATTTTATTTCAATTAAATTTTGGCAATGAGTTTAGCAAACTTTTGCACTGTGGGCAAATGCATTATAAATTTGACTTTTTTTTATAGCTTATTTAATTAATATCCGTGTTGCACTTCGACTTGCTTGGGCCAAAAAGGCTAACGTCGGTGTGAAATAATACACCATGTGGTGAACTGTATTCTGTTTGCAACCAAATGTCATTTTATTACGAAAATTAACATATATTTTAAGTTTTTTACATCAAAAAGCTACAACTGATTTCGTTATTTATTATTTACATGTGGCTATCGAAGCAACGATAATGAGATAAAACTATATTGATTTAGTTGAATAAAATGTAGTGTATGAAATAACAATCTTTGATTAATGCGTAAAATATAACATACTCTTTATATACAGGAATACAGGGTGTGTAAAATTCGATTTGTAACATGGGGATCTCACTTATTATCAGCTAGACGCTAGAGTATAGGTTTAAATGTTTGTGAGCCTATTACTCGTCATCGTAATAAATTTGTATAAATGAACTTCAATAACGAAGAAAAACGCGATGTGCTGCGAATTTTTTGTTCATTGAATAGGAATTCTACTTGTTTAGCACAAAAATGCATTTCAAAAGGAGGAAATTTATTTGAACATCTTCTTTATTTAATTTGTTTTAGTTTTTATAACTTCTTATGTTATTATTAAATTAGGTATACTGTTCTTTGTGATATGTGGTTCACATGCTTTTTATATATTTATTTAAGTTTCTATCTAACATAGGAAAGTAGTCTTTTTTCCGGACATTTTTGTACTAAAAAAGGAGAATTCCTATTCAATTAATAAAAAATTCGCAGCACATCGCATTTTCCTTCGTTATTGAAGTTTATTACCACGAATTTATTACGATGACAACAATAGCTTTTCAAAATTTTTAGTTTGTTGATTGGTTGTCATGGTAACGACATAAACTAAACGACCGGGCTGATTAATAGTGGTTCTTGTCCAAAACGAAATTTTACAAATTTGGCAATGAATAGAAGTAAAATACTATGTGTGATACATTAACGAATTCAGAAAAAAAAACCCTATTTGATTGTATAAACAGCAAAAATTGCGCCTATAAGAAAAAATAAAGTTGGTTGCCATAAAACAAAAACGAATCGATCTCCAAAAAATTAGTGATTATCATCCGATCCGGCTTAAAACGTTGTTTAGGCAATGTTTTACACATTTCAAATGTTTTATACTCCAAAGGGGTTAAAGAAGATAAGCAAAAATCGTATTTTCCGGTTTTTCCTAATTATCTCGGATACCGCTTGATATGTTCCCAATTTTTATATTATTATAAATGAGGAACTTTGCCAAATTTAAACTTACTCTAGCTATTATAATAAGCGAGATCCCCATGTTTAAACTTAAAATTCAAACACCCTGTATATACAACCATCTTTTTTAAGCATTTCTATCTAGTCTCATATAATTCAATTATTTAAAAAAAAGTATTTGTTTATTTAAACAATTAAACAGCTTTTTTAAAATATGAGAGAGATTAAAATTTTGCACAGTTGATAACACTTTGTTGAAATGCTAACCAGTTTTAAGACTTTCGTCTATTTATCAGCAGCAGTCTTATTTCTAAAAAAAAACAAATATTGCTTCTGATGAAGAGACGAGTCTTGAAATTGATCTAGCATTTCTATAAAAATTCTTTCATAAACAAGAGAAGTAACTTTTATTAAAACTTATTTTAATTAGTAAACGAATTACTTAAATAATATACAGGGTGCACCACGACCCTGAGATTCTTCGATAGCTCCTTTATTAATGAAAATATCAAAAAATGTTTAATACAAATATTGTGCAAACCTATTTTCTACATAACCTTAAATTATTTTCAAATATACAGGGTGTTTCGTTTGACCGGCACATATAAAAATTTAATTTTTTTAAATAGAACACCCTGTATATTTTTACTTTTTTGAATTTTTCTTAAAATTTACTTTAAAAAATGTATAAGGTTATATGGGTCTTAAGTCAACCGTTTTCGTAAAATTTACATTTTTGTGAAAATTTTGAGCGATAAAGCACTTTCAATTTTTTTTTACATTAAAGTTATTTAAAAAAGCGGTAAAATTTCGTTTAAAATTTAGATTGACAATAGATTAATTAACACTTTGCGCTAGCTACATTTTTAAAATATTATACAGGGTGTTTTTTACGCTTGGTCAAACTTGTGAAACTTTAAACATCGATAAGTCATTTTTCTTAAATGCAACACCCTATATATTTTTACATTTTCTTGTAGAGAATTTAATTGTCTTTCGAAATTATAAAGCATGTCCTATACCTAAAGTTAATATTTTTCGAGCTATCTCGATCTTTATTAGTATTACTAAGGCAATTAAAATATTTTAAAGTGGGCCATGGACGTAAGTCGTAATTTTTCAAAGAATTTTTAAACAAAAGAATAAAAAGAGCTCCAACTTTAATTTAAGTCCAATAATGTACCTCTTTTCCCCGAAATTTATCGTATAAATTGTTTAAAATTATATCCTTGTTCTTGTTCTACGCACAGCCGTAGATGTTGTCTCCAAAGACTCTAGCACTCTTGATAACATTTCGGGGGTTATACCATTAAAAGCAGCACAGCAAGTAATGCAGTTGCCGAACACAGAATATCCTAATAGATGGATAGGGCGAGGTAGACCAATCTCCTGGCCACCTAGGTCACCTGATCTTACCCCTATAGATTTATTTTTGTGGGATCCCATAAAACAGGTGTATCAAGACCCCCCAACAACTGCTGAAGATGTGCAGAACAGGATTCGTGTTGCTTTTGATGGTATAACCCCTGAAATGTTATAAAGGGAGCTAGAGTCTTTCAGACAAGGTCTACGGCTGTGTGTAGAACAAGGACATAATCTTGAACAATTTATATTTTATACGATACATTTCGGTAAAATGGGGTACATTTTTAGCCTAAAATGAAAGTTGCAGCTCTTTTTATTATTTTGTTTAAAAATTCTTTGAAAAATTACGACTTACGTCCATGGCCCACTTTAAAATATTTTAATTGCCTTAGTAATACTAATAAAAATCGAAATAGCTCTAAAAATATTAACTTTAGGTATAGGACATGCTTAATAATTTCGAAAGACAATTAAATTCTCTACAAGAAAATGTAAAAATATACAGGGTGTTGCATTTAAGAAAAATGACTTATCGATGTTTAAAGTTTCACAAGTTTGACCAAGCGTAAAAAACACCCTGTATAATATTTTTAAAATGTAGCTAGCGCAAAGTGTTAATTAATCTATTGTCAATCTCAATTTTAAACGAAATTTTACCGCTTTTTTAAATAACTTTAATGTAAAAAAAAATTGAAAGTGCTGTATCGCTCAAAATTTTCACAAAAATGTAAATTTTACGAAAACGGTTGACTTAAGACCCATATAACCTTATACATTTTTTAAAGTAAATTTTAATAGAAATCCAAAAATGTAAAAATATACAGGGTGTTCTATTTAAAAAAAATTAAATTTTATATGTGTCGGTCAAACGAAACACCCTGTATATTTAAAAATAATTTTAGGTTATGTAGAAAATAGGTTCGCACAATATTTGTATTAAACATTTTTTGATATTTTCATTAATAAAGGAGCTATCGAAGAATCTCAGGGTCGTGGTGCACCCTGTATAGAAGCTATTTTGCAGGCTGTTTAGGCCCAAAGCTTCGTTATGTTCTTCCACAATCTTCTCTCTTTCGCGTTCTTCCTCCAATTAATTATGTTTTTTCTCTTACTTCTGCCTCCACCGCTTCTCTCCATCTTTTTCTGGGTCTTCCACTTTTTTCTTGTATGTAGGATCTTTCCGCGCTATCTCTTATATTATTCTGCTGTCCTCCGTTCTCTCAATATGTCCTAGCCATTGCATTCTTCTGGCATTTATTACTTTGTCTATGGTCGCTTCTTTAAAAATTGTATATACCTCCTCGTTCGTTCTTCTTATACTATCCCTCATCTGTTCTCTTCCCTCCCACTATTCTCCTAATGGTCTTTCTTTTCCCATCTTCCTAGTGCTTCCTTTACAGTTTTGTTCAGTACCCAGGTCTCACACCCATAGATCGCTGTAGATCTCAGTATTGTTTTATACAAACGTAGTTTGGTGCTCCTAGATTAACTGTTTTGCTCTTATTAGATTATTTAAAGCTCCTGCACTTTTGTTGGCTTTCAGTGTTCTCATGTTTATTTCTTTTTCTTCTTTAAATAATTGCTAAGTTTAAAACCAAAAATTATAAAATTTAAAGGTAAGTAAAAAGCGTATGAGAAAAGTAAAAAACCGGGGTTTTCTGGATCGCACTGCATGTAAAGTGCCCTAATTTGAAACTCAATATGTCGATATCGTGTAGATATGTCAAGAGCTACGAAGTTGAGTAAGAAAGAAATTTCTGGTGAACCTCAAATGTAAGACGTTATGTTTACAAAAATTGAGATAAGTGAAGATTGTGAAAATCTTCTTTTAACCCCCAATTTCGTATCAATAAAGAAACCCAAGTGATTTTTAGTTTCTTTGTCACAGGATGGTGCCACAGCTCTTTTCAAAGCCGCCCACAAAGGACATACGCAAGTAGTTGCCGAACTTTTAAAATACAAACCATCACTAGGATTATTACCTGTAAGTCAAATTAAGAGGGAAAAATACATCGTGTAATATTTGATACGATAAATTTTTCCAGAACGGAGACAGCGCGCTACACGCAGCAGCCTTCTACGGAGAACTATCAGTTTGCAAACAACTTCTAGGAGCAGGAGCCGATCCCATGTTGGTAAATCAAGACGGCTTCACTCCAGCACAGGTTGCGTCCCAAAAGAAACATAACGTAGTTTGTGATTACCTCAACAACTGCGCGAACTGGACGACGCAAAAATGACACAGAGTTAAAGAAATTAGTTCCTTTATTCCTGTTAATTATAAATAGGGCATTAGGATGGAGAGTATTTATCCAGCGCGTGCCTTTGTACATATTCCCATGAAGTTGACTGGACTTGTTGGGTACCACTTTTGGTATATATTTTGGTGATAAATATTGCTGGCCCCATTTCTTAACTGCGTTAGTTTTTGAAATGTAAATAATTATATCGAATTGTACCTGTAAATGCTAACGTCAGTTTATGAAAAACAAGAACATCGTTGGTGCATATCCTTGTACTTAAAAAAACAAGAAAATATCATCTTACAAACTATAATGGTAATTAAAATAATTCGTCTTTCCATTTTCATTGTTGTGATTGATTGACATACGACTAAAATCGCTAAGTGGAAAAATAATATTTTCCGATATTAACTTTTTCGCTTAAAACGCGATTTTATTATACTTCTTTTTCTATTTGACATACATTATGTTTATAGTAGGCATCGTACTCTTTAAAAATTGCAAACATACAAAAATTGTGTTCTTAGTACAAAAACCGAGTTTCAATTGTTTTTTAATTATTTAAAGGGACTTACATGTGTTTGGTGACCAAAATAGGCGCGCGAAATTATATGAAAAGGGCCCCATTTGCACTCCCCTTTTCATTTATTTTTTCATAAAATACGAAGACTAAAGTAAAGGTGACATTGTAGTTTAAATGAAGGTATACCCAGGGCCATCACAATGGTATGTGCCGCCTTCGGGCAAACTTTTAATGCCGCCTCTTTCCGGTGTTGTCATCAAAGTTTACCGACGAACACAAACTTTTCATGTAGTTTTTTGTAATTTTGAAAGGTAAAAAAGTCGCACAACTCTTTAAATTTTTTTCTTTTCAATTGTTATAATTAATAATTTTGCCACCCTTGCAAATTGCCGCCCTCCGGCGGTGCCTGAGTTGCTGGCGACGCCCCTGGGTATATTGGATCGATTTAAGAAAAATACTTAGTACGCCCTTGGTTTTTACACACAATATAAATACGGCGTCTCTTAGCTGATTACGTAATTGTATAGCGCATTTGCCTACGAAAAACGTACATTAAGTTTTTATGTACTGTTACAATGACTTTTGTTAAGTTTCCTGATTAATATATTCCTTATATCACTGTTAACACGTTCAATTATATTTTTACACTACATTTAATAGACTTGTAGTTATGAATTGTTTTTTTAATGTTATTTTGAAGAGATTTATATTTTACTGTAAATAAATATTTTGTTATGTTAACAATTTTTATTTCCAATGCCTTACCAATTTTAACTGCTGTTGTTCGTCACAAGAAAAATATAATAAATACAGTAAGATTAATCAATTTACAAGATTATGCTACAACGCATTTTAATTAATACAATTTGAAAAATACGTTTTAATGTTCTTGCAAACACATGTCTCTTGCCTTATTTTGTGTTTCTGGTCTTTGTTCACAACCTTATTATATTAAAACAAATTTAATCAAGTAATTAAGGTATTAAAAAAAATTAATAAAAAATATTTGAATCGGGGAGTGGAAAAAGGAAATAACTCCAAGTTTTGGTCATTTTTTTCCAGTTCAGAAAAAAATTCTGTACAATTTAATAATTGAAAAAACTAAAAATTAATTGCATTTTGTTATCCTCTAGAGTGTGTATGACAAATGTTCAATTGCGTATTTTGATGTAAACCTTTCAACCTTTAGGCTACAAACAAAAAAATGTTGTTTTCCAAAAATAGTGAGTTTTGGAGTTATTTCCTTTTTCCACTCACCGATTCATTTGAATTAAAAAATAAAATTAAAAACATTTTAACTTGAGACCGTACCATACTTTGGTAAAAAAATTGTGTTCATTTAAAGATAAGTTGTGAACAAATGTTATTTGTTAAAAGAATTGTATGATTTTTTTTGCGTGTTAATGTTTTTTTGCTACAATAATTTAAGTTCCTTTTTAAATATTATAGTGAAATATAATTATAAAATTAGAACGCTTTTTTTGTAGCAAGTATTAGTACACTACCCATTATACATGTTTTGCTGATAAATGTACAATTTAATGATATAACATGTACTTAGTCAACGTTACAAAAATTATTTAAAAAAAGAAGTAAATATTCAAAGATGCTTCAAATACATAAATTATAAATGTACTTCATAACGTCGTGGATATTTTCACTTTTTGGGTAAAATATAAAAAATGTATATGACTGCAGTAAATTTTCATCTAAAGGGAACGTTGAATTGTAAATTTTTAAGGATTCCTAAAGTTTTATAAACTCCCTTCGCCAGTAATGCGATAAGTAACACATTTGGGCATGAAAATTTTACGTAGCACGGAAGTAGCTGCCAGAGTTTTAAGACAAAATCCACTCAAAAGCAAGGCGTTTTACTATTTTTTTCTTATAAACCTTCATCGTACACTTCAATAAGAACAACAATTAACAAAATGTATCTTTGATAGAATTTTTGGAAACGTCTGTTAAATTTTGTTATTATATAAATACATTTTTTCGGATGGTCAAAGCGTGTCATGAAAAGCAGCCTCTGTTGTAGAATACAACTCCAAAAAAAGCACTAAACATTACGTTGGACAGATGAAAACCAGGTTAGGAATCCAATGGAATGTTTTATTCTTGAAATATAGGAACAATAACAGCTTCTTTTGGCCACAATTAGAAGACGAAGACAATATAATTGACAAAGACATCACGCGAATTTTGCCGGAACCTATTAAGAACCCAAGAGACAATTTTATGTTTAATGTCAAATTTGATGGACCAAAGACTAAACCTTTTTATTTTTTTTTTAAGTTTCTTACTTTAATATTAATAAAGATATAAAAACAAAAAATACTATTTTCCGAACTACTAAATGTTTCCCACTTACCCCAGAAATTAAGAAACAGACGAACGATATAATCCATTGTCACATTTACCCCAAACTCATGGGGAAGTGTGACCCATGAACATTTAAACAAACAAAAAATTATAACTTTTTTCTAATAAACAATAGAATTACGAAACTTCTTCAATTTAAAGTAGGAACACTGAGGCACCTAGAGAAAAAATTGCAGGTTGTAGCAATTATCCCAAGCTTGTCAAACGCCTTTTGAAAATCAACTAATGAAAAACTAGGTCGCACTGTCCCGGGTTTACCTCATAAAGAGCTTTTCATTTATGTTATAATGAATGTACCTTCAACTTCACGAACCTCTTATCCAATGTCCCAAAGTGTCAACGGCTTCTGGTGAAGCGCTAGTTTAAAAGTTATGGGGGGAGTCACGATACTTTTTGATCAAACCGCGTATAAATATTGTTTTTAAATACAATGCTTTGTAAATGCTAATAAAGATTTTATTCATGCAAACCTTATTTGTGTCTAAATCAAGGCCGTCGCACCTCTCAAAGGCTGTTCATGTTCATAACAATATACGAACATTTACTTTACGTACTTTCTTTCGAACGTGTGACTCACAAAAAACCCGAAGCACCTTTTATCATTGTACTGATAATAAGTGATAAGTTATAAACAAACAACATGTCGCCGACGCGAGACCGGCTAAACGAACTAAAAAGCGTAAGTAAAAACATTAATAATGTATAATTGTGACAAAACAGTTTCACGTGTGTAGTTCAAAAATGGGAATAGCGGTACAGATCAAATGAACGAAAAGACTGGAAATGCGGTGAGAAAAATCTACGACAAGTCTGAAGACGTTAGAACATTAATTGGAATTATTTATGAGAATACGAATAGAGCCGACGAACTAATCAAGGACACTAGAATTTATCTATCTAAAGGTAAATGCAGTTTTTATTTACTGTCAGGAGAGGAGTAGAGAAAACTTTTAAAGGGGAAAGCTTTACTTAACTTGGAACACCATTAAACAATCAAACTCTTACCTAAAACGTTTAACACATACAGTATTTGTAACATTATAACAATCAAGTAATTTATACTTCGCAATTATTGCCTAAAAATTCTTAAACAAAAAAGAAAAAACGTGGGTAGAAGCAAAGAATCTAACACAGAATAGAAAGGACTGGAAACATATTATAAAGGACTAATTTTGGTTGTGGAAAAACTCCACCCTTACACCCTATCTATGGGTAGAAAGGGAATAGATAATATACACATAGAAGTGCCACTATTGGGATCTCGTAAACGGTAAGAGCTACAAAGAAGTTTAAATTAGACAAATAGTTCCATTTTCGGAGACCTATTCAGTGATGCTTTAATAATTCTGTACCTAAGAAGTAAAAGGTCGGGTGTCCACTTTATTTACAGTTACACTTTTTTAAATATTTTTCCTCAGTTTCTTATTTAAAGTTCGTCAAACATATAATAAAAATAAGTATATTACTTTATTACTTATCATTGTATAAGTAAGGTAATTCCGGGAGATATGCCCCACTGGGAGAGATGCAGATGCCTCGGTTGTTCTATTTTCGCATGCTAATGACAGATGCCAAAATTTGTACTGTATTATTGTTCCGTAACAGTTGCTATCTGGAAGGCATACTGCCGTTGGCAAAAATTTCGGGTGGTGTGCGGTTGTCAACAAAATTAAGATGAGTTCAACGATTTTAACATGGCGCTATAATGTAGTAATAACTTAAAGATACCGGCAATTCGAAATTTATTATTTTTCATGGAATACTTTTAGCCAGCTTCTCAAATACATTGTTAAGGTTATTATTACAATAAGATACACCGGTATCTTTTAAGTTCCATATTTTTTCCCCCTGGGGCATCTAACCCGTACTAAAAGGAGAGTTGCCCCATTTTATCGAGGTACAGATGCCCCGGTGGAACATCTATTCCTTATACACAATACAGCAACAACTAATCAATTTATTAATTAATACTGTAACACAAGCATCCTAGAAAGACTATATTGACATTATTTATGAAAAATAAACTATGTTCAGAGATGCCTACGACGTATAAGAGGAAAACATCTGATAAAACCAGACGGCAATGGTTTTCAGAACAATTCAGAGAAGAATTAAGAAGAACAAAATCTTTTTAACATATGTTCAGGGACAAATCCCTTAGCTAAGATGACCAACCATAGCAAAGGGATAACATTTTTGTAATAGTTAGGTAGTAAGTCAAGTTGCAAAATACATTCTAATTCAAGTTCTCATTTGACCACATGCATTAATTCGATACAAGTTCTCATTCAATACCAGTCAAGTTGTAATCTTAAACAAACTTCTTGGTTCTGTAAATAAATTACATTATAAAAATTTAAAGCCGACGTCGAGCTAAATATTTTAAGAAGACGAACAAGCAGACTAAGCGTCGAAACGTTCGTCCTTCTTTACCGTCGTTATCGTCGTCGTACATAACGACGTCGTAACGTGTGTGATCAATCGAGCGTAAGATTCGTAACAAATCAATAAAAATATATTTTGAATAAAATAATTTTGGTTTCATTGATCGTTTAAGGCCGGGGCATCACTCCCATTTAGTTGGGGCATCTCACCCGCACTGCCGGGAGAGATGGCCAAAAACATGGTTTTGCTTAATTTTTTTTTTGTAAACTTTCGGTCGTAATATTCAAATTTTGAATGTCGTGCGTTATTCTCAATTGAATTGGCTATGCATATCCATTTTTTCGGAGAGTACAAAGTCAAAAATTATTAAAAGGTGATTTTTTTGCCTTAGGTGGGGCAACTGTCTCGGAATTACCTTATTAAAGAAGTAAGTAATAAGGTGGCAAAGTATCAGAGCCTGAACAAAAAAAAAAAAATTTTTCTGCATACTGTAAAGTTTAAGAAAAGTGACATCCGACCTTTTACTCCTGAGGCACAGAATTTAAAAAAGTTCCATGGTACGCTAGATAAACAAAAATTGAAATGGACATTTTTTAAAAATCACTTATAACTCGGTTACCTATACTTGATGGTACAAAAATATTTTTTGGGAAAAAGTTGTAGATTTTTTTACGCACTGTTTAAACTTCTTTGTAGCTCTTACCGTTTACGTGATCCCAATACTGGCCCTTTTATGTGGACCACCCTGTATTTACTGCCTAAAATCGGTAAAGAAAATGATAAATTGTCTCAATGTGTAAAAATTAGTTCTAAAGTTAAAACATATTAAGTCAAATACACGGTGCGTTAAATTCGAGGTTTTACATAAATCTCGCTTATCATAAGAGTTGGTAAAATTAGATAAAAGTTACGTAGTTTGGTGCAGAATTTCAATCTTTAACCCTTTGGGACCCAATTTTTTTTTTCTGTGTTTTCAGATTATTTGGGAAGAATATGGGTTTTTAACAATAAATATGGTAAAATATTTTGGAAAAAACGAAAAATCTTACATTTCAGGAGCAAATAGGAATAGGGACAAATATATCTATATATATTCTTTCTCCACATAATGGAAAAACCATTGGGATATATATAACCCACTGAAAAACCTTTCTGGGACACATGTATCCCAGGCACAATTATTGAATCAAATTATGTGGTAAATCGACGTGCTCTGCTTGCAAAAACGTTTTGAATACGTCACCAATAGTTGAAAAACCCCTTAAAAACACATTCCCATGTAAAACGGGAATTAGAAGGCTCTCTGGGCATTTCAGTATGCGTTGGGATCTATATATCCCACTGGGGCCCAAAGGGTTAATTGCCATAACCCTTCTAGTTTAAATGTTATTCAGCAAATACTAAATAAGATAGAAATTTGAAAATCTTGTCTTTATTTTTCTGAACTAAGAAGGCTATGGAATTTTCTTTTTTGGATTTAAATTCTGCACCAAATCACACAAATTTTCCCCAGTTAAACGTAGGATAAGCGAGATCCTTTATGTTGAGCCTCGAATTAGATACCCTGTATACATGAACAGGTGCTAACCTGATAGAATTTTTGCCGTCTGCTTTAATACTTTACTTAATTAAAAAAATAATATAAGTCCAATAATTAAAGCAATGTGCTTAGACTCTTGATTTCGTCAATTATTAGAACAAATAAAATATTACATATGGATGTGAATGATGGCCCAAGAACAAAACACAACAAAGCCGATGAAAATGAGGTCATAAGAAAAATTGAAGGAAGGACTCTTAGGGACAAAATTAGAAACGAAACCAATAGAGAAAACTTAAAAGTACAACCAATGGAACAAAACATCCAGGGGCGCTATTCCCAACTCGCTCGCTTTGAACAGCAGTGCTCATGAAAGCGAGCGTCGTCAATGCGAGTGGAGTGGTCGCTTCTGTATTCTCATCTACCCCTGCCTTTGCAATTCTTCGACGCGAGAGGGTAGATGTTGCAACATTGGAATTTTGCGTGGTCTGTCACTTTGCCGCCAGTTTTTGAATGTTCTGTGGTTTTTGTATAGATTGATTATGGGGAAATTAATAGAGCAGCAGAAACCAGCATTAGTAGAAATTCATGAGAGAATAGTTAATTATTGTGGCAAATTTTCACAAAATTTTACATATAACGATGCCCAAAAGCAATGGAGTGTAATTGCTACAAATTTAAATAGTATGTAAAATGTATTGGAATGAGTATCCCTCGAAAGTCTACATTTTTTTCGAAATTCATCGACATTTAATTGTGTAAATGTAGGGTTGCCAGATATCCTGAATGTATAAAAAGAACAATACAAATCAAAAAAGAGAACATTGCGGAATTAACTGAAAAACACATTTATTAAGAAAAAATTTGCACAATTGTAGCAAAAATAGATTATTCTTATATATTATTTCTAATTACACATATGTATACCAGTAAAATTATTTACATATATTCATAAATATAATATAAATCATTGAAAATTAGTTTCTTTGGTTGGAGAAATCACGTCCTAATAAACTAACATACCTAGTATAAAGTAGCCTTCTCCCCAATAAAATCGGTTATTTAGATTCCTTTCCATATTATTAATAAGAAAAAAATATTTATTCATTAAATACCTAAATTTATTAGAATCGATAAAGTTGGTTCCTCCTGTTGTTTGATTATAGGTTAAATAAACGAAAAGTTGCTGGTTTTCAAACAGGTTTATTCGTTGCAAATTTTAAAAAAGATCCGACATGTTTCGCCGATGTTATTTTATCGGCATGCTCAGGGATGTTTTTTTAAAAAGTTGAAAAATGTTGAATTATGTTAAAATTGTTGAACATTTGTGTTGTTTTAAAATCAACAGATAATTCAATTTTTTCACAAATGTTCAACAGTTTTAACATAATTCAACATTTTTCAACTTTTTAAAAAAACATCCCTGAGGATGCCGATAAAATAACATCGGCGAAACATGTCGGATCTTTTTTAAAATTTGCAACGAATAAACCTGTTTGAAAACCAGCAACTTTTCGTTTATTTAATTTATTAGAATCTTTTGGTTCTTTAAGAAACATTTTTTCATACATTTATTCCTTTTTAATTAAATTTAATTTTTGAAGTAATAGATGTTAGGATGTTTTTCTGTATTATTTTTAAACTCATCATAAAAATAATGACAAGAAATATTCTTGTAATTGTATGCATTAAGTTTAAGTTCGAATATTAAATGAACTTCACTAAGCATTCTCATTTCAAAAAAGGGTAACCGAAAAAGAGAACAAAAGTGAACATTTTTACATGAAAAAAGAAAAAGAAATATCAGAATTAAAAAAGAGAAAATGTTTCTTTAAAGTGATATTCTGGCAACCCTATGTAAATGAATTTAATAATATTAAATTATAAGGTTCGTCCACATCATTTTAAGCATGTTCTAAGTCCTCAACTAAATTGATAAATTTAATATCATCCATAATAAAAGAAAACAACAACTCACAACACACTCAAAGGTTACGATTTGAGTGCAAAGCGAGCGGTATTTGCCAAGAGGAGTGGGTCTACCCACTCGCGTAGAACGCGAATGGAGCGCCTGCGAGAGGAGACGTTGGGAATACGATTGTCAGTGGTTTGTGCACCCCTAGCGTTCAACGGTAGCGATATCGCTGAACAGGAGGAGTTGAGAATACCAGCCCTGGAGGCACAACTAAGACGCCTAGGTCATGTGCATAGAAAGAGAGAAGATAGAATGCCCAGAAAAAATATATGAAGCACGACCTGGAGGATACAACCGCAAAGGAAGACCAAGAATGAGGAGGTAAAAGAAACTGCTTCAAACAGAGGGATCAAGTGGAGTACGATTAGAGAATCAGCAAAAGATAGAAAAGATGGAGGATAGCATACAAGCAGAGTCCACATATATAAAAAGAAACAAAAGCTTACATCTAACGGAAAAGAGGCGTAAGAGTTTGAAGAAGAAGAAGAAGAAGAAGAAGTAAAAGAAGAAGAGGAGGAGGAGAGGAGGAAGAGGAAGAAGAAATATTATAGATTCGCGCTTTTTTTTTTAGTTCAACCACAAACAGCCCTTTTATTTTGTGTGACGCTTTCATAAAAATTGACGGAACGTTCGAATAAAAAATAACAAGTTTTTTGATAATCATGACAAAAAAAAAATATTTGAACGTCTGACCAAAACCAAGTTTTCATGAACAAGAGAATTTAGATAACTTTAAATTTGACTAACAAGTTAATTTATTGTTCGCCCTGTTGACTTTACCTGTAATTTGTAATTTAAATAAACTTTTTTCTAGATCTACAAAATGAATTGGATTCGAAATTCAAGAGCAACATAAGCACGGCGTCCAAAGTCATAAATAAAATCAAATCACTAGAGAAGGATATTAAAAGCACTCAAAATGTTAATTCCGCCGAAAGTAGAATCTTAAATGTGCAACATACATCTTTGAAAGAAAGTTTCCGGGAGGCGTTTGACAGAAATAATGTTTGTTTGGAGACATATAAGAGGATGCAAAAGGATCTGTTGAAAAAGTCGTTAAAAACAGGTAAGTCTGTAAACTTTTACTTGCCGAATATCTCATTAGAAAATGTAATAATTAGGTTTGGGAAATGATTTTACAGGAAATAGAAAAGCATTTCAAATCTTCTTCTTAATCGGGCCCTCTTGTATCTTTCGTTGTGGAGGTATAATTTCCTAGTTCTTGGTTATGTTTCTCCATCTCTGTCTATCATTGACTAACAGTGGCGCAACTCTCCAGCTAACTCCTTTATCTTCTAGGCTATGTCTCGCTTCGTTTTCTCATTTTTTCTTGGTCTTCCTCTGCTTTTTCCCCTCACACTTCGTTTATAATCCCATTTTTGCATGCACAGTAGACGTCCCGACCAACTTAACTGGTTTGTGTCCATCTTTTTCTTTATGTTTATCACTCCTAGGTTTTTTTTTCTGATTTTATCGTTGCTTATCTTATAAATTAGTCCACATGTCGCTATTTTTTTCTAAAATCCCATCTCCTGTGTTTGGATCCTTCGTGTTTAGTGCCCAAGAACTAACTAAGTAAGAATTGGTACGTACGCTGCATTAAATACTCGCGTCTTAGTTTTCTTTGAGATCTCCTTTTTACTTATCAAGCAGTTATTAGTGACGTGATAAAATTTCATCGCTGCTCTATTCTGTTATTAAGCTCTTCTTCTAAATTGCCTTTCTCTGCAATTATCGTTCCTATTTCTTTTTGCTTCTTTAAATACAAAAGCGATTAATTACCTGTTTTTTAGCTGGAAAAAATGTTAATGAGGAGGAATTAGAAAATCTAATAGAAGGCAACGAACAAATACAAACTTTTACAAATAATGTAAGTTGCATTATTTAAATAATCTTTTTGTAAATTACAAGTATTTTTAGTACATCCAAGAAACTCAAGACGCAAAGAGACAGCTGGTTGATATAGAAGAAAGACACCAAGAACTTTTAAAAATAGAGAAGCATATTCAGGAAGTTAAGGACTTGTTCGTGCAATTTGCAATTTTAGTTGAACAACAGGTAAAAAATTGTTACTTATTAAATTTTGTTAGGCTGACATAAATTTCTGTTCCTTAAATTAAAAAAATATATTTAGAATATCTTTTCAAACATATGATTTAGGTGCCAGCCATTCACTGACAGATTAATATTTCTGTGGTCAGCAGGAAAAAGCACTTGTCAAAATGTGCAATTTTTCAGGAGCAACGTTTTTTTTATTTTACTGATTATCATGCGAGTTTAAATTTTACTTGTATAGTATATTTTACTTAAAATTAAGTATTAAATTATCGCAATATTTCAACATGATGAATTTTTTTAATAAACAGTAAATACTTGACTTGAGCAAATTTGGCATGAAATAAGAATGGCTTAAGTAGTTTTTCACAAATGGACATATCCAGTTTAACTCGTTCATTCTTAAAAAATATATTTTTTATGTAGAATTTTTAAAAATTAATGGGGTAAACATAATTACTCATTTTTTAAAAAATTTTTGTTCTCTTTTGATAACACAAAATTTCATTGCAATGGAAAAATATTAATAATAAAAATACGTGATATGAAACTAAAATTCTACACAGGAAATACAAGTGTCGAAATTGCAAATTACCAGTATAAGAACATAACAATGTGAATGGTATGTTAATAATAGAAAAATTGCACTTTTTGACTTAAGTGCTTTTTCCCGCCGACCATTTTGTGGGGATTTGGAAAAAAATTGTTGGTGGAGCCCCAAAATATTTGCAAAAGATTATTTTACATCGAAATAATGTTAGTAAGTAAATCCCGCGCCCTCTGAGCGCGGGGCCAAAGTTTGAGGTCCGAAAAACCGATGTCTGAGCCAGCCCTGGCTATAAGCTGGCAACAATAATAGCTAAGAAAATAAAAATGATCCACAATTGTGTGTGTCATAAAAATAATCACAGAAACATATTTTTTGATTTAAAATTTATGAGGGTAAAAATTAGGAAGCCAACAGTGAAATAGAATCCAACCCTGGTGTCATCTCATACCAACCATATCAAAATTATTAGTGTTGAAGTAAAAATCACCAAAATATGATTCATTTTGCATTTAAATATCTAAGTTGTGTAATTTTGTAGCAAGAATCGATCAACAGGGTAGAATTTCACGCAAGTACAGCCACAGATTATGTTGAGCAAGGAGTAGTTGACATCGGAAAGTCTGCTAGATCAAAGAAAAAATATAACAAGGTGAGGTAATTTTAAATGTTGTATACACTTAACTTAAACTTTTAATTTTTAGACCAAGCTGTACCTTATCATCGGACTGCTCACCTTAATTCTTGTAGTAGTGTTAATTTACTTTTTGTAATATTTCGGCAAACTTCTAGCAAAAAATGAAATGTAGAAGTGATTTTTGTAAGAAAAAACAATTAAAAATTAAAATAATTTTTTTTTAGTCAATTTGAAGTTTACATAGAGACGGAACAATTTACAAAATTCCAAATTTTATTTCAGCATAATATTTCCTTTTTTAAATCTGCACAAACTGTACCCACAGCCAGTGGCGTACGCAAGGGGGGGATTAGGGGGATAAATCACACCCCGAAAATTTGAAAAGGACTAATATTAAAATTACCGCATTTCCAAACACATAAAATATATTAAATGTTTGTATATTTTACTTGTAAATGCTATTTTGGACCTTGAGAATTAAAAAAAAATTGCCTTCGGCGCTGTTACCCGGGGGCCTGACGCCCCCTGGGTCCCTCGCACCTCTTTCTTGCAACTCATTTTTTGTGTCTAGCCCCCT
Organism: Elmis aenea; assembly: GCA_947652605.1. Taxonomy (NCBI): domain Eukaryota; kingdom Metazoa; phylum Arthropoda; class Insecta; order Coleoptera; family Elmidae; genus Elmis; species Elmis aenea. The sequence continues at coordinate 12,216,129 of OX393579.1, forward strand.
AGACCATTTTCTAATTTTGCCATTGCCATGCCACGCTTGAAATTAGTCAGTATTATTTTTGCATATTAAAACAATATCCCCCCCTGAAATATTTTTCTGCGTACGCCACTGCCCACAGCCTCTGTATACTAAAATATTTAATTGAAATACTTTTATGACAAGCACTACTTAGAGTAAACCAAAGTTGTAAAGACTGGAATAAATCTATTTATTATCATTAAAAATATACAAAACATAACAAAAATAAACACACTAAAGGAAAACTTGTTAATACTGGACTAAATATACTCGCAGATGGTCAGGTTACCTATACAAAACACAAATTAAAATCATTAAAATGTTAATTCTCTAATATCAATCTATATAACTTATGAACGAACCTATTGGGAGTTTTAAAACATTAAAGCATTAAGAAATTAAGATAAAATCAAATTTGTCCTAAACAAAAATTAAAAAATATTATTTTAATGAAATGTCAACGTACAATACTACTTGCAAGCGGGGGCTTTAGCAGAACATTATCCAAGGGAGGGACAAAGGTTGCAGACAAAATTGCACACAAATGACTCCATCAGGAATCCATTAAAGTAAAGCTATAACCAACTTTTAACTTGACCCTCTTTCATTTGGTCTGTAATAGGACTCGATTATGGTGGGGGAGGCAAGCGCCCCGTTTTTCCTCCCCTGTGGACGCCCATGCTTGCAAGTTTGAAAAGTAATTTGAGAACTATAATAAACTATTATTTGGTCATATCGGTAATAATGCGTTCCAAGTCATGAGCAGAGGGCCTATCTTTTGGGTCTTTTTCAGTACAGCAATGGAACAATTCCAACACATAATTGTACGATTCATTAAATTCTTGCTGAGGTAAATCTGGTCGTGTGCCATATAAGTTTTCCATATTTTGCAAACCATCTTCAGAATCAACTAAAGAGCTATCAGAAGAATACACGCTGTCGTCCGAAATATTACTAAACGGAGGTGTTAGTGCTAACATTTCCCACAAAACAAGTCCAAACGAAAAAATATCAGCTTTAGTGGTTATAACCTGGGGAAATTTCAAGATTTCAGGAGCCGACCAGACAGGAGTGCCGACATATTCCACTTCCTCACCGGCTTTATCCAAATCAACAGTTCCATTCCGCAAAACGGGTAAACACACACCAAAATCGCATAGTTTACAGATAGCAAAATCTCCCTTTACGAGTATATTGAATGATTTAACATCGCAGTGTAACAGAAGGGCTGTATTATGTAAGTAATTTAACGCTTTGGATGTGTCAAGTGCCACTTTCATGATTTTGTTTGCCGGGTAAGGTGTAAGCAATCCTTCCTCATACTTCTCGGAAATTAAATCTCCTAATGATATGTTGCATTCTTCCATAGCTAGACAATCTTCGCCTTTTGTTGTCTTAGCAAAGGCTCTGAAGCCAACGATGTTCGGGTGATTCAGTTTTTGTAATATGTTGGCTTCTTCTTTTAAACGTTTTCCAAACTCTGAGCTCACACATTTAACGTTGGCAATTTTTTTGATAGCCCATGGTGAACGAACATTGTTAGCAAGTGGAGATCTTTCAAACTTGTAAACCATTACACCTAGATAAACCCAAATAAAGTATTAAACAGCACGTTTTACAGGAGCAGCCAAACAAAATTAGTTAAACAATTAAGCTGTACAACTACATTTCGACTACTTAAGAAAATAGTTAAATCCTAAATTATCAATTCCGGACCAATAAACAAATTTATTTCAGTTTCCAATAACATTCAAATTTTTGTTGTAGAATACTTAAAATTGTTGATAATTTTGTTACTTTACTCTAAATATAATAACGAAGATTTGTAATACTATTTTAAAGCATATTTACCTGTTCCATAACCCAATTTTTTCAAAAAAGGCGACGGTGGGATCAACACTGGTTTGTTATTGCCTGGTTTTATTCGAGTTGGAGTTTGAAATTCTGCCATCTCGTTCAAAACTTTATTAACAGAACTATAAACCAATTATTTACTACTTTGCGAAATTGCTTGACGTTTATATGTTAGAAAATTCGTTAAGTTTATTATGGTAACCGTTATTTACACCACGATCTGTCAGTTTTAAATTCAAACATCTGCACCCAGTATCACCAACCCAAGAACACCAAAAACGATCTTTTATAGAAATTGAAAATTTATTTAACTTAAAATAATTTTAATCGTCAATATTATGATTAATGTGACTTCAATTTAATTTTTCAACATTAATAATAAACATTTTGTTGTAATCCAGTTGTCTAAAAATCGTTACAGTTGACTGTTGAATAAACTGCATTCTTACGTGATGGCAGCACAGTCGCGGTAATGAATTATGGCGGTTATTTTAAACTGTGAATCAACAACTTTGAATTTCATGTGTACACATGCGCGTTATAAAAAGTCAAAACGCGAGTCCTCGCGGGTATCCTTAGTTTTTGTTTGCAGAAATTTTCCAGAGTGAACGCTTCACCCTGAGATTGTATTAAAACAATTGATTGCCATAAATGGGGTGCTGAAAATAATCAACTTTATATCCAACAGGGTGAGTTCCAATTAATTTTTCCTTAAGTATTTTCGTAGGTTTTGCTGTGCTTCATTATTTCCAAATTAAAACAATTAAAAAGATTTACACTTTTCTAAAATCCCTTTCTGATTAATTCTGCAATTAATTATTGGCGCTTTTTGAGGTTTTAATAAAAAATTTAAGGCAAATTTCGGGCATAAGATTTTTAAAAATGAAGTTATCGGCAAGTGCATAGCAGTTTTTAATAATTTTAATATTTAATAGTAAATATTATGTTACTAAGGAGGGTGTTCCTTAAAGTAATTGTATCGGTTTGTAATTTTTTTTACCGCCGTAAAGGTATAATATTAATAAATTTTTAGTAATATTCAATGTGCTTTAAAAAAATTCTGACGTGATTCTTACTTGACTTAATTTTTATACTACCATGAGTTTCGCTGTTTGAGTATTATATTAACATACATCTACAAAACAAATTACTCTTTGCATTTTGCATAAAGCATACGTGAAAAACTAATCATTTTGTTAGTTTCGCTTGTTGAAAACCACACGTCATTTATTGCAACAACTTTAATAAGTTTTTACAATTTGTTTTGCGCTCCCAGGGCTTATTAAGTTGATCCTTTGGGATTTCCACGAATCGATGTTCCAAATAAACGAACGAGAATTGTGTCAAGAGTCTTATGTACATATATAAATGAACTTAGATACAGTAATCTGTGTTCATAATGAAACATAATATGCTGTAATTCTAGTCCTTCGTAAGCCTAGCCATCTGTACGAAAATTGCGATGCAAAATCCGAATCACACGTAGGTACTACATACACATGACGTACATAAAACTAATAGAGCGGAATATCTCCTATAAGCTATAATATATGGGTTAAAATTGAGAAGTATTTTTCAGAAGAAATTGTAATTTTTTTGTTTTTTAATGACAGCATAAATTAAGAAATGTGCATTTAGTTTTTAATTGTTTTTATATTTGGAAAACTATGATCAATAACTTCTTATTTGCGTACTGTTTGTTATCCTGTCGGAATTGCAATGTTATTGACTTTCAATTACCGGTATTACTGTAAATTTTTTCATTATTACCGGCAAGTTTTTGTCAAAAAATGCCATGTTTTACAGAAGAGTCGAACGAAACAGAACTAATTTAAGAAAAACACAAAAATCTTAAGTAATATTCGTACACATTATTTTCTAAGTCTGTGGTATCCTTAATTGTTAAATACATTAAGTTATTTTTTTGTTGCATGTTTTAAATTGCAATTGCAGATTACACATTAAAAAACTTTTTGTTTTAAATAATATGTTTTTATGAGTAAGTATATGGTTAATACATTTATTTTGATATTTAATTTGTTAACAAAAAATACTAATTAGTTATATTTGTGATGAGGTTAGCGTTCTATTAAAAATAGACCATTGATAATCGTTGCACAGTGGCGGATACAGGGAGGGCCATAGGGGTGATCGCCTTTGGGAACTTATATTAATTTTGTTTACATAGTTTGTTTTTTTATTTCAAAATTTACTAAAATCACTTAAAATTTGTAAACATGAAATAATAATTGTTATGAAATGCGGTTCGATTTTTTTTTTATTTTATCCCTCCCTTGAGCATTTTATAGATCCGCTACTGTCGTCACCAGGGCCGGTCCAAGGCACGATGCAAGTGATGCACAGCATCAGGGCGCCTTACAAGATTATTTCTTTAAATAAAATGTATGCTGTTTTAAAAATTTTAAAATGTCAACCAAATTTAACGTCAAAGCGAATTTATTTTAAATAAGCTAGTATAAAAATAAATTTAAAACACGTGCCAGTATGAATGGGGCTTCCATTCGACAAATTACACAGGAAATAGATTTGAACCGCGCGCCACCACAGAACTCGGCTAATCAGAGTGGGCAAAGCTCTGTGATTTCAATTTAAATGTAAGTGATATGAGAGGACAAAGCTACGATAACGGCGCAAATATGACAGGTAAAAATAAAGGAGTTCAAAAGCATATTCAAAATTTAAATCCCAGGGCTTATTTTACTCCGTGCATTCGTTGAATTTAGTTGTGAATGATGCCGCGAAAATGAATTTTGAAACAATTAGTTTTTCTTACGTCATTTAAGAACTTTATAATTTTTTTAGTAGTTCTACTAAGAGATGGGACATTTAAAAAAAAAATTTATCAAAATTAGCAATAAAACCTTTGTCTGCAACTAGATGGGAATCTAGAGTTGAAGCACTACGACCATTGAGATATGGAATATGGAAAATATACGACACATTAATAGAAAGTTTTGAAAATAATAATAACGACTACAAAGTCGACATGAGGTACAAAGTTTAGCTAAAAAAATTAAAAATTTCAAATTTATTTGTTCTCCTATTTTATGGTATGAAGTATTGAGCAGAGTAAATGTGGTAAATAAAATGTTACAAGGTGTTAAGCAGTATTTAAAAAGTGCATTAAATGCATTAGACAATTTAATATGTTTCACAAAGGAATTAAGAACAGATAAGGGTTTTAATGAAATTTTTGAATCTGCAAAAGAACTATTGTAGCTACAGAGTTAGAAATTGCACCAAAATTTATTCTATCAATAAATGTACGAAGACGTAATATAAAGAAACAATTTATTTACGAATCTGCCGATGAAACACCGATTGATCTTAAAGATAAATTATTTTTTTTTTAAATGCCATTTTAGAAACAGTACTGAACTCTTTAGAAGACAGCAGCCAACTTAAAAATCACAACGATATGGACAAAGAAATTTTAAGAAAACATTGTAACGCATCGAAAGTATACTTACGGATGGTACAGACAAGAATATAAGTGCATTAGAATTATTTGATGAATTAAAGGTTTAAGGTGACTTTGAAGATCTTAATACTTATTCAGATACAATTAATTGACATATTAAATTTTATTTGTGCCAACAATTTGGAGTGTGTATTTGGAACTGTAACCATTGCTCTACGATTTTTTTAACTTTGCCCGTAACAGTAGCTTTTACCGAAAGATCTTTCTCGAAATTACAAAAAATAAAAAATTACTTAAGGTCATCCATGTCTCAAGATCGGTTAGCAGGCAGTAGCGGGAAATTCAACCGGCCCGGGAAAAACCTGCTAGACCGGCCCCCAAAAAAAAGAATGACCCAAAAAAATTTTATTTTAAAATGTTTTCATATTTAGATAATAATAAAATTATTTCTAAAAAAATTCCATGTTCAGTCTCATTATGCTCTAATGAAAGTGAATTAGCAGATTCCTGTGAGCCCGAAAAGCTAAACCCCTTTTTCCAATTAGTTTTACATCTATAATTCTTTCCAATACTTGTTTGCGTTCAAGAGCATTTTTTTTTGACGTAAGCTACCTTCATTTGAGAATATTAAACCATAAATATCTTTACTATTAAGTTTAAGCATATGCCTATAAACACAATTTTCATGGATCTTATTATTTTCATGTTCTTTAGCACGTTGCAGAGTATGCTTCCAGTCATCCAGTCTTTCATTCCATCATTTACAAACGAACATTCGTTCTTATCACTGTATGCCAAGCACACGGAACAAAATAGAGATTCTTTTTCTAAACAATATGATAACCATCGTCTGCTATTTTATCATCTCTGTAAAATATAACATTTGGCTTAAATGGCCAATAAGTTACATCACCAATAGTTGGCTGACAGGGATGTTTGTTAAAAAAATACTCAAAATTTTGACTTGTTGGTTTTGTGAAATAACTAGCTGTTAAGCATTCAAAATATTTGTTACTTGGTAAGTTAGACTTGAACATGAAGACTTTGCGTTGATAATCGACGTTTCAATTTTGTCCGTTTCAATGGGGCAGTTTAGATTGTCTTCTTTTGTCGAATTTGATGAATGCTATTCTTGATCACTGATTTTTCAACATCAGGTGCACTAACTCTAGAAGCTAAAGCAAACAAATCACTTAACTTGAATTTTTTATTAGCAACTTCGTGCTTTTAGCCTTTTTTCTCTCTCTTTATTAGCACCTTTTCTTTTTTCCAGTTTTCTTTGATTAAAAACTATAACAAACTTTGATTTTTTCCCTACACAATCTCAAAGCCAACGCGATCACAAGTATGACAAGTATCACAAGTATGACCTTTTGAAAGGACCTTTTTCAGACGGCCGTGGATGATATCAAAAAGTGTTTTATTTGCATCGTTCGATGCGCCAGTCTTTTAGGTACATTTTAAACACCGAATCAAAATTTTCGGGACGCTAATAACGGGGTTACGAATTTTTTTGTAGACCGAGATGTTTTTATTTTTGCGAGCGAACTCTCGGCATATTGCCGGACCTTTTTCAGACGGCCGTGGATGATATCAAAAAGTTTTTTATTGACACTTTCTTTACATCCTTGGATGCGCCAGTCTTTTAGCTACATTTCAAACACCGAATCAAAATTTTCGGTCCGCTAATAACGGAGTTACGAATTTTTTTGTAAACCGAGATGTTTTTATTTTTGCGAGCGAACTCTCGGCATATTGCCGGACCTTTTTCAGACGGCCGTGGATGATATCAAAAAGTGTTTTATTTACACTTTCTTTACATCGTTGGATGCGCCAGTCTTATAGCTACATTTTAAACACCAAATCAAAATTTTCGGGACGCTAATAACGGAGTTACGAATTTTTTTGTAGACCGAGATGTTTTTATTTTTGCGAGCGAACTCTCGGCATATTGCCGGACCTTTTTCAGACGGCCGTGGATGATATCAAAAAGTGTTTTATTGACACTTTCTTTACATCGTTGGATGCGCCAGTCTTTTAGCTACATTTCAAACACCGAATCAAAATTTTCGGTCCGCTAATAACGGAGTTACGAATTTTTTTGTAAACCGAGATGTTTTTATTTTTGCGAGCGAACTCTCGACATATTGCCGGACCTTTTTCAGACGGCCGTGGATGATATCAAAATGTGTTTTATTGACACTTTCTTTACATCGTTGGATGCGCCAGTCTTTTAGCTACATTTCAAACACCGAATCAAAATTTTCGGTCCGCTAATAACGGAGTTACGAATTTTTTTGTAGACCGAGATGTTTTTATTTTTGCGAGCGAACTCTCGGCATATCGCCGGACCTTTTTCAGACGGCCGTGGATGATATCAAAAAGTGTTTTATTGACACTTTCTTTACATCGTTGGATGCGCCAGTCTTTTAGCTACATTTCAAACACCGAATCAAAATTTTCGGTCCGCTAATAACGGAGTTACGAATTTTTTTGTAGACCGAGATATTTTTATTTTTGCGAGCGAACTCTCGGCATATTGCCGGACCTTTTTCAGACGGCCGTGAATGATATCAAAAAGTGTTTTATTTACACTTTCTTTACATCGTTCGATGCGCCAGTCTTATAGCTACATTTTAAACACCAAATCAAAATTTTCGGGACGCTAATAACGGAGTTACGAATTTTTTTGTAGACCGAGATGTTTTTATTTTTGCGAGCGAACTCTCGGCATATTGCCGGACCTTTTTCAGACGGCCGTGGATGATATCAAAAAGTGTTTTATTGACACTTTCTTTACATCGTTGGATGCGCCAGTCTTTTAGCTACATTTCAAACACCGAATCAAAATTTTCGGTCCGCTAATAACGGAGTTACGAATTTTTTTGTAAACCGAGATGTTTTTATTTTTGCGAGCGAACTCTCGACATATTGCCGGACCTTTTTCAGACGGCCGTGGATGATATCAAAATGTGTTTTATTGACACTTTCTTTACATCGTTGGATGCGCCAGTCTTTTAGCTACATTTCAAACACCGAATCAAAATTTTCGGTCCGCTAATAACGGAGTTACGAATTTTTTTGTAGACCGAGATGTTTTTATTTTTGCGAGCGAACTCTCGGCATATCGCCGGACCTTTTTCAGACGGCCGTGGATGATATCAAAAAGTGTTTTATTGACACTTTCTTTACATCGTTGGATGCGCCAGTCTTTTAGCTACATTTCAAACACCGAATCAAAATTTTCGGTCCGCTAATAACGGAGTTACGAATTTTTTTGTAGACCGAGATATTTTTATTTTTGCGAGCGAACTCTCGGCATATTGCCGGACCTTTTTCAGACGGCCGTGAATGATATCAAAAAGTGTTTTATTTACACTTTCTTTACATCGTTCGATGCGCCAGTCTTATAGCTACATTTTAAACACCAAATCAAAATTTTCGGGACGCTAATAACGGAGTTACGAATTTTTTTGTAGACCGAGATGTTTTTATTTTTGCGAGCGAACTCTCGGCATATTGCCGGACCTTTTTCAGACGGCCGTGGATGATATCAAAAAGTGTTTTATTGACACTTTCTTTACATCGTTGGATGCGCCAGTCTTTTAGCTACATTTCAAACACCGAATCAAAATTTTCGGTCCGCTAATAACGGAGTTACGAATTTTTTTGTAAACCGAGATGTTTTTATTTTTGCGAGCGAACTCTCGACATATTGCCGGACCTTTTTCAGACGGCCGTGGATGATATCAAAATGTGTTTTATTGACACTTTCTTTACATCGTTGGATGCGCCAGTCTTTTAGCTACATTTCAAACACCGAATCAAAATTTTCGGTCCGCTAATAACGGAGTTACGAATTTTTTTGTAGACCGAGATATTTTTATTTTTGCGAGCGAACTCTCGGCATATTGTCGGACCTTTTTCAGACGGCCGTGAATGATATCAAAAAGTGTTTTATTTACACTTTCTTTACATCGTTGGATGCGCCAGTCTTATAGCTACATTTTAAACACCGAATCAAAATTTTCGGTCCGCTAATAACGGAGTTACGAATTTTTTTGTAGACCGAGATGTTTTTATTTTTGCGAGCGAACTCTCGGCATATCGCCGGACCTTTTTCAGACGGCCGTGGATGATATCAAAAAGTGTTTTATTGACACTTTCTTTACATCGTTGGATGCGCCAGTCTTTTAGCTACATTTCAAACACCGAATCAAAATTTTCGGTCCGCTAATAACGGAGTTACGAATTTTTTTGTAGACCGAGATGTTTTTATTTTTGCGAGCGAACTCTCGGCATATCGCCGGACCTTTTTCAGACGGCCGTGGATGATATCAAAAAGTGTTTTATTGACACTTTCTTTACATCGTTGGATGCGCCAGTCTCTTAGCTACATTTCAAACACCGAATCAAAATTTTCGGTCCGCTAATAACGGAGTTACGAATTTTTTTGTAGACCGAGATATTTTTATTTTTGCGAGCGAACTCTCGGCATATTGCCGGACCTTTTTCAGACGGCCGTGAATGATATCAAAAAGTGTTTTATTTACACTTTCTTTACATCGTTGGATGCGCCAGTCTTATAGCTACATTTTAAACACCGAATCAAAATTTTCGGTCCGCTAATAACGGAGTTACGAATTTTTTTGTAGACCGAGATGTTTTTATTTTTGCGAGCGAACTCTCGGCATATCGCCGGACCTTTTTCAGACGGCCGTGGATGATATCAAAAAGTGTTTTATTGACACTTTCTTTACATCGTTGGATGCGCCAGTCTTTTAGCTACATTTCAAACACCGAATCAAAATTTTCGGTCCGCTAATAACGGAGTTACGAATTTTTTTGTAGACCGAGATGTTTTTATTTTTGCGAGCGAACTCTCGGCATATCGCCGGACCTTTTTCAGACGGCCGTGGATGATATCAAAAAGTGTTTTATTGACACTTTCTTTACATCGTTGGATGCGCCAGTCTCTTAGCTACATTTCAAACACCGAATCAAAATTTTCGGTCCGCTAATAACGGAGTTACGAATTTTTTTGTAGACCGAGATATTTTTATTTTTGCGAGCGAACTCTCGGCATATTGCCGGACCTTTTTCAGACGGCCGTGAATGATATCAAAAAGTGTTTTATTTACACTTTCTTTACATCGTTCGATGCGCCAGTCTTATAGCTACATTTTAAACACCGAATCAAAATTTTCGGTCCGCTAATAACGGAGTTACGAATTTTTTTGTAAACCGAGATGTTTTTATTTTTGCGAGCGAACTCTCGGCATATCGCCGGACCTTTTTCAGACGGCCGTGGATGATATCAAAAAGTGTTTTATTGACACCTTCTTTACATCGTTGGATGCGCCAGTCTTTTAGCTACATTTCAAACACCGAATCAAAATTTTCGGTCCGCTAATAACGGAGTTACGAATTTTCTTGTAAACCGAGATGTTTTTATTTTTGCGAGTGAACTCTCGGCATATTGCCGGACCTTTTTCAGACGGCCGTGGATGATATCAAAAAGTGTTTATATTATAAATTCTAAAATGGTGTAGGCTGCGACCTCTATTAGTGACATTTTCTACTTATATTTTGTACCAGGAGCACATAAAGGAGGTGGCAAGAACGCTACGACGTATGCGACTGTTACAACCGACGTGTTAAAAAGAAACAAACAGCACCTTGCATTTCTGGACTAGATATACGCATCAACGTCCGATAGAAAACCTATCTCCTTCTAGCTCATCAATAATATAGCGTTCATCTGATGTCCGTATTTTATCATATTTACATTCGTTCAACCATAACAGCTGATCTTAAATGATTTTAAAAAGTTAAATTTTAGCCTTAATAACGTCATTCAGGGTAAAACAAGAAATATTTGCCTCATAAACTTAAATAATCTTTCAATAAATGCAAAATTCAAAACATAAATTGAGAATATTTCAGCAGTACGAAAGACGCGGTAATTTCAAAAATTAACAACTGCTCATAATTCTTCTCATACCTTTAACTATTTTTTAAATAACAATTATTGACCCTCGGTTGGTTGAAATAATGATTAAAAAGTTTTTAATAAAACGTGTGAATGGGATTTCATGCCATTTTCTTAAATATTTTGGCGCCAGCCTTTGGCGAAAACTTTGCAATTGTCTGCATATTATCTAACAATGTTAAAGAGACCCTAAATAATGCATTTCCAGCTAAAGTTTGCTCGAAAAGGCTTAAAACAGCTCTTCAAAGTTTTCAAAAACATTACAAGTGTATCATAACCTTGCATTTTTGTTGACAAAAATATAAAGTTTTGCAATCTTATTATATCGGCCAACATTATGTTGCACATTTTAATAAATAATTTAAATATATTACTTAAGTTGTTAGATAACGTAGACAAATGTCTTTAATTCAGTGACGTTTTGCAACTAATAGGTATCGTACGAATTTGTCTGCTTTTTTTGTCTTTTGCAATTAATTTAGTTCTTGGTGTTATTCTATTAGATATTAACACGCCACAAAATTATTTATATGGCAAAGAGTAACAAAGTGTCAAATTAACAGGAAAGGTAAGATTAAATTGGCAATAAAAAAATTTCTAACTCTGGGCGTAGCGAGGGTAAACGGCACCTGGGAATACTTTTTTTTGCGCCGAAAATTAGCCACTATTCTCTTTAAAGAAATATGGGGGGAGGGCGCTATAAGAGTACTTCGCAGCAGGGCGCCGACTACCCTAGGGCCGGCCCTGGTCGTCACATGAAGTAAATTACAATTGAAGTAAAAAGTAGTGTTAAAAGAACAGATAAAATAAGTTATTTGATAGAACAGGGTGGTCCAAATTCGATGGGATGACATGGGTATCTCGCTTAATATTCAAGATAGAGCAACGGTTAAGTTATCAAAAATATGCAGTTTTTCCAGACAAACTCAGAAAAATGTTCTATCATTTCCGGTTTTAAGTTATTTAAAAAAAAGTGTTTTTTCGTCATATTAATAATGTGTCATATCTCCGTTATTGTTGTAAATATCGAAAAAAACGCTTAAGATTATTTTTAGATATTTTTATGTTCAATTCGATTGTACTAAAATAAAAAAAATTACCCTTGCCGTTAAAAAGTTATGGCACAAACTTACCTTTTTTTAAATGGAAGCTGTAGTTGGCTAGGACCTATTTAAATTCCTTATTTTTTTCATTCCAAATATATGTGTTGTACAGTTATTTTCAATAATACGTAAGTACAAACATTTTTTCGTTTTTTTTGTTGTTGTTTAGTTGGCTGTTCAAATAGAAAAAAACAAGGTGTAAAACCTTTTAAAACTCATATGGTACAAGTTACGAAGGTTTTTTAATTTGTTGTTGAGATAAACATTATAAAGATTTGAACACAAGAAAATACAAATATAGTCGGAATCAGCAGTTATGTAGTATATTGTTGTTTATTTAATGTTCAAATATTTATAATGTTTATTTCAACAACAAATTAAAAAACCTTCGTAACTTGCGTATTATTGGAAAAAACTACATCAACCGTTATACCGGGTGTTAACCACCAGCAGTGATGTGAGTCGTAATTTACGCTGTAAATTACCACATTAATTACCGTAATTTATCGGTAATTTACCATTTTAAATTACCATAAATTACCAAATTGTTATCGCATTTAGATCTAGTGCACGATTTTTTTTACAAAAAATAAAGAAAATGGCTCTTACGGTGCCTGTCCACGTGAGAGTAAACAACTCTCGATAGCAGCGTCGCCAAGGATACAGCCAATCGCGAGTTACTCTCAAGGGCTGTATCCTTGGCGACGCTGCTATCGAGAGTAGTTTACTCTCACGTGGACAGGCACCATATGACCAGTTCATTTTGCTGCAAATTTACTTGACCCTAAACATATGGATAAAAACTTAAATAATGATGAATATGTTGATGCTATTGCTTATATTAACAAACTATCGTTACATTTAATTAGGGGAAGTCATATTGGTAAAGTAATGGCTGAGGTGACTTTGTACAAAGCAAAGGAAGAACATTTTGCAAAGGATTTTTTATGGGCAGCGTTAAGTTCTGTTTTGTGGTAGAAGTCGCTTTGCTCAACTACAAGTTTAGGCAAAGTAGCTACAGAAATATTAAATTGTCATGCAACAACGTGTGCCACAGAAAGATCTTTTTCTGCTTTTGGCAATAGTCATAACAAGAAAAGAAACAAACTAACAAATGAAAGAGCCACAAAGTTATCATTTGTTCATTATAATTTAAACCTAAGTGAACCCAAAACTTTATTTCAACATGAGGAAGAACCTTGCACTTCTCAGGAATCAAATTCCTCAGCCTTAGAAGAGTTATATCAGTAACTGAATTAAAATGGTAATTAAAAATGGTAATAAAAAATGGTAAATTACCACCGTAATTTACCTAAATTTTAAATTACGGTAATTTTACATCACTGACCACCAGCCGTGAACATAGGGAATTAACATTGGTTTTAACTTTTTTTCGGATTCCTGCTCCCCAATTGAATTTATATTAAAATTAATGGTAACAATAGAAAGATAAAATTATTACGCATCATTTGAGACCATTAATAAGCTTAAATGTTTAATATTTAGTTTATAATTAATATTTTAAAATTGGATTAATTTTACAAATATAAGCCATGACTGTCAATCTGACATTTGTTTTCATTAATTTTTGCTTTCACCATAAAAACTCTTTCTTCGTTATTGTAATTACTTATTTTAATCAAAATCGTTAAAGAAATAACTCGTTGATTTAAAAATTGACAGATAATAAAAATTAATGAAAACATATGTCAATTTGACAGTCATGGCTACTTATATTTGTAAAATTAATCCAATTTTAAAATATTAATTATAAACTAAATATTAAACATTTAAGCTTATTAATGGTCTCAAATGATGCGTAATAATTTTATCTTTCTATTGTTACCATTAATTTTAATATAAATTCAATTGGGGAGCAGGAATCCGAAAAAAAGTTAAAACCAATGTTAATTCCCTATGTTCACGGCTGGTGGTTAACACCAGGTATATTTGGAATGAAACAAAATAAGGAATTTAAATAATAGCGAGCGAAAACAATTTTTATTTTAGTACAATCGACTTTAACATAAAAATATCTAAAATAATCTCAATTTTTTTCTCTCGATATTAATTTACAATAATAACATATAAAACATAAAGATGACAAAAAACACTTTTTATGCAATAACTCAAAAATCGGAAATGATAGAATATTTTAGAAAACGGTTCTGAGTTTGTCTTAAATAACTGCACATTTTTGGTAATTCAACCGTTTCTCTATCTTGAATATTAAGTGAGATAACCATGTAATCCCATCGAATTTGGAGCATCCTGTACTTAACTCATCAAATTAAGTATATTTCTGCAACACAATTTAATCGAAGTACTAGAAATAGTAATAGTTTTTAACAATTATTGTAATATTTTATTTACGCATAAGACTACAGAATTATAATTTAATAAAATGCAAAATATATTTTAGTAATGTTAATCCAATTTTAGTTATTCCCAAGTGTCCTATATAGTTTTGTTGTTTTGTATATAAGTTAAATTTGATAAAAATGTAGTCCAAAAATTAATAATAATTTAAAAACAATGTCTGCGTTTACTGTTAAATTTTGCACTAAAATATATTTTTTAATTAAATATGTAAGAACTTAATAGTGTGGTTAAACGCTCAGTCAAAATTCAAATACAAAATAGTTATTTATGTGCTGAGTCAGATGCTCAGATGTAATGAGCTATTAGGTTTGTTCCAACAAGCGATTTAAAACCAGTTCATGAAAAAGTACATGAACTGGTTTATTCGCATGCGTGAACTATGTACTAATAAATGTATTGGCCAGTATTAGCCGTTGTTGGAACGCTTTTATGACTGGCCTAACTGTAAATGACAATTGTGTCTATTGGGTTCATAGAAATATGCGTATCGCAAGGGTAAACACCTTAAGAATCCAGTAATAAATGGGATTGGGAGGGCGATGCATAGCTGCCAGAGCTCACGTTAGTTATGAACAGCGCTAGTTCATGCCTTCGTTCAAGTATTGTTCTGACCGTACACTGACTAGTTCATGTATTAATTTTGTAATTATGGAACATTCGACTAACCGTCCGGTGAACTATCAGAGACTGTGCTGGAACGCGATATCGATACTGCGCAGAATCCTGATAGTACATTGGATGGTACATAGCCTTGCTGGAACAAACCTATTAAGATTAAACAATAATATTTTGTTTCTTGTACTTATTTACAACATTGAAATAATAAAAATTTAAGGTTATTACAATTCCATGATTATGGAAAAATCTATGTATGGCACAAAAGCTAAAATATTGATTTAGCGAATTCTAAAAAAATTATTTAATTCCTTAATTTACTCATATTTAAATTCATAGAAAGGTGGGCGAACTTAGTAGACTATATTTTTATTAATCGACTAATATGCAAACTCTTGAATATCTTGAAACAAAGAACAATGGACCTACACCACTTTCAAAATAAACGGTCCAAATAATTAACGTTTTTAATTCAATATTAACGCTTAAACTGTTTGATAAAATTTTCCGTTACGCAAAATATACGCCTCCATTTTTAATTTACAGTTTTTCACACTTTATACTTGCCAAGAATGTATAACATCCCAAAAAACAAGCAATTTCGAGTTGATTTAGTTATCACTGGTTCAATTTGGAGCAAGATGATGATTCTATAAATATTCAATATATTTAGCTTCTTACTAATCCGAAGTATTTTCTTTGTTAATAACAACTTTAATTAATGGTATCAGTGATATACGAAACGGTGTAGGATATTTCTGCTGCACGAGAATTTTTTTTGTCGTCCAGTACATTTAAAAATGAATTATGAGATCAAGCGATATCTAGTTCATTTGTATAGCAATTACCACCTAGTAAGACGTTGTTTTTTAAAAGAGAGCGCCATGTCAATAGCTAATCGTATTTGCTTTTTCATTTGCGTTTGTGTCATAATATTTATGTATTATAATTAATGCGCGAATTGATAAATTTCTTACGGTTTCCTATGTGCTGCGCTAATTTTATCTCGAAAATCTTCCACATAGCGCTGTTGAGAATTGGAAACGATTTTATTTATATAAACCCGGAATCAAATTATATCATATTAAAATATAGTTTTGTGGTTGTTGCAATCAATTTTCTAGACATATGCGGCCAGTGACTTTGGAAACTTATATTTAGGGATAGGGAATGAGTTTAAGGATAGATTTTTTTAAATTCCGGTTAGTTTTTCTTGGTTAAAAATTTAAAAAAAAGTAGTTAAAGTTTAATGTTTACATAAAAAGTTTCCAACCGTGTATCAATATGTAATATTATTGTCTTTCAATTATTTTGATTTGCTCTAAAACTTATTTGTATTTGTATTATAGTATAGGGTGTATCGTGTATCAATCATCATGAACAACATTGGAATCATGAAAACCCTTAAACGTATACCGTTGGTTAAATTTGCAAATAAGTGTGTTTTTACGTGATTAGTAAGAATATTAAATGAATCTGTATATTGTAAGCAGTTCCTAAAACATCATGAAAAATCTAAAACAATTAGTTTTTATACTGTATGCGCCAGAACAAAAGACACTGAAATTTAGAAGCCTTTACATAAACGCATCAAGTGATATATGTGGCAATGGTTGTCATCGAAACTCAACAATATGTTTATTCGAATGTAGTGCCAAAAAGATTCAAAATAGTCCTAACAACGCAAGAAAATTGTTTTATTGTTGAGCATTATTTTCGCTCATGAGGAGTCGAATGGACCTAGTTTGTTAGTGGTTGCCAATCAATTTAGAGACAATTTTCAGAAGCCACCATTAAGTAAGGATATGTTAAAAGTCTTTGAAAAATTTCAACGCATAGGAAGTGTTCTAACACACAAAGGCTGCACTGCTCGTCCAGTTACCGTAACAACTAATGCGAATCGAGGAAGGCTCCTCGAACACGTGTTGGAATCTCCAAAGAGAAGTCTCCGGCGAACGCCTATGAAGATGAAATTTAGTCAAACGTCAACCCGAAGAATTTGCAAGAAAATTGGGAGTTTCGCCTATAAAATACATTGAACAAAGTTTGAATAATGCAGACAAACAGGTGAGAGTTGTGTTTTGTGCTTCAATGTTAGCAATGGTTTACGATGATCCAATGTTCCTTTCGAATGTTTGGTTTTCTGACGAATGCCACATCCAACTGACTGAATTTATCAATCGACAGAAAAGTCGATTTCTTGGCTTTGAACGGCCAGACGTCATCGTAGAGAAACCTCTTCATAGTGAGCGTGTAACAATTTGTTGTGCAGTATCTGCTAACGGCGTACTGGATCCTTATTTTGTGGTTGATGAAAAAATAAATGTTGTTAAGAGTCAGGTGCGATATAGAGAAATAATTCTAACACCATTCCTGACAGATCTCAGAATATTCTGCCGCGCCAGAAACTTTCGACTCGGTACCCAATGGTTCCAACAGGATGGGGCTACTTGCCACACAACGAGAGAATCCCTTAATCTGCTTCATGAGAATTTTGATGACCGCGTAATCTCCCATCGTACGTACTTTCCATATCCTGCTCATTCGCCTGATCTCACACCGCCTGATGCTTACGTTTGGAGTATGCTAAAACAATCCGTCCTTCGAGAGAACCCACCGGCAACCATTGATGAACTAGGTACGTAAGAAGATTGTAACGAACATCAGAAAAATGCAGCAGCCTCTTTTTGCAAACATGTTTGACAACCTTCGTGTATAGACTTCGATCCGATATAGACCACTTTGGGAATCACTGGTTTAAGACAAGTAATAATTACGATAACGTTAAAGTATATGTCCCTGAATTTTAAGCTAAGTAATTCTTAATAACGTTATGTTTTAAATTTGCGATCATATGCAATATTGACATTTGTTCAAGATCATTTGCGATTTAAGTACAAATATAAGTAAAGATCTTACACTGTTATTTTAATCGTGCATTTACTAAAACTAAAAATTATGTATATGGTTTTTTAATCAGGTATTTTATTAGAGAATTTCAGTTTTACAATTACTGTAATGTGTATATTCATAAACATATGTTTAAGGTACATGGGCGATTGATAAGATAATGTTTTCACTGATTATTTCATTCACATGTTGTCTAATTAATTTTATCTGAATGGTTCATCTTAAAAATTTTGGTTAATAATATTTTTAAAAGCTGAAAGATAGAAAGTCTCAATTGTAAATCGTTAAATAACTTGCGTGTTAAATTCTAGGGCAATTGTTTTATAAGTACAAAATAAACAATAAACTACCAACCTACTTATTAAGCTTCCTTAATTAACTTTAGTACTCTCTGTTTTCTGTGGAGCTATAAATACAACCAAGTATTTTTGGGTCATTTTATCGTTGTGATTTCAATAAAAATATCTAAAATTGCCCTTGATTTTGTATCACATTTCTTATGTTGCAAATTGAGAAGAAAAGATATGTATAATAAATTTCAGAAAGTAATAAGCTTCAAAACTGACAAAATTGATAGAGATTCGTTCGTTATTAGTTAACATGTTTTCTTACGTCAAGTATTTTTACGTAGGAGTCAAATATAAATCAATTCTGTCATATGAAATATATAATTGCTTCCTATACTAGGTCTGTATTATATCAGCAACAACAGACTAATTCGTTTTTAAACATGTGCTTCGGAGGTGTGAATGTGATAAAATATTTTAAGTAGTACCGAACATCTGCATGTCTTTGTTATTATTGAAACTACTTCATTAGTTTTAATGGTAAAATTTCTGTAATTTTACGACCTATCAATATTTTTGGTGGGTGTAAAATTTCTTTAAAATAAATAACAATTTTTTCATCAAATATGAACCAAGATTTTTTTGTTTTTACCTGTTACATCGCATGCTTATTTGATTACTATATACTATTTTTGTTACTTGTTTCTATAGCTATAAATATTTATTTCTTGACAAGTAGGTTTCGAATGGCATCGAAAATGATAAACACTTTTAACTTTTAAGGGTGCAGCAAAAATTCTTCATTTTGGTTTTTGAATGTACAATTTTAAAACTTTTTATGACAAAAAGCAAGTCATCACATTAATAACTTTATAAAACTGCACAACTTTAGTTTATAATCAACCTTTAAGCTTTAAAACTAACCCGTTATCCCATGTAGATTGGCACATACTTTGTAAACAGCATAGAACAAAATTAACAAAATTGTTTATTTTGCGTGACTTCAAATAACTACAAACAGTTTGAGATAAAATAAGCGATTTGTAACAAATCGTAATCTAAAATCTTCTAATTGCGCGCTTATTTAGTTAAGACTTACTCTGAAACATGTAAATCTTTTAATTTCTTGATGCAAACACATTTATAAGTAACAATTTTAGCTGCTTTCAGTCACTCACTCTGCTAATTAATTGTACGAATATTTGGAATTTTACTATTTATAGATTATTACAGACTTAAACTATTTGAAAAATTGTTTGATGTTGATAGCATCCTCAACTGAACGTCATCTTGCGTAATTTAAACAAAAACATTGTATACGGTCATAAATAAATCAGCACACACTTAATTTGAACCACTATGGGATCCTCGTTTAATAGAAGAGATAGAGATTAAATAAGCAAAACGTTACGTAAAGGGTGTTTCAAAAAGAGAGGTAGGATTTGTTTTTTTAATAAAATTAAAGACTTACGAAAATATATTTTTTTTTAAATTTCGTTATAGAATAGAGACATATGTATAGATTATGTACAGAATAGCACATCATACAAATGTTCGCCTCGGCTCTTTTTACGGACTGCCACCCTCTTCTTGAAGTTTTTGGTCATTTTTACGAAAACACCCGGTTCTATCTCAGCAATGGCGACTTCGATGTTGGTTTGACAAGGTGAATTGATTGTGGATTATTGGCACAGAATTTTTGTTTATTATAGACTCATCTAAAAAAAAGTCCTCAAACGACCTGGGGACTTGGAACGCAATAAAGTGATTGTTTCGCCATTTGCATGGCACGTAGTATTATCTTGTTGGAAGTAGAGGTACGCTATATCCTTATTTTCCAGCTCAGGCCACAAAAAGTCGGTCAACATGTCCTTATAGCACACTCCATTGACCGAAACAGCCCCTTCAGAATCGTTTTTGTTTTAAAAAAAATGAGGTGTTTGGGCCAGGGCTGTGGAGTCGGAGTTTAGGAGGAATTTCTGCTCAGTGGATTCGGAGTCGGAAAAAATGTACCGACTCCGACTCCGAGTACAACAAAAAATTGCAAGGTGGTCCTTTGCCGCAAAATTTAAACTCAAATTTTAAATAATTTTTTTATATTTATTTCTTCTTTCTTATATTACACACCATAAAACGTTTGGCAATGACGTTTAGTTGTTTAATAATATTGCAAACAGCACTTGTTTACGAAATCATGGCAAACTATGATAATCTAATTTTTTAAAAATTGGCCATATCTCGGTTATTTTTTGCAACAAATATATAAAACTATATATTTTTGAAAAGCTAAAAAAATACTCTTTCACATAAAGTCACGGTAGACTAGGGTTTCTATTTAAAAATATACAAGTTTACCCCATGCCTCAAAAGTCAAGATGGCTAAAAAAAATTACTTTTGTTTTTAAATGAAGCATAAAATCTGTATAAAAAACCTACATAACATTTTGTTCTAATTTAATAGATAAAGAAGTTACAGCAAATTTTCAAAAATGATGAAATTTCATTTTTCGTCTGTAGTGCCAAAATGAAATCCGATAGAAAAAAATCTGATTGCTTAGGCGTTATTTTCTCAAAAAATAGCCCAAGAGACCGAAATCAGATTTTCGCTATCTATTACGGTAACCGAGATACCCCGTAAAACATTCGAATTTGGTCCACCCTGTATACAATCGAGGGATTGCAGTAATCGCCTTAAATATATTCTTTTAAAAATCGTGTTACACATTTATTTTACAAATAATTGTTTTGTGACGTTAGACCATCGATTTTTTTAATTAAATACTGTTGTAACGTCTAACCCGTCTAATTTTATACAGCGCAAACAACGTCTTTTTTTCTAGTCCTAAAAATAAGCATATCAATTCGCACACCACAATCATTATACAACTTTGGTGTGACTGAGTAAATCGACAAACGGTTCAATAAACCTGGCGTCAATGTAACATTATGTCACTGTTTACAAACGGCTAATCTTTATATAGCATGGCCTGTTTAATAAAATTTGAGCCTTCTCTGCCTAATTAATCACTATATTGCCCCAGTTTAATTCTTTATTGTTGATAAAACATATCGAGAGAAAAAATGTATTCATTGATCATTTTGATATTTCGTTTGTAAATGTTTCATTGATGTATGGGTTGTTACTTATTAGCAGGGTTGGCCTAATTTAAATCATTTGTTTAAATCAGCTGATTTTTAAAATTAAAATCATGATTTAAATAAAAAAAAATTCCACGATTTGACGTCACACTTCACATATAAATTAAATGCACGTTTTACTTACACTCGCTGAAACAACCGCCGGAAATTTTGCCTCTTGGCTTTTTATAGGTCAGGGAGAAATAAAGTATCTAAAGAAATTTTCTTGTTAGAGACGCATTCCGGTAGATATACTTTGTAAATTACCACAATAATAATTAATTTTACTTCCACCCGCCTAAGCAACCGCTAGTAAAATACACAAAGTGTTTATTGTCGATTTCTCATAAAATGTTATTCCTGATAAAAGTTGATGCATGACCTAAATCTAATTTTAAGATGGAATAAAGTTCATATGACACTAGATTTTAAGTATTTTAAAAATATTAAAAAGTAAAGTGTCCTTATTTTAAAACAAAAAATTCATGGAAAGAAATTGTTTAGAAATCTAAAATTTGACAATACGAAATTTGACGTTATAATTTAATTTTCGAATTTTATAATTCAAAAAGTTTGCAACTAATAGATAAGTTTTTTATTATCGATTAATCGGAAAATTTTATTCTTGAGAAAAGTTGGTGCATGGTCTAAAACTTTTAACGTTTAAATAAGCTCGATAAAAGTTCATACAACACTTGCTTTTAGCGATTTTAGAACATTTCGCAAGATTTAAAAAAATCAAGGGAAAGCAATAATTTATTTAATATTATTTTTAAATTGTAAACAACTCTTTTTTAACTTTTTTTAAATTTTTAATATAAGGGCACTTTACTCTTATCGAATAATTCTAAAATTGTTAAAATCTAGTGTTATATGATTTTATATTGAATTTTTTTAATTAATTAATTTTTTTATCGAATTTAGTGACATATTCACATGATATTTCTGTTTTGTGCTAATATATTTAATAACAAATATATTTAATTCATTGGTGAATAAATTTTTGTCAAAATGAAAAATTAAATATAATGATTAAGAATTTTGAAAAAATCAGTGCTAAATGGTGATGTTTAATTAATTATATACAGGGTGAGTCATTAGTGTGAGATCGGTCGATTGTGGCTAAACGGCTTGAGATATGAAGTTGAATCAAATTCTATTTTATACAGTTTTTTCTAAACAACAATAAAAATATTTTTAAATATACAGGGTGAGTCATCTTTCTGGAACTAATAGCAACTTTTATATTTCAAACACCCAATTTTTTATTTTATATTTTTGACCGCCTTAATTTTAGCTTTGCATCAATATAAAATACTACAGGTTTTTTATACGGTGTTGTAAAAAAACATTAATTTTCTAAATTAATCAAGGTTTTAAGTCTTTATTTAAAAAATTCTCCTGAAGTTATTTTGAAATACAGAGTTTTAATTTGGTATGGACATGCAGAAAAAAATTCTCTGTTCGCTCGATATGAAAAAATTTGAATCACACATACAGGGTGTTCATAAATAGGTGGCAACTTCCATGATTTTCAAAAGCTCGTAACTCGATTTTTTCAAATGCGAACCCCTGTATTTTTTTATGTCATCGAATTCATCTTTAAGAGAGCTTCATATTTTGTTAAGTATATGTCCTATACCCAAAACTCATACTTTTCGAGATATTCGACATTTTTTTTCAAATCGGTATTGAAGCAATAGAGTGCCGTGGAAATTGAAAAAACTGACTGTTCACTTCGCTAACGTCAAAAACTTTGTCATTTATTTTTTGAATTATTGCATTTCCACAATGAATATTACTTTACAAGAGCGGATTGTTATGTTTTATTCACCATTTCGTGTATTTAATTACTAATAGTAATACAATTTTGTTTTATTATAAATATTATATTGTATCTACTCATATAATCTGTGATTTAAATTGATAATTTTTTTTTAAATCACTTGATTTAAATCAATGATTTAAAAAAAAATCACTTGATTTAAATCATGATTTAAATCGTGATTTAAATCAATTGATTTAAATCTGCTCAACCCTGCTATTAACTATTAAATCCATGGGCAATACAAATTTGAAATCTGCACCTTGTATCTACAAATACTATCTAGTAATATTTTCCTAAGCACATTTCTTTTTATTTGATGAACTATCCTTCTTAATACAGCAATTGCATTCAACTGTCTTTTTAAGATTGGCTGTTTTGAGAACATTTTATTTAAAAAAAACGTAATATGCTTCGGAAAACATAATTATTGTCTATTGTATTGACCATGGAGAGGGCTACACCTGTAACAGGTGTAGTAATTTAGATTTTATAGTAATAGTTAGTGAAAAAAATAAATTAAGAAATGTGAAAAATATCTTAAATTATTCAAGTTTTCATTTTTTGTGTGTTTAATTAAGTACAGCTAGCTTAATTATGTGATCTTTTTTTTTTCCTCAATGGCCACACAGGCTAAACTTAATAAATAAAATATTATTGTCATAACTTGCCTAATTTTTAGGATAAATCTAACAACCCATACATCAATGAAACTGAAAAAAAATCTTCTTAATGAACTCATAGCCAACTAAGGTTGCTATTTAAAAAAAGTCAAGTTTGGCTTATATCTCAAAAATCAAGTGTGCCATGACTTTTTAGATATTTTTTTCTTATTCTACGTAAGAATTTCTACAGTTATCATTTCATATTTTGATTTCAACATAGGTGGCTATGGAATTATTTACCATTGAATTATTCGTCTGTTTTAG
The DNA here is from genome assembly GCA_947652605.1 of Elmis aenea. Taxonomy (NCBI): domain Eukaryota; kingdom Metazoa; phylum Arthropoda; class Insecta; order Coleoptera; family Elmidae; genus Elmis; species Elmis aenea. The sequence continues at coordinate 12,240,624 of OX393579.1, forward strand.
TTTTTTCAAAATATTTAATCCAACTTTGGAGAACACTGCCTATGAAGTTCTACAATCCTCTGTATTTTTTTTCCAGTTAATCCTAACACAATTTTTTATTGTCGAGTTCATCCATTAGTTCTACTTCTTTGCGTCGATACTTCTTGTATTTCACAGCGCTCCACACAACAACTTGTTTGTTACAATGAAAATGTTTGCATACATTTTTGGAGGACACCGCAAATAATAAACTAATAAACAAAATGACGTTAGAGCATTGTGTACGTACTAAAAAGAGGATCTCCGCCGTTTGCTTATGCGTACGCGCAGGGCCGCCCTTAGGTATGGGCGATATGGGCCTGCGCCCGGGGCCCCGCGCTACCAGGGACCCCGCGCTACCAGTGGTCCGCATTTTGAAACGAAATGGATAAAATTTTACCTCCTCTACTTCAGTATTTTATTCGCAGGGTGGTCCACTTTTTTGTAGCAAGTCAGTCGATACAAAAACTCATTTTAAAGCGAATATTCCATATCAACATGATTCCATAAACTCTTCATTTCAAATATACAGGGTATTGAAATTTTCGAAAAAATATCGATAATTTTTAACCGTTTCCCAACCGGTAGATATATTTAAACTAAATTTGGTACACAGCACCACCTTATAGGTTACCCACATTCGGTGAGAATGTCAAGCCCCACAAGCAATTAGTGGCGGAGTTGTGATGGTTCAGTTTTATAAACAACTAGTACGGCCCTGTTCAAAATCAAACTCGAACTTGGTTTTTGGGTAGAGCATTTTATTCTAAACAAAAAGTGCCTCTAGTGAAATAAATATAATTTCGCGCCAAACGGTTGCAGATACGAAGAGAAGTCAAAGAGTTTGATTTTAAAAAGGGACGTACTAGTTTTTTTAATAAAATTTATTAAAACTGAACCCCCACAACTCCGCCACTGGTTGCTTGTGGGGCTTGACATTCTCGCCGAATGTGGTAACCCGTAAGGTTTAAATATATCTACTGGTTGAGAAATTGTTAAAAATTATCGATATTTTTTCGAAAATTTCAACACCCTGTATCTTTAAAATGAAGCGTTTATGGACCCATGTTGATATAGAATATCGCTTTAAAATGAGTTTTTGTATTGACTGTTAAAGTTCTGCTACAAAAAAGTGGACCAAGTGGACCACCCTGTATAACAAAACCATTCTCCTTCAGGATGAAGGTTTTATGATACTTTTGAATCAAACCAAAAACAATGTTAAAATTATTGCCCAGGGCCCCGCAACTTCTAAGGGCGGCGCTGCGTACGCGAACAACGAAATTTCAATATTTAAAGTACCCGTACAAGAATTTCTGATACAGTTAACTCCCACGTGCTGCAATGGTTGCTATGTGTAATATATTTTAAGTGGTGTATTTTTTATTGAACGTGTCAATAAATTGATTGATAATGTTTGTGCAAATCGAGTCTGTAATAAACAAAAATTGAAAAATTACTTCCTTTCAATGTTAGATACAATGCAAGCAAGGAAAAATCCTTTGTAAGTTTGTTTAGACGCACTAAAGTTTCGTAGACATGAAAGAAACCACCATACATATTTTGTAGCTGTATTTTTTTTTTTTAAATTTCATTTCAAATTGTACACTTCCAAACAAATCAAATCAGCATACAGCGAGAACCTTTGCAAGACAATTTTTATTCAAATTAATCGAGTAGTTTCATTACTGCTGACGTACAGACTACAGACTAACGGACAAATACACAGGTCAAACATCGTATAGAATTTTTTTAACTTTATTTTTAACTAAAACTAGTCTTACAGACTAACGATTAGCTTAAGTCTAACATATTTTAAATCTAGGGTTATATGTGAATTGTCTCACCCACTGGTGTCTCACAATTTCTTTTCTTGTTGGCTATTTCGCAATAGCAATTAAAACGCATCACCACACTGACATGACACTTTATCACTCTATCACTTAGTTAGCACTTAGATCAAGGGGTTTCACACGTTTTAGCTTCCGCACCGCTCCTCCCCCTTGCAGAAGTTGAGCTGCCTCGACGTTCGGGTGTTCTTGTAGTGTATTCCTGCGTCTCACCGCGACTTTTTTTATTTCATCCTCCACTGAGCAGATATTAAGATCACGATGGATGTCATCACTACGTACGTACCAAGGCGCATCCACGATGTTTCTCAATATCTTGTTTTCGAAGCGTTTTATAATTATTTCTACATTACTTTTTTTGGAACACACCCATAGTTGTGCACCATAGGACCACACAGGCTTGAGTACCTGCTTGTATATTATTAATTTATTTTGCGTGGATAACTGGGATTTGCGTCCCAATAAACAATACATACTTTTGTATTTCAAGCCTAGTTCTTGACGTTTTATTTTGATATGGGTTTTCCATCGTAGTTTGGTGTCTAGCGTCATCCCAAGATACTTGGCAGTATTGGAATATGGTATTATTTTCCCATTTATTTTAACAGGGATTTGTGTAATACGTTTATTGGTAAAATTTATATGGACAGATTTGTCTTCATTTAGTTTGATTCGGTCGGTCCATGCGCTGACCTTATTGATGGCGCGTTGTAGTTTCTGGGCCGCCTCGCCCACGTCACCCGACACTGCAAGTATAGCAGTGTCGTCGGCAAACGTTGCTGTGACCATGTTATCTATTGCTGGTATGTCGTTGGTATATAGGAGATACAGGACCGGGCCAAGAACGCTGCCCTGTGGAACTCCAGCCCCAATATCTTTTAGCTCTGAGAACTGATCTTCCTGGCGCACTCTGAACAGTCTGTCGGATATATAGGATTTTAAAATCTCGGTGAAGTCTTTAGGTATTTTTTCTTCTAATTTTTGAATAAGGCCAGAATGCCATACCTTGTAGAAGGCTGCCGCTACATCAAGGAATATTGCTGAACAGATTTTTTTGTTTTCAAGCTCATTTTCAATAACATCTGTTATTCTATGCACTTGTTGTATAGTGGAGTGCTGGTTTCGGAAGCCAAATTGATGATCAGGGATTAATTTCTTTTTCTCTATAATAGGTTTTAGCTGTTTTAGTAGGAGTTTTTCAAACAATTTTGACATTGCAGGCAATAGAGAAATCGGTCGGTATCCTTTTGCTTCATTTAATTGCTTTCCCGGTTTTGGGACCATAACAACCTCGGCTACTTTCCATAGTCTTGGTATATGTTTCAACCTGATAATAGCGTTAATAAGGTGAGTCAATTTGGCAATAGCTTTCTTGGGCAGTTGTTGTATAATTTCTCCTGTTATTAGGTCGTAGCCAGGTGCCTTCTTTGGATCCATGTTTTTAATTTAGTTTATTACTTCCTTAGGGGTGACTGGCCTGATTTTTTCTGGATCAGAGCATTTACTTCCCGTCGTTACCCGATTTTTAGTGTTTGATTCATGATGGTGGAATTTTTTTTCTAGATGCCTAGCGAAAAGATCAGCTTTCTGTTGATTGTTCCTAGCCCAGCTTCCATCCTCTTGTCGGATTGGTGGTATTTGAGTTCGGGGCTGCTTTATTCTTTTTGTGGTATTCCAAAGAGAATAGTTGGTGCTTTTATCGTTTGTTAGTTTCCGAACGTAAGAGGTAATTGTAGCATTCTTAACTTCTTGGATTTCTCTTCTAAGCCTTTGACACAGATTATTTAGTTTTCTCTTATCATCTTATCTCTTATCATCTTATCTCTTATCACACATAGAAATATGATGTTTAAACGATTGGTGTTAATACCAAATAAATAAGAATTTTTATCTGCAATGTCTAGATATTGTAATTTTGACCAAAGACTATCAACAGCACCATAATAATTAGAATATAATCATATAAAGAAAGAAAATAATTGTGAAAAATTTGATTATTTGCAGCGCTTTCTAAAGACTTGTTAAGAAAACAGATGACAAATTTTATTGCATATTTTGTAACAATTACGACTTCAAGAATTAGCAACAATTATAAACACAATTAACAATAATCTTCAAAATTAAATTGTAAATAAATATCTAATAGGTACTATAAATTTGCAAAAGTTTTTAATGGGATAATCAGGAATTTTATTATTTTGGTTAAAGGTTATCTGAAGTTAAACTTTAACATATGGCGATGGTAAAAACAATTGTAAAACTCTTCTATCGCTCATATTAATGAACATACTATTAAGAGTTTATATTCAAATACATTTTTTTAGAATTGTTTTTTATAACGCACATATTTATACTTATACATTAGGTTATTTGACCGAGTTCTGCGTTTTTAATTCCTTTATTTTTATTTTTAGAAATAGTTTGGACCACAATGGCCACAGGCGTATCAGCAGGGTAAGTTATTCTATATCTTAAAAACAAACACCTTACATGCGCAATCTAAAAACATTAGGTAGTAAAAGAATGACAATCAGGCAAATTGGTAAAGTGTAAAGATAACGAACGATATAAAAGATAACGAGAGTTCAACAGACCAAAAAGTAACTATGAACACGTTTCGAATTCCAGTCTAAATGAGCTAACTAAAGGCTGTATAAAGTTGAAGAGCAAAGTTCAGCAAAGTTTCTTGTTTTGGTTTTATTAAAACATCTATATGTTTCCTTATTTAAAAAAAAATCACTTACTCCTGCTAAAAAGAAAGCTGACGATAACCATAAAGTTTTTTAATAAAGCATCAATTTAAGATTGGGTCCTAATCCATAGCTGTAAGAACAATCCTCCAGGATTACCTGCGTTTAAAAAAAGTTTTTAGTCTTGTGCCGCATCAACTCTGTGCTCTAAAAAGCAAAGCGGGTAAGAATTTGCATTATGAAACCTTGAATTTTTCAATGGTGGGCAACAACTCTTTTTTACAAAATTGTGACAGGCAGTGAAACATACATTCGATTTGTTTATGTAGGTACCTACCTACCCGCCAAGAACGTCGAGTATGGGTTCATAAAGATAAGCAAACGCTGACAAAGTCTAAAAAGAAGCGAGCAATAAAAAAAGTAATTGAAATTTTTTTTTACAAGTACAAGCCTGGTAAATACAATTAAGTTTAATGCACAGTAGACAATTACAGCAAAATGGTACACAGAAAAGTGTTTGAAGTGCGTAGAACCACTATATTCTCCATTAATCCGTTTCTAAAGGACGGACGAATCCTGAATCGCACGTATACAGGGTGTCCCCATTATACACCGCCAAAAAGTAGGTGCATATTCTTGAGTGAAAATGTAACGAGCCGTTTTCGAAAAAAATTTTCAAAATTTTCAAAATTAATTTAATTTTTAGAATAATTTTCTAAATTATACTTCTAAATAGTTGAGACAAACGGCATTATACTTAGAAAAATAAACTCTATAACATGCTAAAATTTCAACAAAATGTAACGAGCCGTTTTCGAAAAAAATTTCAAAAATTTCAAAATGGGAAAAGTACAAAGACTATAGTCTTTGCACTTTTTTCGACAAAAAAATCGATTTTCTTAAAACTACAGCAAATGGCTTCAAACTTCTTATACACGTTAGTTATGAGCGAATTAAGGATTATTAGCCCCTAAATACGATTTTTAATTTTTTGAATAACTTTGTAAATTAAACTTCAAAATAGTTGAGACAAACGGCATTATACTTAGAAAAATAAACTCTATAACATGCTGAAATTTCAACAAAATGTAACGAGCCGTTTTCGAAAAAAAATTTCAAAAATTTCAAAATTAATTTAATTTTTAGAATAATTTTCTAAATTAGACTTCTAAATAGTTGAGACAAACGGCATTATACTTAGAAAAATAAACTCTATAACATGCTAAAATTTCAACCAAATGTAACGAGCCGTTTTCGAAAAAAATTTCAAAAATTTCAAAATGGAAAAAGTACAAAGGCTATAGTCTTTGCACTTTTTTCGAAAAAAAAATCGATTTTCTTAAAACTACAGCAAATGGCTTCAAACTTCTTATACAAACGGCATTATACTAAGAAAAATAAACTCTATAACATACTAAAATTTGAACAAAATCGTAAGAGCCGTTTTCGAGAAAAATTTTCAAAATTTTTAATTTTCTGAATAACTTTGTAAATTAAATTTCAAAATAGTTGAGACAAACATCAATATACTTAGAAAAATAAACTCTATAACATACTTAAATGTGAACCAAATCGTAAAAGCCGTTTTCAAGAAAAATTTTCAAAATTTTTAATTTTCTGAATAACTTTGTAAATTAAATTTCAAAATAGTTGAGACAAACAGCAATATACTTAGAAAAATAAACTCTATAACATACTTAAATGTGAACCAAATCGTAAGAGCCGTTTTCGAAAAAAAATTCAAAATTTTCAAAATTAATCTAATTTTTAGAATAATTTTCTAAATTAGACTTCTAAATAGTTGAGACAAACGGCATTATACTTAGAAAAATAAACTCTATAACATGCTAAAATTTCAACAAAATGTAACGAGCCGTTTTCGAAAAACAAATTCAAAATTTTCAAAATTAATTTAATTTTTAGAATAATTTTCTAAATTAGACTTCTAAATAGTTGAGACAAACGGCATTATACTTAGAAAAGTAAACTCTATAACATGCTAAAATTTCAACAAAATGTAACGAGCCGTTTTCGAAAAAAATTTCAAAAATTTTAAAATGGGAAAAGTACAAAGGCTATAATAGTCTTTGCACTTTTTTCGACAAAAAATCGATTTTCTTAAAACTACAGCAAATGGCTTCAAACTTCTTATACACGTTAGTTATGAGCAAATTAAGGATTATTAGCCCCTAAATACGATTTTTAATTTTTTGAATAACTTTGTAAATTAAATTTCAAAATAGTTAAGACAATCGGCAATATACTTAGAAAAATAAACTCTATAACATGTTAAAATTTCAACAAAATGTAACGAGCCGTTTTCGAAACAAAAATTCAAAATTTTCAAAATTTTTAATTTTGTGAATAATTTTCTAAATTAGACTTCTAAATAGTTGTGACAAACGGCATTATACTTAGAAAAGTAAACTTTATAACATGCTAAAATTTCAACAAAATGTAAGGAGCCGTTTTCGAAAAAAAATTCAAAATTTTCTAAATTATCTTAATTTTTAGAATAATTTTCTAAATTAGACTTCTAAATAGTTGAGACAAACGGCATTATACTTAGAAAAATAAACTCTATAACATGCTAAAATTTCAACAAAATGTAACAAGCCGTTTTCGAAAAAAATTTTCAAAATTTTTAAAATTTTAAATTTTGTGAATAATTTTGTAAATTAGACTTCTAAATAGTTGAGACAAACGGCATTATACTTAGAAAAATAAACTCTATAACATGCTAAAATTTCAACAAAATGTAACGAGCCGTTTTCGAAAAAAAAATTCAAAATTTTCAAAATTAATTTAATTTTTAGAATAATTTTCTAAATTAGACTTCTAAATAGTTGAGACAAACGGCATTATACTTAGAAAAATAAACTCTATAACATGCTAAAATTTCAACAAAATGTAACGAGCCGTTTTCGAAAAAAATTTTCAAAATTTTCAAAATTTTTAATTTTGTGAATAATTTTGTAAATTAGATTTCTAAATAGTTGAGACAAACGGCATTATACTTAGAAAAATAAACTCTATAACATGCTAAAATTTGAACAAAATGTAACAAGCCGTTTTCGAAAAAAAATTTCAAAATTTTCAAAATTTTTAATTTTGTGAATAATTTTGTAAATTAGTCTTCTAAATAGTTGAGACAAACGGCATTATACTTAGAAAAATAAACTCTATAACATGCTAAAATTTGAACAAAATGTAACGAGCCGTTTTCGAAAAAAAAATTCAAAATTTTCAAAATTAATTTAATTTTTAGAATAATTTTCTAAATTAGACTTCTAAATAGTTGAGACAAACGGCATTATACTTAGAAAAATAAACTCTATAACATGCTAAAATTTGAACAAAATGTAACGAGCCGTTTCCGAAAAAAATTTCAAAAATTTCAAAATGGAAAAAGTACAAAGGCTATAGTCTTTGCACTTTTTTCGAAAAAAAAATCGATTTTCTTAAAACTACAGCAAATGGCTTCAAACTTCTTATACAAACGGCATTATACTAAGAAAAATAAACTCTATAACATACTAAAATTTGAACAAAATCGTAAGAGCCGTTTTCGAGAAAAATTTTCAAAATTTTTAATTTTCTGAATAACTTTGTAAATTAAATTTCAAAATAGTTGAGACAAACATCAATATACTTAGAAAAATAAACTCTATAACATACTTAAATGTGAACCAAATCGTAAAAGCCGTTTTCAAGAAAAATTTTCAAAATTTTTAATTTTCTGAATAACTTTGTAAATTAAATTTCAAAATAGTTGAGACAAACAGCAATATACTTAGAAAAATAAACTCTATAACATACCTAAATGTGAACCAAATCGTAAGAGCCGTTTTCGAAAAAAAATTCAAAATTTTCAAAATTAATCTAATTTTTAGAATAATTTTCTAAATTAGACTTCTAAATAGTTGAGACAAACGGCATTATACTTAGAAAAATAAACTCTATAACATGCTAAAATTTCAACAAAATGTAACGAGCCGTTTTCGAAAAACAAATTCAAAATTTTCAAAATTAATTTAATTTTTAGAATAATTTTCTAAATTAGACTTCTAAATAGTTGAGACAAACGGCATTATACTTAGAAAAGTAAACTCTATAACATGCTAAAATTTCAACAAAATGTAACGAGCCGTTTTCGAAAAAAATTTCAAAAATTTTAAAATGGGAAAAGTACAAAGGCTATAATAGTCTTTGCACTTTTTTCGACAAAAAATCGATTTTCTTAAAACTACAGCAAATGGCTTCAAACTTCTTATACACGTTAGTTATGAGCAAATTAAGGATTATTAGCCCCTAAATACGATTTTTAATTTTTTGAATAACTTTGTAAATTAAATTTCAAAATAGTTAAGACAATCGGCAATATACTTAGAAAAATAAACTCTATAACATGTTAAAATTTCAACAAAATGTAACGAGCCGTTTTCGAAACAAAAATTCAAAATTTTCAAAATTTTTAATTTTGTGAATAATTTTCTAAATTAGACTTCTAAATAGTTGTGACAAACGGCATTATACTTAGAAAAATAAACTCTATAACATGCTAAAATTTCAACAAAATGTAACGAGCCGTTTTCGAAAAAAATTTTCAAAATTTTCAAATTTTTTAATTTTGTGAATAATTTTGTAAATTAGATTTCTAAATAGTTGAGACAAACGGCATTATACTTAGAAAAATAAACTCTATAACATGCTAAAATTTGAACAAAATGTAACGAGCCGTTTTCGAAAAAAAATTTCAAAATTTTCAAAATTTTTAATTTTGTGAATAATTTTGTAAATTAGTCTTCTAAATAGTTGAGACAAACGGCATTATACTTAGAAAAATAAACTCTATAACATGCTAAAATTTGAACAAAATGTAACGAGCCGTTTTCGAAAAAAAAATTCAAAATTTTCAAAATTAATTTAATTTTTAGAATAATTTTCTAAATTAGACTTCTAAATAGTTGAGACAAACGGCATTATACTTAGAAAAATAAACTCTATAACATGCTAAAATTTGAACAAAATGTAACGAGCCGTTTCCGAAAAAAATTTCAAAAATTTCAAAATGGAAAAAGTACAAAGGCTATAGTCTTTGCACTTTTTTCGAAAAAAAAATCGATTTTCTTAAAACTACAGCAAATGGCTTCAAACTTCTTATACAAACGGCATTATACTAAGAAAAATAAACTCTATAACATACTAAAATTTGAACAAAATCGTAAGAGCCGTTTTCGAGAAAAATTTTCAAAATTTTTAATTTTCTGAATAACTTTGTAAATTAAATTTCAAAATAGTTGAGACAAACATCAATATACTTAGAAAAATAAACTCTATAACATACTTAAATGTGAACCAAATCGTAAAAGCCGTTTTCAAGAAAAATTTTCAAAATTTTTAATTTTCTGAATAACTTTGTAAATTAAATTTCAAAATAGTTGAGACAAACAGCAATATACTTAGAAAAATAAACTCTATAACATACCTAAATGTGAACCAAATCGTAAGAGCCGTTTTCGAAAAAAAATTCAAAATTTTCAAAATTAATCTAATTTTTAGAATAATTTTCTAAATTAGACTTCTAAATAGTTGAGACAAACGGCATTATACTTAGAAAAATAAACTCTATAACATGCTAAAATTTCAACAAAATGTAACGAGCCGTTTTCGAAAAACAAATTCAAAATTTTCAAAATTAATTTAATTTTTAGAATAATTTTCTAAATTAGACTTCTAAATAGTTGAGACAAACGGCATTATACTTAGAAAAGTAAACTCTATAACATGCTAAAATTTCAACAAAATGTAACGAGCCGTTTTCGAAAAAAATTTCAAAAATTTTAAAATGGGAAAAGTACAAAGGCTATAATAGTCTTTGCACTTTTTTCGACAAAAAATCGATTTTCTTAAAACTACAGCAAATGGCTTCAAACTTCTTATACACGTTAGTTATGAGCAAATTAAGGATTATTAGCCCCTAAATACGATTTTTAATTTTTTGAATAACTTTGTAAATTAAATTTCAAAATAGTTAAGACAATCGGCAATATACTTAGAAAAATAAACTCTATAACATGTTAAAATTTCAACAAAATGTAACGAGCCGTTTTCGAAACAAAAATTCAAAATTTTCAAAATTTTTAATTTTGTGAATAATTTTCTAAATTAGACTTCTAAATAGTTGTGACAAACGGCATTATACTTAGAAAAGTAAACTTTATAACATGCTAAAATTTCAACAAAATGTAAGGAGCCGTTTTCGAAAAAAAATTCAAAATTTTCTAAATTATCTTAATTTTTAGAATAATTTTCTAAATTAGACTTCTAAATAGTTGAGACAAACGGCATTATACTTAGAAAAATAAACTCTATAACATGCTAAAATTTCAACAAAATGTAACAAGCCGTTTTCGAAAAAAATTTTCAAAATTTTTAAAATTTTAAATTTTGTGAATAATTTTGTAAATTAGACTTCTAAATAGTTGAGACAAACGGCATTATACTTAGAAAAATAAACTCTATAACATGCTAAAATTTCAACAAAATGTAACGAGCCGTTTTCGAAAAAAAAATTCAAAATTTTCAAAATTAATTTAATTTTTAGAATAATTTTCTAAATTAGACTTCTAAATAGTTGAGACAAACGGCATTATACTTAGAAAAATAAACTCTATAACATGCTAAAATTTCAACAAAATGTAACGAGCCGTTTTCGAAAAAAATTTTCAAAATTTTCAAAATTTTTAATTTTGTGAATAATTTTGTAAATTAGATTTCTAAATAGTTGAGACAAACGGCATTATACTTAGAAAAATAAACTCTATAACATGCTAAAATTTGAACAAAATGTAACAAGCCGTTTTCGAAAAAAAATTTCAAAATTTTCAAAATTTTTAATTTTGTGAATAATTTTGTAAATTAGTCTTCTAAATAGTTGAGACAAACGGCATTATACTTAGAAAAATAAACTCTATAACATGCTAAAATTTGAACAAAATGTAACGAGCCGTTTTCGAAAAAAAAATTCAAAATTTTCAAAATTAATTTAATTTTTAGAATAATTTTCTAAATTAGACTTCTAAATAGTTGAGACAAACGGCATTATACTTAGAAAAATAAACTCTATAACATGCTAAAATTTGAACAAAATGTAACGAGCCGTTTCCGAAAAAAATTTCAAAAATTTCAAAATGGAAAAAGTACAAAGGCTATAGTCTTTGCACTTTTTTCGAAAAAAAAATCGATTTTCTTAAAACTACAGCAAATGGCTTCAAACTTCTTATACAAACGGCATTATACTAAGAAAAATAAACTCTATAACATACTAAAATTTGAACAAAATCGTAAGAGCCGTTTTCGAGAAAAATTTTCAAAATTTTTAATTTTCTGAATAACTTTGTAAATTAAATTTCAAAATAGTTGAGACAAACATCAATATACTTAGAAAAATAAACTCTATAACATACTTAAATGTGAACCAAATCGTAAAAGCCGTTTTCAAGAAAAATTTTCAAAATTTTTAATTTTCTGAATAACTTTGTAAATTAAATTTCAAAATAGTTGAGACAAACAGCAATATACTTAGAAAAATAAACTCTATAACATACTTAAATGTGAACCAAATCGTAAGAGCCATTTTCGAAAAAAAATTCAAAATTTTCAAAATTAATCTAATTTTTAGAATAATTTTCTAAATTAGACTTCTAAATAGTTGAGACAAACGGCATTATACTTAGAAAAATAAACTCTATAACATGCTAAAATTTCAACAAAATGTAACGAGCCGTTTTCGAAAAAACTTTTCAAAATTTTCAAAATTTTTAATTTTGTGAATAATTTTGTAAATTAGATTTCTAAATAGTTGAGACAAACGGCATTATACTTAGAAAAATAAACTCTATAACATGCTAAAATTTGAACAAAATGTAACGAGCCGTTTTCGAAAAAAATTTCAAAAATTTTAAAATGGGAAAAGTACAAAGGCTATAGTCTTTGCACTTTTTTCGACAAAAAAATCGATTTTCTTAAAACTACAGCAAATGGCTTCAAACTTCTTATACACGGTAGTTATGAGCAAATTAAGGATTATTAGCCCCTAAATACGATTTTTAATTTTTTGAATAACTTTGTAAATTAAATTTCAAAATAGTTGAGACAAACGGCATTATACTAAGAAAAATAAACTCTATAACATACTAAAATTTAAACCAAATCGTAAGAGCCGTTTTCGAGAAAAATTTTCAAAATTTTTAATTTTCTGAATAACTTTGTAAATTAAATTTCAAAATAGTTGAGACAAACGGCAATATACTTAGAAAAATAAACTCTATAACATGCTAAAATTTCAACAAAATGTAACGAGCCGTTTTCGAAAAAAATCTTCAAAATTTTCAAAATTTTCAAAATTTTTAATTTTGTAAATAATTTTGTAAATTAGATTTCTAAATAGTTGAGACAAACGGCATTATACTTAGAAAAATAAACTCTATAACATGCTAAAATTTGAACAAAATGTAACGAGCCGTTTTCGAAAAAAATTTTCAAAATTTTCAAAATTTTTAATTTTGTGAATAATTTTGTAAATTAGTCTTCTAAATAGTTGAGACAAACGGCATTATACTTAGAAAAATAAACTCTATAACATGCTAAAATTTCAACAAAATGTAACGAGCCGTTTTCGAAAAAAAAATTCAAAATTTTCAAAATTAATTTAATTTTTAGAATAATTTTCTAAATTAGACTTCTAAATAGTTGAGACAAACGGCATTATACTTAGAAAAATAAACTCTATAACATGCTAAAATTTGAACAAAATGTAACGAGCCGTTTTCGAAAAAAATTTCAAAAATTTTAAAATGGGAAAAGTACAAAGGCTATAGTCTTTGCACTTTTTTCGACAAAAAAATCGATTTTCTTAAAACTACAGCAAATGGCTTCAAACTTCTTATACACGTTAGTTATGAGCAAGTTAAGGATTATTAGCCCCTAAATACGATTTTTAATTTTTCGCGAAAAATGGGAAAAGTACAAAGGCTAATAGTCTTTGCACTTTTTTCGACAAAAAAATCGATTTTCTTAAAACTACAGCAAATGGCTTCAAACTTCTTATACACGTTAGTTATGAGCAAATTAAGGATTATTAGCCCCTAAATACGATTTTTAATTTTTTGAATAACTTTGTAAATTAAATTTCAAAATAGTTGAGACAAACGGCAATATACTTATAAAAATAAACTCTATAACATGCTAAAATTTCAACAAAATGTAACGAGCCGTTTTCGAAAAAATTTTCAAAAATTTTAAAATGAGAAAAGTACAAAGGCTATAGTCTTTGCACTTTTTTCGACAAAAAAATCGATTTTCTTAAAACTACAGCAAATGGCTTCAAACTTCTTATACACGGTAGTTATGAGCAAATTAAGGATTATTAGCCCCTAAATACGATTTTTAATTTTTTGAATAACTTTGTAAATTAAATTTCAAAATAGTTGAGACAAACGGCATTATACTAAGAAAAATAAACTCTATAACATACTAAAATTTAAACCAAATCGTAAGAGCCGTTTTCGAGAAAAATTTTCAAAATTTTTAATTTTCTGAATAACTTTGTAAATTAAATTTCAAAATAGTTGAGACAAACGGCATTATACTTAGAAAAATAAACTCTATAACAAGCTAAAATTTGAACAAAATGTAACGAGCCGTTTTCGAAAAAAATTTCAAAAATTTTAAAATGGGAAAAGTACAAAGGCTATAATAGTCTTTGCACTTTTTTCGACAAAAAATCGATTTTCTTAAAACTACAGCAAATGGCTTCAAACTTCTTATACACGTTAGTTATGAGCAAATTAAGGATTATTAGCCCCTAAATACGATTTTTAATTTTTTGAATAACTTTGTAAATTAAATTTCAAAATAGTTAAGACAATCGGCAATATACTTAGAAAAATAAACTCTATAACATGTTAAAATTTCAACAAAATGTAACGAGCCGTTTTCGAAACAAAAATTCAAAATTTTCAAAATTTTTAATTTTGTGAATAATTTTCTAAATTAGACTTCTAAATAGTTGTGACAAACGGCATTATACTTAGAAAAATAAACTCTATAACATGCTAAAATTTGAACAAAATGTAACGAGCCGTTTTCGAAAAAAATTTCAAAAATTTTAAAATGGGAAAAGTACAAAGGCTATAGTCTTTGCACTTTTTTCGACAAAAAAATCGATTTTCTTAAAACTACAGCAAATGGCTTCAAACTTCTTATACACGTTAGTTATGAGCAAGTTAAGGATTATTAGCCCCTAAATACGATTTTTAATTTTTCGCGAAAAATGGGAAAAGTACAAAGGCTAATAGTCTTTGCACTTTTTTCGACAAAAAAATCGATTTTCTTAAAACTACAGCAAATGGCTTCAAACTTCTTATACACGTTAGTTATGAGCAAATTAAGGATTATTAGCCCCTAAATACGATTTTTAATTTTTTGAATAACTTTGTAAATTAAATTTCAAAATAGTTGAGACAAACGGCAATATACTTATAAAAATAAACTCTATAACATGCTAAAATTTCAACAAAATGTAACGAGCCGTTTTCGAAAAAATTTTCAAAAATTTTAAAATGGGAAAAGTACAAAGGCTATAGTCTTTGCACTTTTTTCGACAAAAAAATCGATTTTCTTAAAACTACAGCAAATGGCTTCAAACTTCTTATACACGGTAGTTATGAGCAAATTAAGGATTATTAGCCCCTAAATACGATTTTTAATTTTTTGAATAACTTTGTAAATTAAATTTCAAAATAGTTGAGACAAACGGCATTATACTAAGAAAAATAAACTCTATAACATACTAAAATTTAAACCAAATCGTAAGAGCCGTTTTCGAGAAAAATTTTCAAAATTTTTAATTTTCTGAATAACTTTGTAAATTAAATTTCAAAATAGTTGAGACAAACGGCATTATACTTAGAAAAATAAACTCTATAACAAGCTAAAATTTGAACAAAATGTAACGAGCCGTTTTCGAAAAAAATTTCAAAAATTTTAAAATGGGAAAAGTACAAAGGCTATAATAGTCTGCACTTTTTTCGACAAAAAATCGATTTTCTTAAAACTACAGCAAATGGCTTCAAACTTCTTATACACGTTAGTTATGAGCAAATTAAGGATTATTAGCCCCTAAATACGATTTTTAATTTTTTGAATAACTTTGTAAATTAAATTTCAAAATAGTTAAGACAATCGGCAATATACTTAGAAAAATAAACTCTATAACATGTTAAAATTTCAACAAAATGTAACGAGCCGTTTTCGAAACAAAAATTCAAAATTTTCAAAATTTTTAATTTTGTGAATAATTTTCTAAATTAGACTTCTAAATAGTTGTGACAAACGGCATTATACTTAGAAAAATAAACTCTATAACATGCTAAAATTTCAACAAAATGTAACGAGCCGTTTTCGAAAAAAATTTTCAAAATTTTCAAATTTTTTAATTTTGTGAATAATTTTGTAAATTAGATTTCTAAATAGTTGAGACAAACGGCATTATACTTAGAAAAATAAACTCTATAACATGCTAAAATTTGAACAAAATGTAACGAGCCGTTTTCGAAAAAAAATTTCAAAATTTTCAAAATTTTTAATTTTGTGAATAATTTTGTAAATTAGTCTTCTAAATAGTTGAGACAAACGGCATTATACTTAGAAAAATAAACTCTATAACATGCTAAAATTTGAACAAAATGTAACGAGCCGTTTTCGAAAAAAAAATTCAAAATTTTCAAAATTAATTTAATTTTTAGAATAATTTTCTAAATTAGACTTCTAAATAGTTGAGACAAACGGCATTATACTTAGAAAAATAAACTCTATAACATGCTAAAATTTCAACAAAATGTAACGAGCCGTTTTCGAAAAAAAATTTCAAAATTTTCAAAATTTTTAATTTTGTGAATAATTTTGTAAATTAGTCTTCTAAATAGTTGAGACAAACGGCATTATACTTAGAAAAATAAACTCTATAACATGCTAAAATTTCAACAAAATGTAACGAGCCGTTTTCGAAAAAAAAATTCAAAATTTTCAAAATTAATTTAATTTTTAGAATAATTTTCTAAATTAGACTTCTAAATAGTTGAGACAAACGGCATTATACTTAGAAAAATAAACTCTATAACATGCTAAAATTTGAACAAAATGTAACGAGCCGTTTTCGAAAAAAATTTCAAAAATTTTAAAATGGGAAAAGTACAAAGGCTATAGTCTTTGCACTTTTTTCGACAAAAAAATCGATTTTCTTAAAACTACAGCAAATGGCTTCAAACTTCTTATACACGTTAGTTATGAGCAAATTAAGGATTATTAGCCCCTAAATACGATTTTTAATTTTTTGAATAACTTTGTAAATTAAATTTCAAAATAGTTGAGACAAACGGCAATATACTTATAAAAATAAACTCTATAACATGCTAAAATTTCAACAAAATGTAACGAGCCGTTTTCGAAAAAATTTTCAAAAATTTTAAAATGGGAAAAGTACAAAGGCTATAGTCTTTGCACTTTTTTCGACAAAAAAATCGATTTTCTTAAAACTACAGCAAATGGCTTCAAACTTCTTATACACGGTAGTTATGAGCAAATTAAGGATTATTAGCCCCTAAATACGATTTTTAATTTTTTGAATAACTTTGTAAATTAAATTTCAAAATAGTTGAGACAAACGGCATTATACTAAGAAAAATAAACTCTATAACATACTAAAATTTAAACCAAATCGTAAGAGCCGTTTTCGAGAAAAATTTTCAAAATTTTTAATTTTCTGAATAACTTTGTAAATTAAATTTCAAAATAGTTGAGACAAACGGCATTATACTTAGAAAAATAAACTCTATAACATGCTAAAATTTCAACAAAATGTAACGAGCCGTTTTCGAAAAAAAATTTCAAAATTTTCAAAATTTTTAATTTTGTGAATAATTTTGTAAATTAGTCTTCTAAATAGTTGAGACAAACGGCATTATACTTAGAAAAATAAACTCTATAACATGCTAAAATTTCAACAAAATGTAACGAGCCGTTTTCGAAAAAAAAATTCAAAATTTTCAAAATTAATTTAATTTTTAGAATAATTTTCTAAATTAGACTTCTAAATAGTTGAGACAAACGGCATTATACTTAGAAAAATAAACTCTATAACATGCTAAAATTTGAACAAAATGTAACGAGCCGTTTTCGAAAAAAATTTCAAAAATTTTAAAATGGGAAAAGTACAAAGGCTATAGTCTTTGCACTTTTTTCGACAAAAAAATCGATTTTCTTAAAACTACAGCAAATGGCTTCAAACTTCTTATACACGTTAGTTATGAGCAAATTAAGGATTATTAGCCCCTAAATACGATTTTTAATTTTTTGAATAACTTTGTAAATTAAATTTCAAAATAGTTGAGACAAACGGCAATATACTTATAAAAATAAACTCTATAACATGCTAAAATTTCAACAAAATGTAACGAGCCGTTTTCGAAAAAATTTTCAAAAATTTTAAAATGGGAAAAGTACAAAGGCTATAGTCTTTGCACTTTTTTCGACAAAAAAATCGATTTTCTTAAAACTACAGCAAATGGCTTCAAACTTCTTATACACGGTAGTTATGAGCAAATTAAGGATTATTAGCCCCTAAATACGATTTTTAATTTTTTGAATAACTTTGTAAATTAAATTTCAAAATAGTTGAGACAAACGGCATTATACTAAGAAAAATAAACTCTATAACATACTAAAATTTAAACCAAATCGTAAGAGCCGTTTTCGAGAAAAATTTTCAAAATTTTTAATTTTCTGAATAACTTTGTAAATTAAATTTCAAAATAGTTGAGACAAACGGCATTATACTTAGAAAAATAAACTCTATAACAAGCTAAAATTTGAACAAAATGTAACGAGCCGTTTTCGAAAAAAATTTCAAAAATTTTAAAATGGGAAAAGTACAAAGGCTATAATAGTCTTTGCACTTTTTTCGACAAAAAATCGATTTTCTTAAAACTACAGCAAATGGCTTCAAACTTCTTATACACGTTAGTTATGAGCAAATTAAGGATTATTAGCCCCTAAATACGATTTTTAATTTTTTGAATAACTTTGTAAATTAAATTTCAAAATAGTTAAGACAATCGGCAATATACTTAGAAAAATAAACTCTATAACATGTTAAAATTTCAACAAAATGTAACGAGCCGTTTTCGAAACAAAAATTCAAAATTTTCAAAATTTTTAATTTTGTGAATAATTTTCTAAATTAGACTTCTAAATAGTTGTGACAAACGGCATTATACTTAGAAAAATAAACTCTATAACATGCTAAAATTTGAACAAAATGTAACGAGCCGTTTTCGAAAAAAATTTCAAAAATTTTAAAATGGGAAAAGTACAAAGGCTATAGTCTTTGCACTTTTTTCGACAAAAAAATCGATTTTCTTAAAACTACAGCAAATGGCTTCAAACTTCTTATACACGTTAGTTATGAGCAAGTTAAGGATTATTAGCCCCTAAATACGATTTTTAATTTTTCGCGAAAAATGGGAAAAGTACAAAGGCTAATAGTCTTTGCACTTTTTTCGACAAAAAAATCGATTTTCTTAAAACTACAGCAAATGGCTTCAAACTTCTTATACACGTTAGTTATGAGCAAATTAAGGATTATTAGCCCCTAAATACGATTTTTAATTTTTTGAATAACTTTGTAAATTAAATTTCAAAATAGTTGAGACAAACGGCAATATACTTATAAAAATAAACTCTATAACATGCTAAAATTTCAACAAAATGTAACGAGCCGTTTTCGAAAAAATTTTCAAAAATTTTAAAATGGGAAAAGTACAAAGGCTATAGTCTTTGCACTTTTTTCGACAAAAAAATCGATTTTCTTAAAACTACAGCAAATGGCTTCAAACTTCTTATACACGGTAGTTATGAGCAAATTAAGGATTATTAGCCCCTAAATACGATTTTTAATTTTTTGAATAACTTTGTAAATTAAATTTCAAAATAGTTGAGACAAACGGCATTATACTAAGAAAAATAAACTCTATAACATACTAAAATTTAAACCAAATCGTAAGAGCCGTTTTCGAGAAAAATTTTCAAAATTTTTAATTTTCTGAATAACTTTGTAAATTAAATTTCAAAATAGTTGAGACAAACGGCATTATACTTAGAAAAATAAACTCTATAACAAGCTAAAATTTGAACAAAATGTAACGAGCCGTTTTCGAAAAAAATTTCAAAAATTTTAAAATGGGAAAAGTACAAAGGCTATAATAGTCTTTGCACTTTTTTCGACAAAAAATCGATTTTCTTAAAACTACAGCAAATGGCTTCAAACTTCTTATACACGTTAGTTATGAGCAAATTAAGGATTATTAGCCCCTAAATACGATTTTTAATTTTTTGAATAACTTTGTAAATTAAATTTCAAAATAGTTAAGACAATCGGCAATATACTTAGAAAAATAAACTCTATAACATGTTAAAATTTCAACAAAATGTAACGAGCCGTTTTCGAAACAAAAATTCAAAATTTTCAAAATTTTTAATTTTGTGAATAATTTTCTAAATTAGACTTCTAAATAGTTGTGACAAACGGCATTATACTTAGAAAAGTAAACTTTATAACATGCTAAAATTTCAACAAAATGTAAGGAGCCGTTTTCGAAAAAAAATTCAAAATTTTCTAAATTATCTTAATTTTTAGAATAATTTTCTAAATTAGACTTCTAAATAGTTGAGACAAACGGCATTATACTTAGAAAAATAAACTCTATAACATGCTAAAATTTCAACAAAATGTAACAAGCCGTTTTCGAAAAAAAATTTCAAAATTTTTAAAATTTTAAATTTTGTGAATAATTTTGTAAATTAGACTTCTAAATAGTTGAGACAAACGGCATTATACTTAGAAAAATAAACTCTATAACATGCTAAAATTTCAACAAAATGTAACGAGCCGTTTTCGAAAAAAAAATTCAAAATTAATTTAATTTTTAGAATAATTTTCTAAATTAGACTTCTAAATAGTTGAGACAAACGGCATTATACTTAGAAAAATAAACTCTATAACATGCTAAAATTTCAACAAAATGTAACGAGCCGTTTTCGAAAAAAATTTTCAAAATTTTCAAATTTTTTAATTTTGTGAATAATTTTGTAAATTAGATTTCTAAATAGTTGAGACAAACGGCATTATACTTAGAAAAATAAACTCTATAACATGCTAAAATTTGAACAAAATGTAACGAGCCGTTTTCGAAAAAAAATTTCAAAATTTTCAAAATTTTTAATTTTGTGAATAATTTTGTAAATTAGTCTTCTAAATAGTTGAGACAAACGGCATTATACTTAGAAAAATAAACTCTATAACATGCTAAAATTTGAACAAAATGTAACGAGCCGTTTTCGAAAAAAAAATTCAAAATTTTCAAAATTAATTTAATTTTTAGAATAATTTTCTAAATTAGACTTCTAAATAGTTGAGACAAACGGCATTATACTTAGAAAAATAAACTCTATAACATGCTAAAATTTGAACAAAATGTAACGAGCCGTTTTCGAAAAAAATTTCAAAAATTTTAAAATGGGAAAAGTACAAAGGCTATAGTCTTTGCACTTTTTTCGACAAAAAAATCGATTTTCTTAAAACTACAGCAAATGGCTTCAAACTTTTTATACACGTTAGTTATGAGCAAGTTAAGGATTATTAGCCCCTAAATACGATTTTTAATTTTTCGCGAAAAATGGGAAAAGTACAAAGGCTAATAGTCTTTGCACTTTTTTCGACAAAAAAATCGATTTTCTTAAAACTACAGCAAATGGCTTCAAACTTCTTATACACGTTAGTTATGAGCAAATTAAGGATTATTAGCCCCTAAATACGATTTTTAATTTTTTGAATAACTTTGTAAATTAAATTTCAAAATAGTTGAGACAAACGGCAATATACTTATAAAAATAAACTCTATAACATGCTAAAATTTCAACAAAATGTAACGAGCCGTTTTCGAAAAAATTTTCAAAAATTTTAAAATGGGAAAAGTACAAAGGCTATAGTCTTTGCACTTTTTTCGACAAAAAAATCGATTTTCTTAAAACTACAGCAAATGGCTTCAAACTTCTTATACACGGTAGTTATGAGCAAATTAAGGATTATTAGCCCCTAAATACGATTTTTAATTTTTTGAATAACTTTGTAAATTAAATTTCAAAATAGTTGAGACAAACGGCATTATACTAAGAAAAATAAACTCTATAACATACTAAAATTTAAACCAAATCGTAAGAGCCGTTTTCGAGAAAAATTTTCAAAATTTTTAATTTTCTGAATAACTTTGTAAATTAAATTTCAAAATAGTTGAGACAAACGGCAATATACTTAGAAAAATAAACTCTATAACATGCTAAAATTTCAACAAAATGTAACGAGCCGTTTTCGAAAAAAATTTTCAAAATTTTCAAAATTTTTAATTTTGTGAATAATTTTGTAAATTAGACTTCTAAATAGTTGAGACAAACAGCATTATACTTAAAAAAATAAACTCTATAACATGCTAAAATTTCAACAAAATGTAACGAGCCGTTTTCGAAAAAAAAGTTCAAAATTTTCAAAATTAATTTAATTTTTAGAATAATTTTCTAAATTAGACTTCTAAATAGTTGAGACAAACGGCATTATACTTAGAAAAATAAACTTTATAACATGCTAAAATTTGAACAAAATGTAACGAGCCGTTTTCGAAAAAAATTTCAAAAATTTTAAAATGGGAAAAGTACAAAGGCTATATATAGTCTTTGCACTTTTTTCGACAAAAAAATCGATTTTCTTAAAACTACAGCAAATGGCTTCAAACTTCTTATACACGTTAGTTATGAGCAAATTAAGGATTATTAGCCCCTAAATACGATTTTTAATTTTTCGCGAAAAATAGGAAAAGTACAAAGGCTATAGTCTTTGCACTTTTTTCGACAAAAAAATCGATTTTCTTAAAACTACAGCAAATGGCTTCAAACTTCTTATACACGTTAGTTATGAGCAAATTAAGGATTATTAGCCCCTAAATACGATTTTTAATTTTTTGAATAACTGTAAATTAAATTTCAAAATAGTTGAGACAAACGGCATTATACTAAGAAAAATAAACTCTATAACATACTAAAATTTGAACAAAATCGTAAGAACCGTTTTCGAGGAAAATTTTCAAAATTTTTAATTTTCTGAATAACTTTGTAAATTAAATTTCAAAATAGTTGAGACAAACAGCAATATACTAAGAAAAATAAACTCTATAACATGCTAAAATTTCAACAAAATGTAACAAGCCGTTTTCGAAAAAAAAGTTCAAAATTTTTAATTTTTTGAATAATTTTGTAAATTAGATTTCTAAATAGTTGAGACAAACGGCATTATACTTAGAAAAATAAACTCTATAACATGCTAAAATTTCAACAAAATGTAACGAGCCGTTTTCGAAAAAAAATTCAAAAGTTTTAAAATTAATTTAATTTTTAGAATAATTTTCTAAATTGGACTTCTAAATAGTTGAGACAAACGGCATTATACTTAGAAAAATAAACTCTATAACAAGCTAAAATTTGAACAAAATGTAACGAGCCGTTTTCGAAAAAAATTTAAAAAATTTTAAAATGGGAAAAGTACAAAGGCTATAGTCTTTGCACTTTTTTCGACCAAAAAATCGATTTTCTTAAAACTACAGCAAATGGCTTCAAACTTCTTATACACGTTAGTTATGAGCAAATTAAGGATTATTAGCCCCTAAATACGATTTTTAATTTTTCGCGAAAAATAGGAAAAGTACAAAGGCTATAGTCTTTGCACTTTTTTCGACAAAAAAATCGATTTTTTTAAAACTACAGCAAATGGCTTCAAACTTCTTATACACGTTAGTTATGAGCAAATTAAGGATTATTAGCCCCTAAATACGATTTTTAATTTTTTGAATAACTGTAAATTAAATTTCAAAATAGTTGAGACAAACGGCATTATACTAAGAAAAATAAACTCTATAACATACTAAAATTTGAACAAAATCGTAAGAACCGTTTTCGAGGAAAATTTTCAAAATTTTTAATTTTCTGAATAACTTTGTAAATTAAATTTCAAAATAGTTGAGACAAACAGCAATATACTAAGAAAAATAAACTCTATAACATGCTAAAATTTCAACAAAATGTAACAAGCCGTTTTCGAAAAAAAAGTTCAAAATTTTTAATTTTTTGAATAATTTTGTAAATTAGATTTCTAAATAGTTGAGACAAACGGCATTATACTTAGAAAAATAAACTCTATAACATGCTAAAATTTCAACAAAATGTAACGAGCCGTTTTCGAAAAAAAATTCAAAAGTTTTAAAATTAATTTAATTTTTAGAATAATTTTCTAAATTGGACTTCTAAATAGTTGAGACAAACGGCATTATACTTAGAAAAATAAACTCTATAACAAGCTAAAATTTGAACAAAATGTAACGAGCCGTTTTCGAAAAAAATTTAAAAAATTTTAAAATGGGAAAAGTACAAAGGCTATAGTCTTTGCACTTTTTTCGACCAAAAAATCGATTTTCTTAAAACTACAGCAAATGGCTTCAAACTTCTTATACACGTTAGTTATGAGCAAATTAAGGATTATTAGCCCCTAAATACGATTTTTAATTTTTCGCGAAAAATAGGAAAAGTACAAAGGCTATAGTCTTTGCACTTTTTTCGACAAAAAAATCGATTTTTTTAAAACTACAGCAAATGGCTTCAAACTTCTTATACACGTTAGTTATGAGCAAATTAAGGATTATTAGCCCCTAAATACGATTTTTAATTTTTTGAATAACTGTAAATTAAATTTCAAAATAGTTGAGACAAACGGCATTATACTAAGAAAATAAACTCTATAACATACTAAAATTTGAACAAAATCGTAAGAGCCGTTTTCGAGGAAAATTTTTAAAATTTTTAATTTTCTGAATAACTTTGTGAATTAAATTTCAAAATAGTTGAGTCAAACAGCAATATACTAAGAAAAATAAACTCTATAACATGCTAAAATTTCAACAAAATGTAACGAGCCGTTTTCGAAAAAAAAGTTCAAAATTTTTAATTTTTTGAATAATTTTGTAAATTAGATTTCTAAATAGTTGAGACAAACGGCATTATACTTAGAAAAATAAACTCTATAACATGCTAAAATTTCAACAAAATGTAACGAGCCGTTTTCGAAAAAAATTTTCAAAATTTTCAAAATTTTTAATTTTTGAATAATTTTGTAAATTAGACTTCTAAATAGTTGAGACAAACGGCATTATACTTAGAAAAATAAACTCTATAACATGCTAAAATTTGAACAAAATGTAACGAGACGTTTTCGAAAAAAATTTTCAAAATTTTCAAAATTTTTAATTTTGTGAATAATTTTGTAAATTAGACTTTTAAATAGTTAAGACAAACGGCAATATACTTAGAAAAATAAACTCTATAACATGCTAAAATTCGAACAAAATGTAACGAGCCGTTTTCGAAAAAAAAATTCAAAATTTTCAAAATTAATTTAATTTTTAGAATAAATTTCTAAATTAGACTTCTAAATATACTTAGAAAAATAAACTCTATAACATGCTAAAATTTGAACAAAATGAGCCGAGCCGTTTTCGAAAAAAAAGTTCAAAATTTTTAATTTTTTGAATAATTTTGTAAATTAGACTTCTAAATAGTTGAGACAAACGGCAATATACTTAGCAAAATAAACTCTATAACATGCTAAAATTTCAACAAAATGTAACGAGCCGTTTTCGAAAAAAAAATTCAAAATTTTTAAAATTAATTTAATTTTTAGAATAATTTTCTAAATTGGACTTCTAAATAGTTGAGACAAACGGCATTATACTTAGAAAAATAAACTCTATAACATGCTAAAATTTCAACAAAATGTAACGTGCCGTTTTCGAAAAAAATTTTCAAAATTTTCAAAATTTTTAATTTTGTGAATAATTTTGTAAATTAGACTTCTAAATAGTTGAGACAAACGGCATTATACTTTGAAAAATAAACTCTATAACATGCTAAAATTTGAACAAAATGTAACGAGCCGTTTTCGAAAAAAGTTTCAAAATTTTCAAAATTAATTTAATTTTTAGAATAATTTTCTAAATTAGACTTCTAAATAGTTGAGACAAACGGCATTATACTTAGAAAAATAAACTCTATAACATGCTAAAATTTGAACAAAATGTAACGAGCCGTTTTCGAAAAAAAAATTCAAAATTTTCAAAATTAATTTAATTTTTAGAATAATTTTCTAAATTAGACTTCTAAATAGTTTAGACAAACGGCATTATACTTAGAAAAATAAACTCTATAACATGCTAAAATTTGAACAAAATGTAACGAGCCGTTGTCGAAAAAAAATTTCAAAATTTTCAAAATTTTTAATTTTGTGAATAATTTTGTAAATTAGACTTCTAAATAGTTGAGACAAACGGCATTATACTTAGAAAAATAAACTCTATAACATGATAAAATTTGAACAAAATGTAACGAGCCGTTTTCGAAAAAAAATTTCAAAATTTTTAAAATTTTTAATTTTGTAAATTAGACTTTTAAATAGTTGAGACAAACGGCAATATACTTAGAAAAATAAACTCTATAACATGCTAAAATTCGAACAAAATGTAACGAGCCGTTTTCGAAAAAAAATTTCAAAATTTTCAAAATTAATTTAATTTTTAGAATAATTTTCTAAATTAGACTTCTAAATAGTTGAGACAAACGGCATTATACTTAGAAAAATAAACTCTATAACATGCTTAAATTTCAACAAAATGTAACGAGCCGTTTTCGAAAAAAATTTCAAAAATTTCAAAATGGGAAAAGTACAAAGGCTATAGTCTTTGCACTTTTTTCGACAAAAAAATCGATTTTCTTAAAACTACAGCAATCGGCTTCAAACTTCTTATACACGTTAGTTATGAGCAAGTTAAGGATTATTAGCCCCTAAATACGATTTTTAATTTTTTGAATAACTGTAAATTAAATTTCAAAATAGTTGAGACAAACGGCATTATACTAAGAAAAATAAACTCTATAACATACTAAAATTTGAACAAAATCGTAAGAACCGTTTTCGAGGAAAATTTTCAAAATTTTTAATTTTCTGAATAACTTTGTAAATTAAATTTCAAAATAGTTGAGACAAACAGCAATATACTAAGAAAAATAAACTCTATAACATGCTAAAATTTCAACAAAATGTAACGAGCCGTTTTCGAAAAAAAAGTTCAAAATTTTTAATTTTTTGAATAATTTTGTAAATTAGATTTCTAAATAGTTGAGACAAACGGCATTATACTTAGAAAAATAAACTCTATAACATGCTAAAATTTCAACAAAATGTAACGAGCCGTTTTCGAAAAAAAATTCAAAAGTTTTAAAATTAATTTAATTTTTAGAATAATTTTCTAAATTGGACTTCTAAATAGTTGAGACAAACGGCATTATACTTAGAAAAATAAACTCTATAACAAGCTAAAATTTGAACAAAATGTAACGAGCCGTTTTCGAAAAAAATTTCAAAAATTTTAAAATGGGAAAAGTACAAAGGCTATAGTCTTTGCACTTTTTTCGACCAAAAAATCGATTTTCTTAAAACTACAGCAAATGGCTTCAAACTTCTTATACACGTTAGTTATGAGCAAATTAAGGATTATTAGCCCCTAAATACGATTTTTAATTTTTCGCGAAAAATAGGAAAAGTACAAAGGCTATAGTCTTTGCACTTTTTTCGACAAAAAAATCGATTTTCTTAAAACTACAGCAAATGGCTTCAAACTTCTTATACACGTTAGTTATGAGCAAATTAAGGATTATTAGCCCCTAAATACGATTTTTAATTTTTTGAATAACTGTAAATTAAATTTCAAAATAGTTGAGACAAACGGCATTATACTAAGAAAAATAAACTCTATAACATACTAAAATTTGAACAAAATCGTAAGAGCCGTTTTCGAGGAAAATTTTTAAAATTTTTAATTTTCTGAATAACTTTGTAAATTAAATTTCAAAATAGTTGAGTCAAACAGCAATATACTAAGAAAAATAAACTCTATAACATGCTAAAATTTCAACAAAATGTAACGAGCCGTTTTCGAAAAAAAAGTTCAAAATTTTTAATTTTTTGAATAATTTTGTAAATTAGATTTCTAAATAGTTGAGACAAACGGCATTATACTTAGAAAAATAAACTCTATAACATGCTAAAATTTCAACAAAATGTAACGAGCCGTTTTCGAAAAAAATTTTCAAAATTTTCAAAATTTTTAATTTTTGAATAATTTTGTAAATTAGACTTCTAAATAGTTGAGACAAACGGCATTATACTTAGAAAAATAAACTCTATAACATGCTAAAATTTGAACAAAATGTAACGAGACGTTTTCGAAAAAAATTTTCAAAATTTTCAAAATTTTTAATTTTGTGAATAATTTTGTAAATTAGACTTTTAAATAGTTAAGACAAACGGCAATATACTTAGAAAAATAAACTCTATAACATGCTAAAATTCGAACAAAATGTAACGAGCCGTTTTCGAAAAAAAAATTCAAAATTTTCAAAATTAATTTAATTTTTAGAATGAATTTCTAAATTAGACTTCTAAATATACTTAGAAAAATAAACTCTATAACATGCTAAAATTTGAACAAAATGAGCCGAGCCGTTTTCGAAAAAAAAGTTCAAAATTTTTAATTTTTTGAATAATTTTGTAAATTAGACTTCTAAATAGTTGAGACAAACGGCAATATACTTAGCAAAATAAACTCTATAACATGCTAAAATTTCAACAAAATGTAACGAGCCGTTTTCGAAAAAAAAATTCAAAATTTTTAAAATTAATTTAATTTTTAGAATAATTTTCTAAATTGGACTTCTAAATAGTTGAGACAAACGGCATTATACTTAGAAAAATAAACTCTATAACATGCTAAAATTTCAACAAAATGTAACGTGCCGTTTTCGAAAAAAATTTTCAAAATTTTCAAAATTTTTAATTTTGTGAATAATTTTGT
The DNA here is from genome assembly GCA_947652605.1 of Elmis aenea. Classification (NCBI taxonomy): domain Eukaryota; kingdom Metazoa; phylum Arthropoda; class Insecta; order Coleoptera; family Elmidae; genus Elmis; species Elmis aenea. The sequence goes on from OX393579.1 coordinate 12,269,304, forward strand.
AAATTAGACTTCTAAATAGTTGAGACAAACGGCATTATACTTTGAAAAATAAACTCTATAACATGCTAAAATTTGAACAAAATGTAACGAGCCGTTTTCGAAAAAAGTTTCAAAATTTTCAAAATTAATTTAATTTTTAGAATAATTTTCTAAATTAGACTTCTAAATAGTTGAGACAAACGGCATTATACTTAGAAAAATAAACTCTATAACATGCTAAAATTTGAACAAAATATAACGAGCCGTTTTCGAAAAAAAAATTCAAAATTTTCAAAATTATTTTAATTTTTAGAATAATTTTCTAAATTAGACTTCTAAATAGTTTAGACAAACGGCATTATACTTAGAAAAATAAACTCTATAACATGCTAAAATTTGAACACAATGTAACGAGCCGTTGTCGAAAAAAAATTTCAAAATTTTCAAAATTTTTAATTTTGTGAATAATTTTGTAAATTAGACTTCTAAATAGTTGAGACAAACGGCATTATACTTAGAAAAATAAACTCTATAACATGATAAAATTTGAACAAAATGTAACGAGCCGTTTTCGAAAAAAAATTTCAAAATTTTTAAAATTTTTAATTTTGTAAATTAGACTTTTAAATAGTTGAGACAAACGGCAATATACTTAGAAAAATAAACTCTATAACATGCTAAAATTCGAACAAAATGTAACGAGCCGTTTTCGAAAAAAAATTTCAAAATTTTCAAAATTAATTTAATTTTTAGAATAATTTTCTAAATTAGACTTCTAAATAGTTGAGACAAACGGCATTATACTTAGAAAAATAAACTCTATAACATGCTAAAATTTCAACAAAATGTAACGAGCCGTTTTCGAAAAAAATTTCAAAAATTTCAAAATGGGAAAAGTACAAAGGCTATAGTCTTTGCACTTTTTTCGACAAAAAAATCGATTTTCTTAAAACTACAGCAATCGGCTTCAAACTTCTTATACACGTTAGTTATGAGCAAGTTAAGAATTATTAGCCCCTAAATACGATTTTTAATTTTTTGAATAACTTTGTAAATTAAACTTCAAAATAGTTGAGACAAACGGCATTATACTAAGAAAAATAAACGCTATAACATACTAAAATTTGAACAAAATCGTAAAAGCCGTTTTCGAGAAAAATTTTCAAAATTTTTAATTTTCTGAATAACTTTGTAAATTAAATTTTAAAATAGTTGAGACAAACGGCAATATACTTAGAAAAATAAACTATATAACATGCTAAAATTTCAACAAAATGTAACGAGCCGTTTTCGAAAAAAAAGTTTAAATTTTCAAAATTTTTAATTTTGTGAATAATTTTGTAAATTAGACTTCTAAATAGTTGAGACAAACGGCATTATACTTAGAAAAATAAACTCTATAACATGTTAAAATTTCAACAAAATGTAACGAGCCGTTTTCGAAACAAAAATTCAAAATTTTCAAAATTTTTAATTTTGTGAATAATTTTCTAAATTAGACTTCTAAATAGTTGTGACAAACGGCATTATACTTAGAAAAGTAAACTTTATAACATGCTTAAATTTCAACAAAATGTAAGGAGCCGTTTTCGAAAAAAAATTCAAAATTTTCAAAATTATCTTAATTTTTAGAATAATTTTCTAAATTAGACTTCTAAATAGTTGAGACAAACGGCATTATACTTAGAAAAATAAACTCTATAACATGCTAAAATTTCAACAAAATGTAACGAGCCGTTTTCGAAAAAAATTTTCAAAATTTTTAAAATTTTAAATTTTGTGAATAATTTTGTAAATTAGACTTCTAAATAGTTGAGACAAACGGCATTATACTTAGAAAAATAAACTCTATAACATGCTAAAATTTCAACAAAATGTAACGAGCCGTTTTCGAAAAAAAAATTCAAAATTAATTTAGTTTTTAGAATAATTTTCTAAATTAGACTTCTAAATAGTTGAGACAAACGGCATTATACTTAGAAAAATAAACTCTATAACATGCTAAAATTTGAACAAAATGTAACGAGCCGTTTTCGAAAAAAAATTTCAAAATTTTCAAAGTTTTTAATTTTGTGAATAATTTTGTAAATTAGTCTTCTAAATAGTTGAGACAAACGGCATTATACTTAGAAAAATAAACTCTATAACATGCTAAAATTTGAACAAAATGTAACGAGCCGTTTTCGAAAAAAAAATTCAAAATTTTCAAAATTAATTTAATTTTTAGAATAATTTTCTAAATTAGACTTCTAAATAGTTGAGACAAACGGCATTATACTTAGAAAAATAAACTCTATAACATGCTAAAATTTGAACAAAATGTAACGAGCCGTTTTCGAAAAAAATTTCAAAAATTTTAAAATGGGAAAAGTACAAAGGCTATAGTCTTTGCACTTTTTTCGACAAAAAAATCGATTTTCTTAAAACTACAGCAAATGGCTTCAAACTTCTTATACACGTTAGTTATGAGCAAGTTAAGGATTATTAGCCCCTAAATACGATTTTTAATTTTTCGCGAAAAATGGGAAAAGTACAAAGGCTAATAGTCTTTGCACTTTTTTCGACAAAAAAATCGATTTTCTTAAAACTACAGCAAATGGCTTCAAACTTCTTATACACGTTAGTTATGAGCAAGTTAAGGATTATTAGCCCCTAAATACGATTTTTAATTTTTCGCGAAAAATGGGAAAAGTACAAAGGCTAATAGTCTTTGCACTTTTTTCGACAAAAAAATCGATTTTCTTAAAACTACAGCAAATGGCTTCAAACTTCTTATACACGTTAGTTATGAGCAAATTAAGGATTATTAGCCCCTAAATACGATTTTTAATTTTTTGAATAACTTTGTAAATTAAATTTCAAAATAGTTGAGACAAACGGCAATATACTTATAAAAATAAACTCTATAACATGCTAAAATTTCAACAAAATGTAACGAGCCGTTTTCGAAAAAAATTTCAAAAATTTTAAAATGGGAAAAGTACAAAGGCTATAGTCTTTGCACTTTTTTCGACAAAAAAATCGATTTTCTTAAAACTACAGCAAATGGCTTCAAACTTCTTATACACGGTAGTTATGAGCAAATTAAGGATTATTAGCCCCTAAATACGATTTTTAATTTTTTGAATAACTTTGTAAATTAAATTTCAAAATAGTTGAGACAAACGGCATTATACTAAGAAAAATAAACTCTATAACATACTAAAAATTAAACCAAATCGTAAGAGCCGTTTTCGAGAAAAATTTTCAAAATTTTTAATTTTCTGAATAACTTTGTAAATTAAATTTCAAAATAGTTGAGACAAACGGCAATATACTTAGAAAAATAAACTCTATAACATGCTAAAATTTCAACAAAATGTAACGAGCCGTTTTCGAAATTCAAAATTTTCAAAATTTTTAATTTTGTGAATAATTTTGTAAATTAGACTTCTAAATAGTTGAGACAAACAGCATTATACTTAAAAAAATAAACTCTATAACATGCTAAAATTTCAACAAAATGTAACGAGCCGTTTTCGAAAAAAAAGTTCAAAATTTTCAAAATTAATTTACTTTTTAGAATAATTTTCTAAATTAGACTTCTAAATAGTTGAGACAAACGGCATTATACTTAGAAAAATAAACTCTATAACATGCTAAAATTTGAACAAAATGTAACGAGCCGTTTTCGAAAAAAATTTCAAAAATTTTAAAATGGGAAAAGTACAAAGGCTATATATAGTCTTTGCACTTTTTTCGACAAAAAAATCGATTTTCTTAAAACTACAGCAAATGGCTTCAAACTTCTTATACACGTTAGTTATGAGCAAGTTAAGGATTATTAGCCCCTAAATACGATTTTTAATTTTTCGCGAAAAATGGGAAAAGTACAAAGGCTAATAGTCTTTGCACTTTTTTCGACAAAAAAATCGATTTTCTTAAAACTACAGCAAATGGCTTCAAACTTCTTATACACGTTAGTTATGAGCAAATTAAGGATTATTAGCCCCTAAATACGATTTTTAATTTTTTGAATAACTTTGTAAATTAAATTTCAAAATAGTTGAGACAAACGGCAATATACTTATAAAAATAAACTCTATAACATGCTAAAATTTCAACAAAATGTAACGAGCCGTTTTCGAAAAAAATTTCAAAAATTTTAAAATGGGAAAAGTACAAAGGCTATAGTCTGCACTTTTTTCGACAAAAAAATCGATTTTCTTAAAACTACAGCAAATGGCTTCAAACTTCTTATACACGGTAGTTATGAGCAAATTAAGGATTATTAGCCCCTAAATACGATTTTTAATTTTTTGAATAACTTTGTAAATTAAATTTCAAAATAGTTGAGACAAACGGCATTATACTAAGAAAAATAAACTCTATAACATACTAAAATTTAAACCAAATCGTAAGAGCCGTTTTCGAGAAAAATTTTCAAAATTTTTAATTTTCTGAATAACTTTGTAAATTAAATTTCAAAATAGTTGAGACAAACGGCAATATACTTAGAAAAATAAACTCTATAACATGCTAAAATTTCAACAAAATGTAACGAGCCGTTTTCGAAAAAAATTTTCAAAATTTTCAAAATTTTTAATTTTGTGAATAATTTTGTAAATTAGACTTCTAAATAGTTGAGACAAACAGCATTATACCTAAAAAAATAAACTCTATAACATGCTAAAATTTCAACAAAATGTAACGAGCCGTTTTCGAAAAAAAAGTTCAAAATTTTCAAAATTAATTTACTTTTTAGAATAATTTTCTAAATTAGACTTCTAAATAGTTGAGACAAACGGCATTATACTTAGAAAAATAAACTCTATAACATGCTAAAATTTGAACAAAATGTAACGAGCCGTTTTCGAAAAAAATTTCAAAAATTTTAAAATGGGAAAAGTACAAAGGCTATAGTCTTTGCACTTTTTTCGACAAAAAAATCGATTTTCTTAAAACTACAGCAAATGGCTTCAAACTTCTTATACACGTTAGTTATGAGCAAATTAAGGATTATTAGCCCCTAAATACGATTTTTAATTTTTCGCGAAAAATAGGAAAAGTACAAAGGCTAAATTTCAAAATAGTTGAGACAAACGGCATTATACTAAGAAAAATAAACTCTATAACATACTAAAATTTGAACAAAATCTTAAGAACCGTTTTCGAGGAAAATTTTCAAAATTTTTAATTTTCTGAATAACTTTGTAAATTAAATTTCAAAATAGTTGAGACAAACAGCAATATACTAAGAAAAATAAACTCTATAACATGCTAAAATTTCAACAAAATGTAACGAGCCGTTTTCGAAAAAAAAGTTCAAAATTTTTAATTTTTTGAATAATTTTGTAAATTAGATTTCTAAATAGTTGAGACAAACGGCATTATACTTAGAAAAATAAACTCTATAACATGCTAAAATTTCAACAAAATGTAACGAGCCGTTTTCGAAAAAAAATTCAAAATTTTTAAAATTAATTTAATTTTTAGAATAATTTTCTAAATTGGACTTCTAAATAGTTGAGACAAACGGCATTATACTTAGAAAAATAAACTCTATAACAAGCTAAAATTTGAACAAAATGTAACGAGCCGTTTTCGAAAAAAAATTCAAAAATTTTAAAATGGGAAAAGTACAAAGGCTATAGTCTTTGCACTTTTTCGACAAAAAAATCGATTTTCTTAAAACTACAGCAAATGGCTTCAAACTTCTTATACACGTTAGTTATGAGCAAATTAAGGATTATTAGCCCCTAAATACGATTTTTAATTTTTTGAATAACTGTAAATTAAATTTCAAAATAGTTGAGACAAACGGCATTATACTAAGAAAAATAAACTCTATAACATACTAAAATTTGAACAAAATCGTAAGAGCCGTTTTCGAAAAAAATTTTCAAAATTTTCAAAATTTTTAATTTTGTGAATAATTTTGTAAATTAGACTTCTAAATAGTTGAGACAAACTGCATTATACTTAAAAAAATAAACTCTATAACATGCTAAAATTTCAACAAAATGTAACGAGCCGTTTTCGAAAAAAAAGTTCAAAATTTTCAAAATTAATTTAATTTTTAGAATAATTTTCTAAATTAGACTTCTAAATAGTTGAGACAAACGGCATTATACTTAGAAAAATAAACTCTATAACATGCTAAAATTTGAATAAAATGTAACGAGCCGTTTTCGAAAAAAATTTCAAAAATTTTAAAATGGGAAAAGTACAAAGGCTATAGTCTTTGCACTTTTTTCGACAAAAAAATCGATTTTCTTAAAACTACAGCAAATGGCTTCAAACTTCTTATACACGTTAGTTATGAGCAAATTAAGGATTATTAGCCCCTAAATACGATTTTTAATTTTTCGCGAAAAATAGGAAAAGTACAAAGGCTATAGTCTTTGCACTTTTTTCGACAAAAAAATCGATTTTCTTAAAACTACAGCAAATGGCTTCAAACTTCTTATACACGTTAGTTATGAGCAAATTAAGGATTATTAGCCCCTAAATTTTAATTTTTTGAATAACTGTAAATTAAATTTCAAAATAGTTGAGACAAACGGCATTATACTAAGAAAAATAAACTCTATAACATACTAAAATTTGAACAAAATCGTAAGAGCCGTTTTCGAGGAAAATTTTCAAAATTTTTAATTTTCTGAATAACTTTGTAAATTAAATTTCAAAATAGTTGAGACAAACAGCAATATACTAAGAAAAATAAACTCTATAACATGCTAAAATTTCAACAAAATGTAACGAGCCGTTTTCGAAAAAAAAGTTCAAAATTTTTAATTTTTTGAATAATTTTGTAAATTAGATTTCTAAATAGTTGAGACAAACGGCATTATACTTAGAAAAATAAACTCTATAACATGCTAAAATTTCAACAAAATGTAACGAGCCGTTTTCGAAAAAAAATTCAAAATTTTTAAAATTAATTTAATTTTTAGAATAATTTTCTAAATTGGACTTCTAAATAGTTGAGACAAACGGCATTATACTTAGAAAAATAAACTCCATAACAAGCTAAAATTTGAACAAAATGTAACGTGCCGTTTTCGAAAAAAATTTTCAAAATTTTCAAAATTTTTAATTTTGTGAATAATTTTGTAAATTAGACTTCTAAATAGTTGAGACAAACAGCATTATACTTAGAAAAGTAAACTCTATAACATGCTAAAATTTGAACAAAATGTAACGAGCCGTTTTCGAAAAAAAATTCAAAATTTTTAAAATTAATTTAATTTTTAGAATAATTTTCTAAATTGGACTTCTAAATAGTTGAGACAAACGGCATTATACTTAGAAAAATAAACTCTATAACATGCTAAAATTTCAACAAAATGTAACGAGCCGTTTTCGAAAAAAAATTTCAAAATTTTCAAATTTTTTAATTTTGTGAATAATTTTGTAAATTAGATTTCTAAATAGTTGAGACAAACGGCATTATACTTAGAAAAATAAACTCTATAACATGCTAAAATTTGAACAAAATGTAACGAGCCGTTTTCGAAAAAAAATTTCAAAATTTTCAAAATTTTTAATTTTGTGAATAATTTTGTAAATTAGTCTTCTAAATAGTTGAGACAAACGGCATTATACTTAGAAAAATAAACTCTATAACATGCTAAAATTTGAACAAAATGTAACGAGCCGTTTTCGAAAAAAAAATTCAAAATTTTCAAAATTAATTTAATTTTTAGAATAATTTTCTAAATTAGACTTCTAAATAGTTGAGACAAACGGCATTATACTTAGAAAAATAAACTCTATAACATGCTAAAATTTGAACAAAATGTAACGAGCCGTTTTCGAAAAAAATTTCAAAAATTTTAAAATGGGAAAAGTACAAAGGCTATAGTCTTTGCACTTTTTTCGACAAAAAAATCGATTTTCTTAAAACTACAGCAAATGGCTTCAAACTTCTTATACACGTTAGTTATGAGCAAGTTAAGGATTATTAGCCCCTAAATACGATTTTTAATTTTTCGCGAAAAATGGGAAAAGTACAAAGGCTAATAGTCTTTGCACTTTTTTCGACAAAAAAATCGATTTTCTTAAAACTACAGCAAATGGCTTCAAACTTCTTATACACGTTAGTTATGAGCAAATTAAGGATTATTAGCCCCTAAATACGATTTTTAATTTTTTGAATAACTTTGTAAATTAAATTTCAAAATAGTTGAGACAAACGGCAATATACTTATAAAAATAAACTCTATAACATGCTAAAATTTCAACAAAATGTAACGAGCCGTTTTCGAAAAAAATTTCAAAAATTTTAAAATGGGAAAAGTACAAAGGCTATAGTCTTTGCACTTTTTTCGACAAAAAAATCGATTTTCTTAAAACTACAGCAAATGGCTTCAAACTTCTTATACACGGTAGTTATGAGCAAATTAAGGATTATTAGCCCCTAAATACGATTTTTAATTTTTTGAATAACTTTGTAAATTAAATTTCAAAATAGTTGAGACAAACGGCATTATACTAAGAAAAATAAACTCTATAACATACTAAAATTTAAACCAAATCGTAAGAGCCGTTTTCGAGAAAAATTTTCAAAATTTTTAATTTTCTGAATAACTTTGTAAATTAAATTTCAAAATAGTTGAGACAAACGGCAATATACTTAGAAAAATAAACTCTATAACATGCTAAAATTTCAACAAAATGTAACGAGCCGTTTTCGAAAAAAATTTTCAAAATTTTTAAAATTTTTAATTTTGTGAATAATTTTGTAAATTAGACTTCTAAATAGTTGAGACAAACAGCATTATACTTAAAAAAATAAACTCTATAACATGCTAAAATTTCAACAAAATGTAACGAGCCGTTTTCGAAAAAAAAGTTCAAAATTTTCAAAATTAATTTACTTTTTAGAATAATTTTCTAAATTAGACTTCCAAATAGTTGAGACAAACGGCATTATACTTAGAAAAATAAACTCTATAACATGCTAAAATTTGAACAAAATGTAACGAGCCGTTTTCGAAAAAAATTTCAAAAATTTTAAAATGGGAAAAGTACAAAGGCTATAGTCTTTGCACTTTTTTCGACAAAAAAATCGATTTTCTTAAAACTACAGCAAATGGCTTCAAACTTCTTATACACGTCAGTTATGAGCAAATTAAGGATTATTAGCCCCTAAATACGATTTTTAATTTTTCGCGAAAAATAGGAAAAGTACAAAGGCTAAATTTCAAAATAGTTGAGACAAACGGCATTATACTAAGAAAAATAAACTCTATAACATACTAAAATTTGAACAAAATCGTAAGAACCGTTTTCGAGGAAAATTTTCCAAATTTTTAATTTTCTGAATAACTTTGTAAATTAAATTTCAAAATAGTTGAGACAAACAGCAATATACTAAGAAAAATAAACTCTATAACATGCTAAAATTTCAACAAAATGTAACGAGCCGTTTTCGAAAAAAAAGTTCAAAATTTTTAATTTTTTGAATAATTTTGTAAATTAGATTTCTAAATAGTTGAGACAAACGGCATTATACTTAGAAAAATAAACTCTATAACATGCTAAAATTTCAACAAAATGTAACGAGCCGTTTTCGAAAAAAAATTCAAAATTTTTAAAATTAATTTAATTTTTAGAATAATTTTCTAAATTGGACTTCTAAATAGTTGAGACAAACGGCATTATACTTAGAAAAATAAACTCTATAACAAGCTAAAATTTGAACAAAATGTAACGAGCCGTTTTCGAAAAAAAATTCAAAAATTTTAAAATGGGAAAAGTACAAAGGCTATAGTCTTTGCACTTTTTCGACAAAAAAATCGATTTTCTTAAAACTACAGCAAATGGCTTCAAACTTCTTATACACGTTAGTTATGAGCAAATTAAGGATTATTAGCCCCTAAATACGATTTTTAATTTTTCGCGAAAAATAGGAAAAGTACAAAGGCTATAGTCTTTGCACTTTTTTCGACAAAAAAATCGATTTTCTTAAAACTACAGCAAATGGCTTCAAACTTCTTATACACGTTAGTTATGAGCAAATTAAGGATTATTAGCCCCTAAATACGATTTTTAATTTTTTGAATAACTGTAAATTAAATTTCAAAATAGTTGAGACAAACGGCATTATACTAAGAAAAATAAACTCTATAACATACTAAAATTTGAACAAAATCGTAAGAGCCGTTTTCGAAAAAAAATTTCAAAATTTTCAAAATTTTTAATTTTGTGAATAATTTTGTAAATTAGACTTCTAAATAGTTGAGACAAACAGCATTATACTTAAAAAAATAAACTCTATAACATGCTAAAATTTCAACAAAATGTAACGAGCCGTTTTCGAAAAAAAAGTTCAAAATTTTCAAAATTAATTTAATTTTTAGAATAATTTTCTAAATTAGACTTCTAAATAGTTGAGACAAACGGCATTATACTTAGAAAAATAAACTCTATAACATGCTAAAATTTGAACAAAATGTAACGAGCCGTTTTCGAAAAAAATTTCAAAAATTTTAAAATGGGAAAAGTACAAAGGCTATAGTCTTTGCACTTTTTTCGACAAAAAAATCGATTTTCTTAAAACTACAGCAAATGGCTTCAAACTTCTTATACACGTTAGTTATGAGCAAATTAAGGATTATTAGCCCCTAAATACGATTTTTAATTTTTCGCGAAAAATAGGAAAAGTACAAAGGCTATAGTCTTTGCACTTTTTTCGACAAAAAAATCGATTTTCTTAAAACTACAGCAAATGGCTTCAAACTTCTTATACACGTTAGTTATGAGCAAATTAAGGATTATTAGCCCCTAAATACGATTTTTAATTTTTTGAATAACTGTAAATTAAATTTCAAAATAGTTGAGACAAACGGCATTATACTAAGAAAAATAAACTCTATAACATACTAAAATTTGAACAAAATCGTAAGAACCGTTTTCGAGGAAAATTTTCAAAATTTTTAATTTTCTGAATAACTTTGTAAATTAAATTTCAAAATAGTTGAGACAAACAGCAATATACTAAGAAAAATAAACTCTATAACATGCTAAAATTTCAACAAAATGTAACGAGCCGTTTTCGAAAAAAAAGTTCAAAATTTTTAATTTTTTGAATAATTTTGTAAATTAGATTTCTAAATAGTTGAGACAAACGGCATTATACTTAGAAAAATAAACTCTATAACATGCTAAAATTTCAACAAAATGTAACGAGCCGTTTTCGAAAAAAAATTCAAAATTTTTAAAATTAATTTAATTTTTAGAATAATTTTCTAAATTGGACTTCTAAATAGTTGAGACAAACGGCATTATACTTAGAAAAATAAACTCTATAACAAGCTAAAATTTGAACAAAATGTAACGAGCCGTTTTCGAAAAAAATTTCAAAAATTTTAAAATGGGAAAAGTACAAAGGCTATAGTCTTTGCACTTTTTTCGACAAAAAAATCGATTTTCTTAAAACTACAGCAAATGGCTTCAAACTTCTTATACACGTTAGTTATGAGCAAATTAAGGATTATTAGCCCCTAAATACGATTTTTAATTTTTCGCGAAAAATAGGAAAAGTACAAAGGCTATAGTCTTTGCACTTTTTTCGACAAAAAAATCGATTTTCTTAAAACTACAGCAAATGGCTTCAAACTTCTTATACACGTTAGTTATGAGCAAATTAAGGATTATTAGCCCCTAAATACGATTTTTAATTTTTTGAATAACTGTAAATTAAATTTCAAAATAGTTGAGACAAACGGCATTATACTAAGAAAAATAAACTCTATAACATACTAAAATTTGAACAAAATCGTAAGAACCGTTTTCGAGGAAAATTTTCAAAATTTTTAATTTTCTGAATAACTTTGTAAATTAAATTTCAAAATAGTTGAGACAAACAGCAATATACTAAGAAAAATAAACTCTATAACATGCTAAAATTTCAACAAAATGTAACGAGCCGTTTTCGAAAAAAAAGTTCAAAATTTTTAATTTTTTGAATAATTTTGTAAATTAGATTTCTAAATAGTTGAGACAAACGGCATTATACTTAGAAAAATAAACTCTATAACATGCTAAAATTTCAACAAAATGTAACGAGCCGTTTTCGAAAAAAAATTCAAAATTTTTAAAATTAATTTAATTTTTAGAATAATTTTCTAAATTGGACTTCTAAATAGTTGAGACAAACGGCATTATACTTAGAAAAATAAACTCTATAACAAGCTAAAATTTGAACAAAATGTAACGAGCCGTTTTCGAAAAAAATTTCAAAAATTTTAAAATGGGAAAAGTACAAAGGCTATAGTCTTTGCACTTTTTTCGACAAAAAAATCGATTTTCTTAAAACTACAGCAAATGGCTTCAAACTTCTTATACACGTTAGTTATGAGCAAATTAAGGATTATTAGCCCCTAAATACGATTTTTAATTTTTCGCGAAAAATAGGAAAAGTACAAAGGCTATAGTCTTTGCACTTTTTTCGACAAAAAAATCGATTTTCTTAAAACTACAGCAAATGGCTTCAAACTTCTTATACACGTTAGTTATGAGCAAATTAAGGATTATTAGCCCCTAAATACGATTTTTAATTTTTTGAATAACTGTAAATTAAATTTCAAAATAGTTGAGACAAACGGCATTATACTAAGAAAAATAAACTCTATAACATACTAAAATTTGAACAAAATCGTAAAAGCCGTTTTCGAAAAAAATTTTCAAAATTTTCAAAATTTTTAATTTTGTGAATAATTTTGTAAATTAGACTTCTAAATAGTTGAGACAAACAGCATTATACTTAAAAAAATAAACTCTATAACATGCTAAAATTTCAACAAAATGTAACGAGCCGTTTTCGAAAAAAAAGTTCAAAATTTTCAAAATTAATTTAATTTTTAGAATAATTTTCTAAATTAGACTTCTAAATAGTTGAGACAAACGGCATTATACTTAGAAAAATAAACTCTATAACATGCTAAAATTTGAACAAAATGTAACGAGCCGTTTTCGAAAAAAATTTCAAAAATTTTAAAATGGGAAAAGTACAAAGGCTATAGTCTTTGCACTTTTTTCGACAAAAAAATCGATTTTCTTAAAACTACAGCAAATGGCTTCAAACTTCTTATACACGTTAGTTATGAGCAAATTAAGGATTATTAGCCCCTAAATACGATTTTTAATTTTTCGCGAAAAATAGGAAAAGTACAAAGGCTATAGTCTTTGCACTTTTTTCGACAAAAAAATCGATTTTCTTAAAACTACAGCAAATGGCTTCAAACTTCTTATACACGTTAGTTATGAGCAAATTAAGGATTATTAGCCCCTAAATACGATTTTTAATTTTTTGAATAACTGTAAATTAAATTTCAAAATAGTTGAGACAAACGGCATTATACTAAGAAAAATAAACTCTATAACATACTAAAATTTGAACAAAATCGTAAGAACCGTTTTCGAGGAAAATTTTCAAAATTTTTAATTTTCTGAATAACTTTGTAAATTAAATTTCAAAATAGTTGAGACAAACAGCAATATACTTAAAAAAATAAACTCTATAACATGCTAAAATTTCAACAAAATTTAACGAGCCGTTTTCGAAAAAAAAGTTCAAAATTTTTAATTTTTTGAATAATTTTGTAAATTAGATTTCTAAATAGTTGAGACAAACGGCATTATACTTAGAAAAATAAACTCTATAACATGCTAAAATTTCAACAAAATGTAACGAGCCGTTTTCGAAAAAAAATTCAAAATTTTTAAAATTAATTTAATTTTTAGAATAATTTTCTAAATTGGACTTCTAAATAGTTGAGACAAACGGCATTATACTTAGAAAAATAAACTCTATAACAAGCTAAAATTTGAACAAAATGTAACGAGCCGTTTTCGAAAAAAATTTCAAAAATTTTAAAATGGGAAAAGTACAAAGGCTATAGTCTTTGCACTTTTTTCGACAAAAAAATCGATTTTCTTAAAACTACAGCAAATGGCTTCAAACTTCTTATACACGTTAGTTATGAGCAAATTAAGGATTATTAGCCCCTAAATACGATTTTTAATTTTTCGCGAAAAATAGGAAAAGTACAAAGGCTATAGTCTTTGCACTTTTTTCGACAAAAAAATCGATTTTCTTAAAACTACAGCAAATGGCTTCAAACTTCTTATACACGTTAGTTATGAGCAAATTAAGGATTATTAGCCCCTAAATACGATTTTTAATTTTTTGAATAACTGTAAATTAAATTTCAAAATAGTTGAGACAAACGGCATTATACTAAGAAAAATAAACTCTATAACATACTAAAATTTGAACAAAATCGTAAGAACCGTTTTCGAGGAAAATTTTCAAAATTTTTAATTTTCTGAATAACTTTGTAAATTAAATTTCAAAATAGTTGAGACAAACAGCAATATACTAAGAAAAATAAACTCTATAACATGCTAAAATTTCAACAAAATGTAACGAGCCGTTTTCGAAAAAAAAGTTCAAAATTTTTAATTTTTTGAATAATTTTGTAAATTAGATTTCTAAATAGTTGAGACAAACGGCATTATACTTAGAAAAATAAACTCTATAACATGCTAAAATTTCAACAAAATGTAACGAGCCGTTTTCGAAAAAAAATTCAAAATTTTTAAAATTAATTTAATTTTTAGAATAATTTTCTAAATTGGACTTCTAAATAGTTGAGACAAACGGCATTATACTTAGAAAAATAAACTCTATAACAAGCTAAAATTTGAACAAAATGTAACGAGCCGTTTTCGAAAAAAATTTCAAAAATTTTAAAATGGGAAAAGTACAAAGGCTATAGTCTTTGCACTTTTTTCGACAAAAAAATCGATTTTCTTAAAACTACAGCAAATGGCTTCAAACTTCTTATACACGTTAGTTATGAGCAAATTAAGGATTATTAGCCCCTAAATACGATTTTTAATTTTTTGAATAACTGTAAATTAAATTTCAAAATAGTTGAGACAAACGGCATTATACTAAGAAAAATAAACTCTATAACATACTAAAATTTGAACAAAATCGTAAGAGCCGTTTTCGAGGAAAATTTTTAAAATTTTTAATTTTCTGAATAACTTTGTAAATTAAATTTCAAAATAGTTGAGTCAAACAGCAATATACTAAGAAAAATAAACTCTATAACATGCTAAAATTTCAACAAAATGTAACAAGCCGTTTTCGAAAAAAAAGTTCAAAATTTTTAATTTTTTGAATAATTTTGTAAATTAGATTTCTAAATAGTTGAGACAAACGGCATTATACTTAGAAAAATAAACTCTATAACATGCTAAAATTTCAACAAAATGTAACGAGCCGTTTTCGAAAAAAAATTCAAAATTTTTAAAATTAATTTAATTTTTAGAATAATTTTCTAAATTGGACTTCTAAATAGTTGAGACAAACGGCATTATACTTAGAAAAATAAACTCCATAACAAGCTAAAATTTGAACAAAATGTAACGTGCCGTTTTCGAAAAAAATTTTCAAAATTTTCAAAATTTTTAATTTTGTGAATAATTTTGTAAATTAGACTTCTAAATAGTTGAGACAAACGGCATTATACTTAGAAAAATAAACTCTATAACATACTAAAATTTGAACAAAATGTGACGAGCCGTTTTCGAAAAAAGTTTCAAAATTTTCAAAATTAATTTAATTTTTAGAATAATTTTCTAAATTAGACTTCTAAATAGTTGAGACAAACGGCATTATACTAAGAAAAATAAACTCTATAACATGCTAGAATTTGAACCAAATGTAACGAGCCGTTTTCGAAAAAAAATTCAAAATTTTCAAAATTAATTTAATTTTTAGAATAATTTTCTAAATTAGACTTCTAAATAGTTGAGACAAACGGCATTATACTTAGAAAAATAAACTCTATAACATGCTAAAATTTGAACATAATGTAACGTGCCGTTTTCGAAAAAAATTTTCAAAATTTTCAAAATTTTTAATTTTTGAATAATTTTGTAAATTAGACTTCTAAATAGTTGAGACAAACGGCATTATACTTATAAAAATAAACTCTATAACATGCTAAAATTTCAACAAAATGTAACGAGACGTTTTCGAAAAAAATTTTCAAAATTTTCAAAATTTTTAATTTTGTGAATAATTTTGTAAATTAGACTTTTAAATAGTTAAGACAAACGGCAATATACTTAGAAAAATAAACTCTATAACATGCTAAAATTCGAACAAAATGTAACGAGCCGTTTTCGAAAAAAAAATTCAAAATTTTCAAAATTAATTTAATTTTTAGAATAAATTTCTAAATTAGACTTCTAAATATACTTGGAAAAATAAACTCTATAACATGCTAAAATTTGAACAAAATGAGCCGAGCCGTTTTCGAAAAAAAAGTTCAAAATTTTTAATTTTTTGAATAATTTTGTAAATTAGATTTCTAAATAGTTGAGACAAACGGCAATATACTTAGCAAAATAAACTCTATAACATGCTAAAATTTCAACAAAATGTAACAAGCCGTTTTCGAAAAAAAAATTCAAAATTTTTAAAATTAATTTAATTTTTAGAATAATTTTCTAAATTGGACTTCTAAATAGTTGAGACAAACGGCATTATACTTAGAAAAATAAACTCTATAACATGCTAAAATTTCAACAAAATGTAACGTGCCGTTTTCGAAAAAAAATTTCAAAATTTTCAAAATTTTTAATTTTGTGAATAATTTTGTAAATTAGACTTCTAAATAGTTGAGACAAACGGCATTATACTTTGAAAAATAAACTCTATAACATGCTAAAATTTGAACAAAATGTAACGAGCCGTTTTCGAAAAAAAATTCAAAATTTTTAAAATTAATTTAATTTTTAGAATAATTTTCTAAATTAGACTTCTAAATAGTTGAGACAAACGGCATTATACTTAGAAAAATAAACTCTATAACATGCTAAAATTTGAACAAAATGTAACGAGCCGTTTTCGAAAAAAAAATTCAAAATTTTCAAAATTAATTTAATTTTTAGAATAATTTTCTAAATTAGACTTCTAAATAGTTTAGACAAACGGCATTATACTTAGAAAAATAAACTCTATAACATGCTAAAATTTGAACAAAATGTAACGAGCCGTTGTCGAAAAAAAATTTCAAAATTTTCAAAATTTTTAATTTTGTGAATAATTTTGTAAATTAGACTTCTAAATAGTTGAGACAAACGGCATTATACTAAGAAAAATAAACTCTATAACATGATAAAATTTGAACAAAATGTAACGAGCCGTTTTCGAAAAAAAATTTCAAAATTTTTAAAATTTTTAATTTTGTAAATTAGACTTTTAAATAGTTGAGACAAACGGCATTATACTTAGAAAAATAAACTCTATAACATGCTAAAATTCGAACAAAATGTAACGAGCCGTTTTCGAAAAAAAATTTCAAAATTTTCAAAATTAATTTAATTTTTAGAATAATTTTCTAAATTAGACTTCTAAATAGTTGAGACAAACGGCATTATACTTAGAAAAATAAACTCTATAACATGCTAAAATTTGAACAAAATGTAACGAGCCGTTTTCGAAAAAAATTTCAAAAATTTTAAAATGGGAAAAGTACAAAGGCTATAGTCTTTGCACTTTTTTCGACAAAAAAATCGATTTTCTTAAAACTACAGCAAATGGCTTCAAACTTCTTATACACGTTAGTTATGAGCAAATTAAGGATTATTAGCCCCTAAATACGATTTTTAATTTTTCGCGAAAAATAGGAAAAGTACAAAGGCTATAGTCTTTGCACTTTTTTCGACAAAAAAATCGATTTTCTTAAAACTACAGCAAATGGCTTCAAACTTCTTATACACGTTAGTTATGAGCAAATTAAGGATTATTAGCCCCTAAATACGATTTTTAATTTTTTGAATAACTGTAAATTAAATTTCAAAATAGTTGAGACAAACGGCATTATACTAAGAAAAATAAACTCTATAACATACTAAAATTTGAACAAAATCGTAAGAACCGTTTTCGAGGAAAATTTTCAAAATTTTTAATTTTCTGAATAACTTTGTAAATTAAATTTCAAAATAGTTGAGACAAACAGCAATATACTAAGAAAAATAAACTCTATAACATGCTAAAATTTCAACAAAATGTAACGAGCCGTTTTCGAAAAAAAAGTTCAAAATTTTTAATTTTTTGAATAATTTTGTAAATTAGATTTCTAAATAGTTGAGACAAACGGCATTATACTTAGAAAAATAAACTCTATAACATGCTAAAATTTGAACAAAATGTAATGAGCCGTTTTCAAAAAAAATTCAAAATTTTTAAAATTAATTTAATTTTTAGAATAATTTTCTAAATTGGACTTCTAAATAGTTGAGACAAACAGCATTATACTAAGAAAAATAAACTCTATAACATGCTAAAATTTGAACAAAATGTAACGAGCCGTTTTCGAAAAAAATTTTCAAAATTTTCAAAATTTTTAATTTTGTGAATAATTTTGTAAATTAGACTTCTAAATAGTTGAGACAAACGGCATTATACTTAGAAAAGTAAACTCTATAACATGCTAAAATTTGAACAAAATGTAACGAGCCGTTTTCGAAAAAAATTTTCAAAATTTTCAAAATTTTTAATTTTGTGAATAATTTTGTAAATTAGACTTTTAAATAGTTTAAACAAACGGCATTATACTTAGAAAAGTAAACTCTATAACATGCTAAAATTTGAACAAAATGTAACGAGCCGTTTTCGAAAAAAAATTCAAAATTTTTAAAATTAATTTAATTTTTAGAATAATTTTCTAAATTGGACTTCTAAATAGTTGAGACAAACGGCATTATACTTAGAAAAATAAACTCTATAACATGCTAAAATTTAAACAAAATGTAACGTGCCGTTTTCGAAAAAAATTTTCAAAATTTTCAAAATTTTTAATTTTGTGAATAATTTTGTAAATTAGACTTCTAAATAGTTGAGACAAACGGCATTATACTTAGAAAAATAAACTCTATAACATACTAAAATTTGAACAAAATGTAACGAGCCGTTTTCGAAAAAAGTTTCAAAATTTTCAAAATTAATTTAATTTTTAGAATAATTTTCTAAATTAGACTTCTAAATAGTTGAGACAAACGGCATTATACTTAGAAAAATAAACTCTATAACATGCTAAAATTTCAACAAAATGTAACGAGCCGTTTTCGAAAAAAAAGTTCAAAATTTTTAATTTTTTGAATAATTTTGTAAATTAGATTTCTAAATAGTTGAGACAAACGGCATTATACTTAGAAAAATAAACTCTATAACATGCTAAAATTTGAACAAAATGTAACGAGCCGTTTTCGAAAAAAAAATTCAAAATTTTCAAAATTAATTTAATTTTTAGAATAATTTTCTAAATTAGACTTCTAAATAGTTGAGACAAACGGCATTATACTTAGAAAAATAAACTCTATAACATGCTAAAATTTCAACAAAATGTAACGAGCCGTTTTCGAAAAAAATTTCAAAAATTTTAAAATGGGAAAAGTACAAAGGCTATAGTCTTTGCACTTTTTTCGACAAAAAAATCGATTTTCTTAAAACTACAGCAAATGGCTTCAAACTTCTTATACACGTTAGTTATGAGCAAATTAAGGATTATTAGCCCCTAAATACGATTTTTAATTTTTTGAATAACTGTAAATTAAATTTCAAAATAGTTGAGACAAACGGCATTATACTAAGAAAAATAAACTCTATAACATACTAAAATTTGAACAAAATCGTAAGAACCGTTTTCGAGGAAAATTTTCAAAATTTTTAATTTTCTGAATAACTTTGTAAATTAAATTTCAAAATAGTTGAGACAAACAGCAATATACTAAGAAAAATAAACTCTATAACATGCTAAAATTTCAACAAAATGTAACGAGCCGTTTTCGAAAAAAAAGTTCAAAATTTTTAATTTTTTGAATAATTTTGTAAATTAGATTTCTAAATAGTTGAGACAAACGGCATTATACTTAGAAAAATAAACTCTATAACATGCTAAAATTTGAACAAAATGTAAAGAGCCGTTTTCGAAAAAAAATTCAAAATTTTTAAAATTAATTTAATTTTTAGAATAATTTTCTAAATTGGACTTCTAAATAGTTGAGACAAACGGCATTATACTAAGAAAAATAAACTCTATAACATGCTAAAATTTGAACAAAATGTAACGAGCCGTTTTCGAAAAAAATTTTCAAAATTTTCAAAATTTTTAATTTTGTGAATAATTTTGTAAATTAGACTTCTAAATAGTTGAGACAAACGGCATTATACTTAGAAAAGTAAACTCTATAACATGCTAAAATTTGAACAAAATGTAACGTGCCGTTTTCGAAAAAAATTTTCAAAATTTTCAAAATTTTTAATTTTGTGAATAATTTTGTAAATTAGACTTTTAAATAGTTTAAACAAACGGCATTATACTTAGAAAAGTAAACTCTATAACATGCTAAAATTTAAACAAAATGTAACGAGCCGTTTTCGAAAAAAAATTCAAAATTTTTAAAATTAATTTAATTTTTAGAATAATTTTCTAAATTGGACTTCTAAATAGTTAAGACAAACGGCATTATACTTAGAAAAATAAACTTTATAACATGCTAAAATTTCAACAAAATGTAACGAGCCGTTTTCGAAAAAAAAGTTCAAAATTTTTAATTTTTTGAATAATTTTGTAAATTAGATTTCTAAATAGTTGAGACAAACGGCATTATACTTAGAAAAATAAACTCTATAACATGCTAAAATTTGAACAAAATGTAAAGAGCCGTTTTCGAAAAAAAATTCAAAATTTTTAAAATTAATTTAATTTTTAGAATAATTTTCTAAATTGGACTTCTAAATAGTTGAGACAAACGGAATTATACTAAGAAAAATAAACTCTATAACATGCTAAAATTTGAACAAAATGTAACGAGCCGTTTTCGAAAAAAATTTTCAAAATTTTCAAAATTTTTAATTTTGTGAATAATTTTGTAAATTAGACTTCTAAATAGTTGAGACAAACGGCATTATACTTAGAAAAGTAAACTCTATAACATGCTAAAATTTGAACAAAATGTAACGAGCCGTTTTCGAAAAAAATTTTCAAAATTTTCAAAATTTTTAATTTTGTGAATAATTTTGTAAATTAGACTTTTAAATAGTTTAAACAAACGGCATTATACTTAGAAAAGTAAACTCTATAACATGCTAAAATTTGAACAAAATGTAACGAGCCGTTTTCGAAAAAAAAATTCAAAATTTTCAAAATTAATTTAATTTTTAGAATAATTTTCTAAATTAGACTTCTAAATAGTTGAGACAAACGGCATTATACTAAGAAAAATAAACTCTATAACATGCTAAAATTTCAACAAAATGTAACGAGCCGTTTTCGAAAAAAAAGTTCAAAATTTTTAATTTTTTGAATAATTTTGTAAATTAGATTTCTAAATAGTTGAGACAAACGGCATTATACTTAGAAAAATAAACTCTATAACATGCTAAAATTTCAACAAAATGTAACGAGCCGTTTTCGAAAAAAAATTCAAAATTTTTAAAATTAATTTAATTTTTAGAATAATTTTCTAAATTGGACTTCTAAATAGTTGAGACAAACGGCATTATACTTAGAAAAATAAACTCTATAACAGGCTAAAATTTGAACAAAATGTAACGAGCCGTTTTCGAAAAAAAATTCAAAAATTTTAAAATGGGAAAAGTACAAAGGCTATAGTCTTTGCACTTTTTCGACAAAAAAATCGATTTTCTTAAAACTACAGCAAATGGCTTCAAACTTCTTATACACGTTAGTTATGAGCAAATTAAGGATTATTAGCCCCTAAATACGATTTTTAATTTTTCGCGAAAAATAGGAAAAGTACAAAGGCTATAGTCTTTGCACTTTTTTCGACAAAAAAATCGATTTTCTTAAAACTACAGCAAATGGCTTCAAACTTCTTATACACGTTAGTTATGAGCAAATTAAGGATTATTAGCCCCTAAATACGATTTTTAATTTTTTGAATAACTGTAAATTAAATTTCAAAATAGTTGAGACAAACGGCATTATACTAAGAAAAATAAACTCTATAACATACTAAAATTTGAACAAAATCGTAAGAGCCGTTTTCGAAAAAAATTTTCAAAATTTTCAAAATTTTTAATTTTGTGAATAATTTTGTAAATTAGACTTCTAAATAGTTGAGACAAACAGCATTATACTTAAAAAAATAAACTCTATAACATGCTAAAATTTCAACAAAATGTAACGAGCCGTTTTCGAAAAAAAAGTTCAAAATTTTCAAAATTAATTTAATTTTTAGAATAATTTTCTAAATTAGACTTCTAAATAGTTGAGACAAACGGCATTATACTTAGAAAAATAAACTCTATAACATGCTAAAATTTGAACAAAATGTAACGAGCCGTTTTCGAAAAAAATTTCAAAAATTTTAAAATGGGAAAAGTACAAAGGCTATAGTCTTTGCACTTTTTTCGACAAAAAAATCGATTTTCTTAAAACTACAGCAAATGGCTTCAAACTTCTTATACACGTTAGTTATGAGCAAATTAAGGATTATTAGCCCCTAAATACGATTTTTAATTTTTCGCGAAAAATAGGAAAAGTACAAAGGCTATAGTCTTTGCACTTTTTTCGACAAAAAAATCGATTTTCTTAAAACTACAGCAAATGGCTTCAAACTTCTTATACACGTTAGTTATGAGCAAATTAAGGATTATTAGCCCTAAATACGATTTTTAATTTTTTGAATAACTGTAAATTAAATTTCAAAATAGTTGAGACAAACGGCATTATACTAAGAAAAATAAACTCTATAACATACTAAAATTTGAACAAAATCGTAAGAACCGTTTTCGAGGAAAATTTTCAAAATTTTTAATTTTCTGAATAACTTTGTAAATTAAATTTCAAAATAGTTGAGACAAACAGCAATATACTAAGAAAAATAAACTCTATAACATGCTAAAATTTCAACAAAATGTAACGAGCCGTTTTCGAAAAAAAAGTTCAAAATTTTTAATTTTTTGAATAATTTTGTAAATTAGATTTCTAAATAGTTGAGACAAACGGCATTATACTTAGAAAAATAAACTCTATAACATGCTAAAATTTCAACAAAATGTAACGAGCCGTTTTCGAAAAAAAAGTTCAAAATTTTCAAAATTAATTTAATTTTTAGAATAATTTTCTAAATTAGACTTCTAAATAGTTGAGACAAACGGCATTATACTTAGAAAAATAAACTCTATAACATGCTAAAATTTGAACAAAATGTAACGAGCCGTTTTCGAAAAAAATTTCAAAAATTTTAAAATGGGAAAAGTACAAAGGCTATAGTCTTTGCACTTTTTTCGACAAAAAAATCGATTTTCTTAAAACTACAGCAAATGGCTTCAAACTTCTTATACACGTTAGTTATGAGCAAATTAAGGATTATTAGCCCCTAAATACGATTTTTAATTTTTCGCGAAAAATAGGAAAAGTACAAAGGCTATAGTCTTTGCACTTTTTTCGACAAAAAAATCGATTTTCTTAAAACTACAGCAAATGGCTTCAAACTTCTTATACACGTTAGTTATGAGCAAATTAAGGATTATTAGCCCCTAAATACGATTTTTAATTTTTTGAATAACTGTAAATTAAATTTCAAAATAGTTGAGACAAACGGCATTATACTAAGAAAAATAAACTCTATAACATACTAAAATTTGAACAAAATCGTAAGAACCGTTTTCGAGGAAAATTTTCAAAATTTTTAATTTTCTGAATAACTTTGTAAATTAAATTTCAAAATAGTTGAGACAAACAGCAATATACTAAGAAAAATAAACTCTATAACATGCTAAAATTTCAACAAAATGTAACGAGCCGTTTTCGAAAAAAAAGTTCAAAATTTTTAATTTTTTGAATAATTTTGTAAATTAGATTTCTAAATAGTTGAGACAAACGGCATTATACTTAGAAAAATAAACTCTATAACATGCTAAAATTTCAACAAAATGTAACGAGCCGTTTTCGAAAAAAAATTCAAAATTTTTAAAATTAATTTAATTTTTAGAATAATTTTCTAAATTGGACTTCTAAATAGTTGAGACAAACGGCATTATACTTAGAAAAATAAACTCTATAACAAGCTAAAATTTGAACAAAATGTAACGAGCCGTTTTCGAAAAAAATTTCAAAAATTTTAAAATGGGAAAAGTACAAAGGCTATAGTCTTTGCACTTTTTTCGACAAAAAAATCGATTTTCTTAAAACTACAGCAAATGGCTTCAAACTTCTTATACACGTTAGTTATGAGCAAATTAAGGATTATTAGCCCCTAAATACGATTTTTAATTTTTCGCGAAAAATAGGAAAAGTACAAAGGCTATAGTCTTTGCACTTTTTTCGACAAAAAAATCGATTTTCTTAAAACTACAGCAAATGGCTTCAAACTTCTTATACACGTTAGTTATGAGCAAATTAAGGATTATTAGCCCCTAAAT
The DNA here is from genome assembly GCA_947652605.1 of Elmis aenea. Classification (NCBI taxonomy): domain Eukaryota; kingdom Metazoa; phylum Arthropoda; class Insecta; order Coleoptera; family Elmidae; genus Elmis; species Elmis aenea. The sequence continues at coordinate 12,293,746 of OX393579.1, forward strand.
ACGATTTTTAATTTTTTGAATAACTGTAAATTAAATTTCAAAATAGTTGAGACAAACGGCATTATACTAAGAAAAATAAACTCTATAACATACTAAAATTTGAACAAAATCGTAAGAGCCGTTTTCGAAAAAAATTTTCAAAATTTTCAAAATTTTTAATTTTGTGAATAATTTTGTAAATTAGACTTCTAAATAGTTGAGACAAACAGCATTATACTTAAAAAAATAAACTCTATAACATGCTAAAATTTTAACAAAATGTAACGAGCCGTTTTCGAAAAAAAAGTTCAAAATTTTCAAAATTAATTTAATTTTTAGAATAATTTTCTAAATTAGACTTCTAAATAGTTGAGACAAACGGCATTATACTTAGAAAAATAAACTCTATAACATGCTAAAATTTGAACAAAATGTAACGAGCCGTTTTCGAAAAAAATTTTCAAAATTTTCAAAATTTTTAATTTTGTGAATAATTTTGTAAATTAGACTTCTAAATAGTTGAGACAAACGGCATTATACTTAGAAAAATAAACTCTATAACATACTAAAATTTGAACAAAATGTAACGAGCCGTTTTCGAAAAAAGTTTCAAAATTTTCAAAATTAATTTAATTTTTAGAATAATTTTCTAAATTAGACTTCTAAATAGTTGAGACAAACGGCATTATACTTAGAAAAATAAACTCTATAACATGCTAAAATTTCAACAAAATGTAACGAGCCGTTTTCGAAAAAAAAGTTCAAAATTTTTAATTTTTTGAATAATTTTGTAAATTAGATTTCTAAATAGTTGAGACAAACGGCATTATACTTAGAAAAATAAACTCTATAACATGCTAAAATTTCAACAAAATGTAACGAGCCGTTTTCGAAAAAAAATTCAAAATTTTTAAAATTAATTTAATTTTTAGAATAATTTTCTAAATTGGACTTCTAAATAGTTGAGACAAACGGCATTATACTTAGAAAAATAAACTCTATAACAAGCTAAAATTTGAACAAAATGTAACGAGCCGTTTTCGAAAAAAATTTCAAAAATTTTAAAATGGGAAAAGTACAAAGGCTATAGTCTTTGCACTTTTTTCGACAAAAAAATCGATTTTCTTAAAACTACAGCAAATGGCTTCAAACTTCTTATACACGTTAGTTATGAGCAAATTAAGGATTATTAGCCCCTAAATACGATTTTTAATTTTTCGCGAAAAATAGGAAAAGTACAAAGGCTATAGTCTTTGCACTTTTTTCGACAAAAAAATCGATTTTCTTAAAACTACAGCAAATGGCTTCAAACTTCTTATACACGTTAGTTATGAGCAAATTAAGGATTATTAGCCCCTAAATACGATTTTTAATTTTTTGAATAACTGTAAATTAAATTTCAAAATAGTTGAGACAAACGGCATTATACTAAGAAAAATAAACTCTATAACATACTAAAATTTGAACAAAATCGTAAGAGCCGTTTTCGAAAAAAATTTTCAAAATTTTCAAAATTTTTAATTTTGTGAATAATTTTGTAAATTAGACTTCTAAATAGTTGAGACAAACAGCATTATACTTAAAAAAATAAACTCTATAACATGCTAAAATTTTAACAAAATGTAACGAGCCGTTTTCGAAAAAAAAGTTCAAAATTTTCAAAATTAATTTAATTTTTAGAATAATTTTCTAAATTAGACTTCTAAATAGTTGAGACAAACGGCATTATACTTAGAAAAATAAACTCTATAACATGCTAAAATTTGAACAAAATGTAACGAGCCGTTTTCGAAAAAAATTTCAAAAATTTTAAAATGGGAAAAGTACAAAGGCTATAGTCTTTGCACTTTTTTCGACAAAAAAATCGATTTTCTTAAAACTACAGCAAATGGCTTCAAACTTCTTATACACGTTAGTTATGAGCAAATTAAGGATTATTAGCCCCTAAATACGATTTTTAATTTTTCGCGAAAAATAGGAAAAGTACAAAGGCTATAGTCTTTGCACTTTTTTCGACAAAAAAATCGATTTTCTTAAAACTACAGCAAATGGCTTCAAACTTCTTATACACGTTAGTTATGAGCAAATTAAGGATTATTAGCCCCTAAATACGATTTTTAATTTTTTGAATAACTGTAAATTAAATTTCAAAATAGTTGAGACAAACGGCATTATACTAAGAAAAATAAACTCTATAACATACTAAAATTTGAACAAAATCGTAAGAACCGTTTTCGAGGAAAATTTTCAAAATTTTTAATTTTCTGAATAACTTTGTAAATTAAATTTCAAAATAGTTGAGACAAACAGCAATATACTAAGAAAAATAAACTCTATAACATGCTAAAATTTCAACAAAATGTAACGAGCCGTTTTCGAAAAAAAAGTTCAAAATTTTTAATTTTTTGAATAATTTTGTAAATTAGATTTCTAAATAGTTGAGACAAACGGCATTATACTTAGAAAAATAAACTCTATAACATGCTAAAATTTCAACAAAATGTAACGAGCCGTTTTCGAAAAAAAAGTTCAAAATTTTCAAAATTAATTTAATTTTTAGAATAATTTTCTAAATTAGACTTCTAAATAGTTGAGACAAACGGCATTATACTTAGAAAAATAAACTCTATAACATGCTAAAATTTGAACAAAATGTAACGAGCCGTTTTCGAAAAAAATTTCAAAAATTTTAAAATGGGAAAAGTACAAAGGCTATAGTCTTTGCACTTTTTTCGACAAAAAAATCGATTTTCTTAAAACTACAGCAAATGGCTTCAAACTTCTTATACACGTTAGTTATGAGCAAATTAAGGATTATTAGCCCCTAAATACGATTTTTAATTTTTCGCGAAAAATAGGAAAAGTACAAAGGCTATAGTCTTTGCACTTTTTTCGACAAAAAAATCGATTTTCTTAAAACTACAGCAAATGGCTTCAAACTTCTTATACACGTTAGTTATGAGCAAATTAAGGATTATTAGCCCCTAAATACGATTTTTAATTTTTTGAATAACTGTAAATTAAATTTCAAAATAGTTGAGACAAACGGCATTATACTAAGAAAAATAAACTCTATAACATACTAAAATTTGAACAAAATCGTAAGAACCGTTTTCGAGGAAAATTTTCAAAATTTTTAATTTTCTGAATAACTTTGTAAATTAAATTTCAAAATAGTTGAGACAAACAGCAATATACTAAGAAAAATAAACTCTATAACATGCTAAAATTTCAACAAAATGTAACGAGCCGTTTTCGAAAAAAAAGTTCAAAATTTTTAATTTTTTGAATAATTTTGTAAATTAGATTTCTAAATAGTTGAGACAAACGGCATTATACTTAGAAAAATAAACTCTATAACATGCTAAAATTTCAACAAAATGTAACGAGCCGTTTTCGAAAAAAAATTCAAAATTTTTAAAATTAATTTAATTTTTAGAATAATTTTCTAAATTGGACTTCTAAATAGTTGAGACAAACGGCATTATACTTAGAAAAATAAACTCTATAACAAGCTAAAATTTGAACAAAATGTAACGAGCCGTTTTCGAAAAAAAATTCAAAAATTTTAAAATGGGAAAAGTACAAAGGCTATAGTCTTTGCACTTTTTTCGACAAAAAAATCGATTTTCTTAAAACTACAGCAAATGGCTTCAAACTTCTTATACACGTTAGTTATGAGCAAATTAAGGATTATTAGCCCCTAAATACGATTTTTAATTTTTCGCGAAAAATAGGAAAAGTACAAAGGCTATAGTCTTTGCACTTTTTTCGACAAAAAAATCGATTTTCTTAAAACTACAGCAAATGGCTTCAAACTTCTTATACACGTTAGTTATGAGCAAATTAAGGATTATTAGCCCCTAAATACGATTTTTAATTTTTTGAATAACTGTAAATTAAATTTCAAAATAGTTGAGACAAACGGCATTATACTAAGAAAAATAAACTCTATAACATACTAAAATTTGAACAAAATCGTAAGAACCGTTTTCGAGGAAAATTTTCAAAATTTTTAATTTTCTGAATAACTTTGTAAATTAAATTTCAAAATAGTTGAGACAAACAGCAATATACTAAGAAAAATAAACTCTATAACATGCTAAAATTTCAACAAAATGTAACGAGCCGTTTTCGAAAAAAAAGTTCAAAATTTTTAATTTTTTGAATAATTTTGTAAATTAGATTTCTAAATAGTTGAGACAAACGGCATTATACTTAGAAAAATAAACTCTATAACATGCTAAAATTTCAACAAAATGTAACGAGCCGTTTTCGAAAAAAAATTCAAAATTTTTAAAATTAATTTAATTTTTAGAATAATTTTCTAAATTGGACTTCTAAATAGTTGAGACAAACGGCATTATACTTAGAAAAATAAACTCTATAACATGCTAAAATTTCAACAAAATGTAACGAGCCGTTTTCGAAAAAAAAGTTCAAAATTTTCAAAATTAATTTAATTTTTAGAATAATTTTCTAAATTGGACTTCTAAATAGTTGAGACAAACGGCATTATACTTAGAAAAATAAACTCTATAACATGCTAAAATTTCAACAAAATGTAACGAGCCGTTTTCGAAAAAAAAGTTCAAAATTTTTAATTTTTTGAATAATTTTGTAAATTAGATTTCTTAATAGTTGAGACAAACGGCATTATACTTAGAAAAATAAACTCTATAACCTGCTAAAATTTCAACAAAATGTAACGAGCCGTTTTCGAAAAAAAATTCAAAATTTTTAAAATTAATTTAATTTTTAGAATAATTTTCTAAATTGGACTTCTAAATAGTTGAGACAAACGGCATTATACTTAGAAAAATAAACTCCATAACAAGCTAAAATTTGAACAAAATGTAACGTGCCGTTTTCGAAAAAAATTTTCAAAATTTTCAAAATTTTTAATTTTGTGAATAATTTTGTAAATTAGACTTTTAAATAGTTGAGACAAACGGCATTATACTTAGAAAAGTAAACTCTATAACATGCTAAAATTTGAACAAAATGTAACGAGCCGTTTTCGAAAAAAAATTCAAAATTTTTAAAATTAATTTAATTTTTAGAATAATTTTCTAAATTGGACTTCTAAATAGTTGAGACAAACGGCATTATACTTAGAAAAATAAACTCTATAACATGCTAAAATTTGAACAAAATGTAACGTGCCGTTTTCGAAAAAAATTTTCAAAATTTTCAAAATTTTTAATTTTGTGAATAATTTTGTAAATTAGACTTCTAAATAGTTGAGACAAACGGCATTATACTTAGAAAAATAAACTCTATAACATACTAAAATTTGAACAAAATGTGACGAGCCGTTTTCGAAAAAAGTTTCAAAATTTTCAAAATTAATTTAATTTTTAGAATAATTTTCTAAATTAGACTTCTAAATAGTTGAGACAAACGGCATTATACTTAGAAAAATAAACTCTATAACATGCTAAAATTTGAACAAAATGTAACGTGCCGTTTTCGAAAAAAATTTTCAAAATTTTCAAAATTTTTAATTTTTGAATAATTTTGTAAATTAGACTTCTAAATAGTTGAGACAAACGGCATTATACTTATAAAAATAAACTCTATAACATGCTAAAATTTCAACAAAATGTAACGAGACGTTTTCGAAAAAAATTTTCAAAATTTTCAAACTTTTTAATTTTGTGAATAATTTTGTAAATTAGACTTTTAAATAGTTAAGACAAACGGCAATATACTTAGAAAAATAAACTCTATAACATGCTAAAATTCGAACAAAATGTAACGAGCCGTTTTCGAAAAAAAAATTCAAAATTTTCAAAATTAATTTAATTTTTAGAACAAATTTCTAAATTAGACTTCTAAATATACTTAGAAAAATAAACTCTATAACATGCTAAAATTTGAACAAAATGAGCCGAGCCGTTTTCGAAAAAAAAGTTCAAAATTTTTAATTTTTTGAATAATTTTGTAAATTAGATTTCTTAATAGTTGAGACAAACGGCATTATACTTAGAAAAATAAACTCTATAACCTGCTAAAATTTCAACAAAATGTAACGAGCCGTTTTCGAAAAAAAATTCAAAATTTTTAAAATTAATTTAATTTTTAGAATAATTTTCTAAATTGGACTTCTAAATAGTTGAGACAAACGGCATTATACTTAGAAAAATAAACTCCATAACAAGCTAAAATTTGAACAAAATGTAACGTGCCGTTTTCGAAAAAAATTTTCAAAATTTTCAAAATTTTTAATTTTGTGAATAATTTTGTAAATTAGACTTTTAAATAGTTGAGACAAACGGCATTATACTTAGAAAAGTAAACTCTATAACATGCTAAAATTTGAACAAAATGTAACGAGCCGTTTTCGAAAAAAAATTCAAAATTTTTAAAATTAATTTAATTTTTAGAATAATTTTCTAAATTGGACTTCTAAATAGTTGAGACAAACGGCATTATACTTAGAAAAATAAACTCTATAACATGCTAAAATTTGAACAAAATGTAACGTGCCGTTTTCGAAAAAAATTTTCAAAATTTTCAAAATTTTTAATTTTGTGAATAATTTTGTAAATTAGACTTCTAAATAGTTGAGACAAACGGCATTATACTTAGAAAAATAAACTCTATAACATACTAAAATTTGAACAAAATGTGACGAGCCGTTTTCGAAAAAAGTTTCAAAATTTTCAAAATTAATTTAATTTTTAGAATAATTTTCTAAATTAGACTTCTAAATAGTTGAGACAAACGGCATTATACTTAGAAAAATAAACTCTATAACATGCTAAAATTTGAACAAAATGTAACGTGCCGTTTTCGAAAAAAATTTTCAAAATTTTCAAAATTTTTAATTTTTGAATAATTTTGTAAATTAGACTTCTAAATAGTTGAGACAAACGGCATTATACTTATAAAAATAAACTCTATAACATGCTAAAATTTCAACAAAATGTAACGAGACGTTTTCGAAAAAAATTTTCAAAATTTTCAAACTTTTTAATTTTGTGAATAATTTTGTAAATTAGACTTTTAAATAGTTAAGACAAACGGCAATATACTTAGAAAAATAAACTCTATAACATGCTAAAATTCGAACAAAATGTAACGAGCCGTTTTCGAAAAAAAAATTCAAAATTTTCAAAATTAATTTAATTTTTAGAACAAATTTCTAAATTAGACTTCTAAATATACTTAGAAAAATAAACTCTATAACATGCTAAAATTTGAACAAAATGAGCCGAGCCGTTTTCGAAAAAAAAGTTCAAAATTTTTAATTTTTTGAATAATTTTGTAAATTAGATTTCTAAATAGTTGAGACAAACGGCAATATACTTAGCAAAATAAACTCTATAACATGCTAAAATTTCAACAAAATTTAACGAGCCGTTTTCGAAAAAAAAATTCAAAATTTTTAAAATTAATTTAATTTTTAGAATAATTTTCTAAATTGGACTTCTAAATAGTTGAGACAAACGGCATTATACTTAGAAAAATAAACTCTATAACATGCTAAAATTTCAACAAAATGTAACGTGCCGTTTTCGAAAAAAAATTTCAAAATTTTCAAAATTTTTAATTTTGTGAATAATTTTGTAAATTAGACTTCTAAATAGTTGAGACGAACGGCATTATACTTTGAAAAATAAACTCTATAACATGCTAAAATTTGAACAAAATGTAACGAGCCGTTTTCGAAAAAAAATTCAAAATTTTTAAAATTAATTTAATTTTTAGAATAATTTTCTAAATTAGACTTCTAAATAGTTGAGACAAACGGCATTATACTTAGAAAAATAAACTCTATAACATGCTAAAATTTGAACAAAATGTAACGAGCCGTTTTCGAAAAAAAAATTCAAAATTTTCAAAATTAATTTAATTTTTAGAATAATTTTCTAAATTAGACTTCTAAATAGTTTAGACAAACGGCATTATACTTAGAAAAATAAACTCTATAACATGCTAAAATTTGAACAAAATGTAACGAGCCGTTGTCGAAAAAAAATTTCAAAATTTTCAAAATTTTTAATTTTGTGAATAATTTTGTAAATTAGACTTCTAAATAGTTGAGACAAACGGCAATATACTTAGAAAAATAAACTCTATAACATGCTAAAATTTCAACAAAATGTAACGAGCCGTTTTCGAAAAAAATTTCAAAAATTTCAAAATGGAAAAAGTACAAAGGCTATAGTCTTTGCACTTTTTTCGACAAAAAAATCGATTTTCTTAAAACTACAGCAATCGGCTTCAAACTTCTTATACACGTTAGTTATGAGCAAGTTAAGAATTATTAGCCCCTAAATACGATTTTTAATTTTTTGAATAACTTTGTAAATTAAACTTCAAAATAGTTGAGACAAACGGCATTATACTAAGAAAAATAAACGCTATAACATACTAAAATTTGAACAAAATCGTAAAAGCCGTTTTCGAGAAACATTTTCAAAATTTTTAATTTTCTGAATAACTTTGTAAATTAAATTTCAAAATAGTTGAGACAAACGGCAATATACTTAGAAAAATAAACTCTATAACATGCTAAAATTTCAACAAAATGTAACGAGCCGTTTTCGAAAAAAAAGTTTAAATTTTCAAAATTTTTAATTTTGTGAATAATTTTGTAAATTAGACTTCTAAATAGTTGAGACAAACGGCATTATACTTAGAAAAATAAACTCTATAACATGATAAAATTTGAACAAAATGTAACGAGCCGTTTTCGAAAAAAAATTTCAAAATTTTTAAAATTTTTAATTTTGTAAATTAGACTTTTAAATAGTTGAGACAAACGGCAATATACTTAGAAAAATAAACTCTATAACATGCTAAAATTCGAACAAAATGTAACGAGCCGTTTTCGAAAAAAAATTTCAAAATTTTCAAAATTAATTTAATTTTTAGAATAATTTTCTAAATTAGACTTCTAAATAGTTGAGACAAACGGCATTATACTTAGAAAAATAAACTCTATAACATGCTAAAATTTCAACAAAATGTAACGAGCCGTTTTCGAAAAAAATTTCAAAAATTTCAAAATGGAAAAAGTACAAAGGCTATAGTCTTTGCACTTTTTTCGACAAAAAAATCGATTTTCTTAAAACTACAGCAATCGGCTTCAAACTTCTTATACACGTTAGTTATGAGCAAGTTAAGAATTATTAGCCCCTAAATACGATTTTTAATTTTTTGAATAACTTTGTAAATTAAACTTCAAAATAGTTGAGACAAACGGCATTATACTAAGAAAAATAAACGCTATAACATACTAAAATTTGAACAAAATCGTAAAAGCCGTTTTCGAGAAAAATTTTCAAAATTTTTAATTTTCTGAATAACTTTGTAAATTAAATTTTAAAATAGTTGAGACAAACGGCAATATACTTAGAAAAATAAACTCTATAACATGCTAAAATTTCAACAAAATGTAACGAGCCGTTTTCGAAAAAAATTTCAAAAATTTTAAAATGGGAAAAGTACAAAGGCTATAGTCTTTGCACTTTTTTCGACAAAAAAATCGATTTTCTTAAAACTACAGCAAATGGCTTCAAACTTCTTATACACGTTAGTTATGAGCAAATTAAGGATTATTAGCCCCTAAATACGATTTTTAATTTTTTGAATAACTGTAAATTAAATTTCAAAATAGTTGAGACAAACGGCATTATACTAAGAAAAATAAACTCTATAACATACTAAAATTTGAACAAAATCGTAAGAACCGTTTTCGAGGAAAATTTTCAAAATTTTTAATTTTGTGAATAATTTTGTAAATTAGACTTCTAAATAGTTGAGACAAACGGCATTATACTTAGAAAAATAAACTCTATAACATGATAAAATTTGAACAAAATGTAACGAGCCGTTTTCGAAAAAAAATTCAAAATTTTTAAAATTTTTAATTTTGTAAATTAGACTTTTAAATAGTTGAGACAAACGGCAATATACTTAGAAAAATAAACTCTATAACATGCTAAAATTCGAACAAAATGTAACGAGCCGTTTTCGAAAAAAAATTTCAAAATTTTCAAAATTAATTTAATTTTTAGAATAATTTTCTAAATTAGACTTCTAAATAGTTGAGACAAACGGCATTATACTTAGAAAAATAAACTCTATAACATGCTAAAATTTCAACAAAATGTAACGAGCCGTTTTCGAAAAAAATTTCAAAAATTTCAAAATGGAAAAAGTACAAAGGCTATAGTCTTTGCACTTTTTTCGACAAAAAAATCGATTTTCTTAAAACTACAGCAATCGGCTTCAAACTTCTTATACACGTTAGTTATGAGCAAGTTAAGAATTATTAGCCCCTAAATACGATTTTTAATTTTTTGAATAACTTTGTAAATTAAACTTCAAAATAGTTGAGACAAACGGCATTATACTAAGAAAAATAAACGCTATAACATACTAAAATTTGAACAAAATCGTAAAAGCCGTTTTCGAGAAAAATTTTCAAAATTTTTAATTTTCTGAATAACTTTGTAAATTAAATTTTAAAATAGTTGAGACAAACGGCAATATACTTAGAAAAATAAACTCTATAACATGCTAAAATTTCAACAAAATGTAACGAGCCGTTTTCGAAAAAAATTTCAAAAATTTTAAAATGGGAAAAGTACAAAGGCTATAGTCTTTGCACTTTTTTCGACAAAAAAATCGATTTTCTTAAAACTACAGCAAATGGCTTCAAACTTCTTATACACGTTAGTTATGAGCAAATTAAGGATTATTAGCCCCTAAATACGATTTTTAATTTTTTGAATAACTGTAAATTAAATTTCAAAATAGTTGAGACAAACGGCATTATACTAAGAAAAATAAACTCTATAACATACTAAAATTTGAACAAAATCGTAAGAACCGTTTTCGAGGAAAATTTTCAAAATTTTTAATTTTCTGAATAACTTTGTAAATTAAATTTCAAAATAGTTGAGACAAACAGCAATATACTAAGAAAAATAAACTCTATAACATGCTAAAATTTCAACAAAATGTAACGAGCCGTTTTCGAAAAAAAAGTTCAAAATTTTTAATTTTTTGAATAATTTTGTAAATTAGATTTCTAAATAGTTGAGACAAACGGCATTATACTTAGAAAAATAAACTCTATAACATGCTAAAATTTGAACAAAATGTAATGAGCCGTTTTCGAAAAAAAATTCAAAATTTTTAAAATTAATTTAATTTTTAGAATAATTTTCTAAATTGGACTTCTAAATAGTTGAGACAAACGGCATTATACTAAGAAAAATAAACTCTATAACATGCTAAAATTTGAACAAAATGTAACGAGCCGTTTTCGAAAAAAATTTTCAAAATTTTCAAAATTTTTAATTTTGTGAATAATTTTGTAAATTAGACTTCTAAATAGTTGAGACAAACGGCATTATACTTAGAAAAGTAAACTCTATAACATGCTAAAATTTGAACAAAATGTAACGAGCCGTTTTCGAAAAAAAATTTCAAAATTTTCAAAATTTTTAATTTTGTGAATAATTTTGTAAATTAGACTTTTAAATAGTTTAAACAAACAGCATTATACTTGGAAAAGTAAACTCTATAACATGCTAAAATTTGAACAAAATGTAACGAGCCGTTTTCGAAAAAAAATTCAAAATTTTTAAAATTAATTTAATTTTTAGAATAATTTTCTAAATTGGACTTCTAAATAGTTGAGACAAACGGCATTATACTTAGAAAAATAAACTCTATAACATGCTAAAATTTAAACAAAATGTAACGTGCCGTTTTCGAAAAAAATTTTCAAAATTTTCAAAATTTTTAATTTTGTGAATAATTTTGTAAATTAGACTTCTAAATAGTTGAGACAAACGGCATTATACTTAGAAAAATAAACTCTATAACATACTAAAATTTGAACAAAATGTAACGAGCCGTTTTCGAAAAAAGTTTCAAAATTTTCAAAATTAATTTAATTTTTAGAATAATTTTCTAAATTAGACTTCTAAATAGTTGAGACAAACGGCATTATACTTAGAAAAATAAACTCTATAACATGCTAAAATTTCAACAAAATGTAACGAGCCGTTTTCGAAAAAAAAGTTCAAAATTTTTAATTTTTTGAATAATTTTGTAAATTAGATTTCTAAATAGTTGAGACAAACGGCATTATACTTAGAAAAATAAACTCTATAACATGCTAAAATTTGAACAAAATGTAACGAGCCGTTTTCGAAAAAAAAATTCAAAATTTTCAAAATTAATTTAATTTTTAGAATAATTTTCTAAATTAGACTTCTAAATAGTTGAGACAAACGGCATTATACTTAGAAAAATAAACTCTATAACATGCTAAAATTGAACAAAATGTAACGAGCCGTTTTCGAAAAAAATTTCAAAAATTTTAAAATGGGAAAAGTACAAAGGCTATAGTCTTTGCACTTTTTTCGACAAAAAAATCGATTTTCTTAAAACTACAGCAAATGGCTTCAAACTTCTTATACACGTTAGTTATGAGCAAATTAAGGATTATTAGCCCCTAAATACGATTTTTAATTTTTTGAATAACTGTAAATTAAATTTCAAAATAGTTGAGACAAACGGCATTATACTAAGAAAAATAAACTCTATAACATACTAAAATTTGAACAAAATCGTAAGAACCGTTTTCGAGGAAAATTTTCAAAATTTTTAATTTTCTGAATAACTTTGTAAATTAAATTTCAAAATAGTTGAGACAAACAGCAATATACTAAGAAAAATAAACTCTATAACATGCTAAAATTTCAACAAAATGTAACGAGCCGTTTTCGAAAAAAAAGTTCAAAATTTTTAATTTTTTGAATAATTTTGTAAATTAGATTTCTAAATAGTTGAGACAAACGGCATTATACTTAGAAAAATAAACTCTATAACATGCTAAAATTTGAACAAAATGTAATGAGCCGTTTTCGAAAAAAAATTCAAAATTTTTAAAATTAATTTAATTTTTAGAATAATTTTCTAAATTGGACTTCTAAATAGTTGAGACAAACGGCATTATACTAAGAAAAATAAACTCTATAACATGCTAAAATTTGAACAAAATGTAACGAGCCGTTTTCGAAAAAAATTTTCAAAATTTTTAATTTTGTGAATAATTTTGTAAATTAGACTTCTAAATAGTTGAGACAAACGGCATTATACTTAGAAAAGTAAACTCTATAACATGCTAAAATTTGAACAAAATGTAACGAGCCGTTTTCGAAAAAAATTTTCAAAATTTTCAAAATTTTTAATTTTGTGAATAATTTTGTAAATTAGACTTTTAAATAGTTTAAACAAACGGCATTATACTTAGAAAAGTAAACTCTATAACATGCTAAAATTTGAACAAAATGTAACGAGCCGTTTTCGAAAAAAAATTCAAAATTTTTAAAATTAATTTAATTTTTAGAATAATTTTCTAAATTGGACTTCTAAATAGTTGAGACAAACGGCATTATACTTAGAAAAATAAACTCTATAACATGCTAAAATTTCAACAAAATGTAACGAGCCGTTTTCGAAAAAAAAGTTCAAAATTTTTAATTTTTTGAATAATTTTGTAAATTAGATTTCTAAATAGTTGAGACAAACGGCATTATACTTAGAAAAATAAACTCTATAACATGCTAAAATTTGAACAAAATGTAACGAGCCGTTTTCGAAAAAAAAATTCAAAATTTTCAAAATTAATTTAATTTTTAGAATAATTTTCTAAATTAGACTTCTAAATAGTTGAGACAAACGGCATTATACTTAGAAAAATAAACTCTATAACATGCTAAAATTTGAACAAAATGTAACAAGCCGTTTTCGAAAAAAATTTCAAAAATTTTAAAATGGGAAAAGTACAAAGGCTATAGTCTTTGCACTTTTTTCGACAAAAAAATCGATTTTCTTAAAACTACAGCAAATGGCTTCAAACTTCTTATACACGTTAGTTATGAGCAAATTAAGGATTATTAGCCCCTAAATACGATTTTTAATTTTTTGAATAACTGTAAATTAAATTTCAAAATAGTTGAGACAAACGGCATTATACTAAGAAAAATAAACTCTATAACATACTAAAATTTGAACAAAATCGTAAGAACCGTTTTCGAGGAAAATTTTCAAAATTTTTAATTTTCTGAATAACTTTGTAAATTAAATTTCAAAATAGTTGAGACAAACGGCAATATACTTAGAAAAATAAACTCTATAACATGCTAAAATTTCAACAAAATGTAACGAGCCGTTTTCGAAAAAAAAGTTTAAAATTTTCAAAATTAATTTAATTTTTAGAATAATTTTCTAAATTAGACTTCTAAATAGTTGAGACAAACGGCATTATACTTAGAAAAATAAACTCTATAACATGCTAAAATTTGAACAAAATGTAACGAGCCGTTTTCGAAAAAAATTTCAAAAATTTTAAAATGGGAAAAGTACAAAGGCTATAGTCTTTGCACTTTTTTCGACAAAAAAATCGATTTTCTTAAAACTACAGCAAATGGCTTCAAACTTCTTATACACGTTAGTTATGAGCAAATTAAGGATTATTAGCCCCTAAATACGATTTTTAATTTTTTGAATAACTGTAAATTAAATTTCAAAATAGTTGAGACAAACGGCATTATACTAAGAAAAATAAACTCTATAACATACTAAAATTTGAACAAAATCGTAAGAACCGTTTTCGAGGAAAATTTTCAAAATTTTTAATTTTCTGAATAACTTTGTAAATTAAATTTCAAAATAGTTGAGACAAACAGCAATATACTAAGAAAAATAAACTCTATAACATGCTAAAATTTCAACAAAATGTAACGAGCCGTTTTCGAAAAAAAAGTTCAAAATTTTTAATTTTTTGAATAATTTTGTAAATTAGATTTCTAAATAGTTGAGACAAACGGCATTATACTTAGAAAAATAAACTCTATAACATGCTAAAATTTGAACAAAATGTAATGAGCCGTTTTCGAAAAAAAATTCAAAATTTTTAAAATTAATTTAATTTTTAGAATAATTTTCTAAATTGGACTTCTAAATAGTTGAGACAAACGGCATTATACTAAGAAAAATAAACTCTATAACATGCTAAAATTTGAACAAAATGTAACGAGCCGTTTTCGAAAAAAATTTTCAAAATTTTTAATTTTGTGAATAATTTTGTAAATTAGACTTCTAAATAGTTGAGACAAACGGCATTATACTTAGAAAAGTAAACTCTATAACATGCTAAAATTTGAACAAAATGTAACGAGCCGTTTTCGAAAAAAATTTTCAAAATTTTCAAAATTTTTAATTTTGTGAATAATTTTGTAAATTAGACTTTTAAATAGTTTAAACAAACGGCATTATACTTAGAAAAGTAAACTCTATAACATGCTAAAATTTGAACAAAATGTAACGAGCCGTTTTCGAAAAAAATTTTCAAAATTTTCAAAATTTTTAATTTTGTGAATAATTTTGTAAATTAGACTTTTAAATAGTTTAAACAAACGGCATTATACTTAGAAAAGTAAACTCTATAACATGCTAAAATTTGAACAAAATGTAACGAGCCGTTTTCGAAAAAAAATTCAAAATTTTTAAAATTAATTTAATTTTTAGAATAATTTTCTAAATTGGACTTCTAAATAGTTGAGACAAACGGCATTATACTTAGAAAAATAAACTCTATAACATGCTAAAATTTCAACAAAATGTAACGAGCCGTTTTCGAAAAAAAAGTTCAAAATTTTTAATTTTTTGAATAATTTTGTAAATTAGATTTCTAAATAGTTGAGACAAACGGCATTATACTTAGAAAAATAAACTCTATAACATGCTAAAATTTGAACAAAATGTAACGAGCCGTTTTCGAAAAAAAAATTCAAAATTTTCAAAATTAATTTAATTTTTAGAATAATTTTCTAAATTAGACTTCTAAATAGTTGAGACAAACGGCATTATACTTAGAAAAATAAACTCTATAACATGCTAAAATTTGAACAAAATGTAACAAGCCGTTTTCGAAAAAAATTTCAAAAATTTTAAAATGGGAAAAGTACAAAGGCTATAGTCTTTGCACTTTTTTCGACAAAAAAATCGATTTTCTTAAAACTACAGCAAATGGCTTCAAACTTCTTATACACGTTAGTTATGAGCAAATTAAGGATTATTAGCCCCTAAATACGATTTTTAATTTTTTGAATAACTGTAAATTAAATTTCAAAATAGTTGAGACAAACGGCATTATACTAAGAAAAATAAACTCTATAACATACTAAAATTTGAACAAAATCGTAAGAACCGTTTTCGAGGAAAATTTTCAAAATTTTTAATTTTCTGAATAACTTTGTAAATTAAATTTCAAAATAGTTGAGACAAACGGCAATATACTTAGAAAAATAAACTCTATAACATGCTAAAATTTCAACAAAATGTAACGAGCCGTTTTCGAAAAAAAAGTTCAAAATTTTTAATTTTTTGAATAATTTTGTAAATTAGATTTCTAAATAGTTGAGACAAACGGCATTATACTTAGAAAAATAAACTCTATAACATGCTAAAATTTGAACAAAATGTAACGAGCCGTTTTCGAAAAAAAAATTCAAAATTTTCAAAATTAATTTAATTTTTAGAATAATTTTCTAAATTAGACTTCTAAATAGTTGAGACAAACGGCATTATACTTAGAAAAATAAACTCTATAACATGCTAAAATTTGAACAAAATGTAACGAGCCGTTTTCGAAAAAAATTTCAAAAATTTTAAAATGGGAAAAGTACAAAGGCTATAGTCTTTGCACTTTTTTCGACAAAAAAATCGATTTTCTTAAAACTACAGCAAATGGCTTCAAACTTCTTATACACGTTAGTTATGAGCAAATTAAGGATTATTAGCCCCTAAATACGATTTTTAATTTTTTGAATAACTGTAAATTAAATTTCAAAATAGTTGAGACAAACGGCATTATACTAAGAAAAATAAACTCTATAACATACTAAAATTTGAACAAAATCGTAAGAACCGTTTTCGAGGAAAATTTTCAAAATTTTTAATTTTCTGAATAACTTTGTAAATTAAATTTCAAAATAGTTGAGACAAACAGCAATATACTAAGAAAAATAAACTCTATAACATGCTAAAATTTCAACAAAATGTAACGAGCCGTTTTCGAAAAAAAAGTTCAAAATTTTTAATTTTTTGAATAATTTTGTAAATTAGATTTCTAAATAGTTGAGACAAACGGCATTATACTTAGAAAAATAAACTCTATAACATGCTAAAATTTGAACAAAATGTAATGAGCCGTTTTCGAAAAAAAATTCAAAATTTTTAAAATTAATTTAATTTTTAGAATAATTTTCTAAATTGGACTTCTAAATAGTTGAGACAAACGGCATTATACTAAGAAAAATAAACTCTATAACATGCTAAAATTTGAACAAAATGTAACGAGCCGTTTTCGAAAAAAATTTTCAAAATTTTTAATTTTGTGAATAATTTTGTAAATTAGACTTCTAAATAGTTGAGACAAACGGCATTATACTTAGAAAAGTAAACTCTATAACATGCTAAAATTTGAACAAAATGTAACGAGCCGTTTTCGAAAAAAATTTTCAAAATTTTCAAAATTTTTAATTTTGTGAATAATTTTGTAAATTAGACTTTTAAATAGTTTAAACAAACGGCATTATACTTAGAAAAGTAAACTCTATAACATGCTAAAATTTGAACAAAATGTAACGAGCCGTTTTCGAAAAAAATTTTCAAAATTTTCAAAATTTTTAATTTTGTGAATAATTTTGTAAATTAGACTTTTAAATAGTTTAAACAAACGGCATTATACTTAGAAAAGTAAACTCTATAACATGCTAAAATTTGAACAAAATGTAACGAGCCGTTTTCGAAAAAAAATTCAAAATTTTTAAAATTAATTTAATTTTTAGAATAATTTTCTAAATTGGACTTCTAAATAGTTGAGACAAACGGCATTATACTTAGAAAAATAAACTCTATAACATGCTAAAATTTCAACAAAATGTAACGAGCCGTTTTCGAAAAAAAAGTTCAAAATTTTTAATTTTTTGAATAATTTTGTAAATTAGATTTCTAAATAGTTGAGACAAACGGCATTATACTTAGAAAAATAAACTCTATAACATGCTAAAATTTGAACAAAATGTAACGAGCCGTTTTCGAAAAAAAAATTCAAAATTTTCAAAATTAATTTAATTTTTAGAATAATTTTCTAAATTAGACTTCTAAATAGTTGAGACAAACGGCATTATACTTAGAAAAATAAACTCTATAACATGCTAAAATTTGAACAAAATGTAACAAGCCGTTTTCGAAAAAAATTTCAAAAATTTTAAAATGGGAAAAGTACAAAGGCTATAGTCTTTGCACTTTTTTCGACAAAAAAATCGATTTTCTTAAAACTACAGCAAATGGCTTCAAACTTCTTATACACGTTAGTTATGAGCAAATTAAGGATTATTAGCCCCTAAATACGATTTTTAATTTTTTGAATAACTGTAAATTAAATTTCAAAATAGTTGAGACAAACGGCATTATACTAAGAAAAATAAACTCTATAACATACTAAAATTTGAACAAAATCGTAAGAACCGTTTTCGAGGAAAATTTTCAAAATTTTTAATTTTCTGAATAACTTTGTAAATTAAATTTCAAAATAGTTGAGACAAACGGCAATATACTTAGAAAAATAAACTCTATAACATGCTAAAATTTCAACAAAATGTAACGAGCCGTTTTCGAAAAAAAAGTTCAAAATTTTTAATTTTTTGAATAATTTTGTAAATTAGATTTCTAAATAGTTGAGACAAACGGCATTATACTTAGAAAAATAAACTCTATAACATGCTAAAATTTGAACAAAATGTAACGAGCCGTTTTCGAAAAAAAAATTCAAAATTTTCAAAATTAATTTAATTTTTAGAATAATTTTCTAAATTAGACTTCTAAATAGTTGAGACAAACGGCATTATACTTAGAAAAATAAACTCTATAACATGCTAAAATTTGAACAAAATGTAACGAGCCGTTTTCGAAAAAAATTTCAAAAATTTTAAAATGGGAAAAGTACAAAGGCTATAGTCTTTGCACTTTTTTCGACAAAAAAATCGATTTTCTTAAAACTACAGCAAATGGCTTCAAACTTCTTATACACGTTAGTTATGAGCAAATTAAGGATTATTAGCCCCTAAATACGATTTTTAATTTTTTGAATAACTGTAAATTAAATTTCAAAATAGTTGAGACAAACGGCATTATACTAAGAAAAATAAACTCTATAACATACTAAAATTTGAACAAAATCGTAAGAACCGTTTTCGAGGAAAATTTTCAAAATTTTTAATTTTCTGAATAACTTTGTAAATTAAATTTCAAAATAGTTGAGACAAACAGCAATATACTAAGAAAAATAAACTCTATAACATGCTAAAATTTCAACAAAATGTAACGAGCCGTTTTCGAAAAAAAAGTTCAAAATTTTTAATTTTTTGAATAATTTTGTAAATTAGATTTCTAAATAGTTGAGACAAACGGCATTATACTTAGAAAAATAAACTCTATAACATGCTAAAATTTGAACAAAATGTAATGAGCCGTTTTCGAAAAAAAATTCAAAATTTTTAAAATTAATTTAATTTTTAGAATAATTTTCTAAATTGGACTTCTAAATAGTTGAGACAAACGGCATTATACTAAGAAAAATAAACTCTATAACATGCTAAAATTTGAACAAAATGTAACGAGCCGTTTTCGAAAAAAATTTTCAAAATTTTTAATTTTGTGAATAATTTTGTAAATTAGACTTCTAAATAGTTGAGACAAACGGCATTATACTTAGAAAAGTAAACTCTATAACATGCTAAAATTTGAACAAAATGTAACGAGCCGTTTTCGAAAAAAATTTTCAAAATTTTCAAAATTTTTAATTTTGTGAATAATTTTGTAAATTAGACTTTTAAATAGTTTAAACAAACGGCATTATACTTAGAAAAGTAAACTCTATAACATGCTAAAATTTGAACAAAATGTAACGAGCCGTTTTCGAAAAAAATTTTCAAAATTTTCAAAATTTTTAATTTTGTGAATAATTTTGTAAATTAGACTTTTAAATAGTTTAAACAAACGGCATTATACTTAGAAAAGTAAACTCTATAACATGCTAAAATTTGAACAAAATGTAACGAGCCGTTTTCGAAAAAAAATTCAAAATTTTTAAAATTAATTTAATTTTTAGAATAATTTTCTAAATTGGACTTCTAAATAGTTGAGACAAACGGCATTATACTTAGAAAAATAAACTCTATAACATGCTAAAATTTCAACAAAATGTAACGAGCCGTTTTCGAAAAAAAAGTTCAAAATTTTTAATTTTTTGAATAATTTTGTAAATTAGATTTCTAAATAGTTGAGACAAACGGCATTATACTTAGAAAAATAAACTCTATAACATGCTAAAATTTGAACAAAATGTAACGAGCCGTTTTCGAAAAAAAAATTCAAAATTTTCAAAATTAATTTAATTTTTAGAATAATTTTCTAAATTAGACTTCTAAATAGTTGAGACAAACGGCATTATACTTAGAAAAATAAACTCTATAACATGCTAAAATTTGAACAAAATGTAACAAGCCGTTTTCGAAAAAAATTTCAAAAATTTTAAAATGGGAAAAGTACAAAGGCTATAGTCTTTGCACTTTTTTCGACAAAAAAATCGATTTTCTTAAAACTACAGCAAATGGCTTCAAACTTCTTATACACGTTAGTTATGAGCAAATTAAGGATTATTAGCCCCTAAATACGATTTTTAATTTTTTGAATAACTGTAAATTAAATTTCAAAATAGTTGAGACAAACGGCATTATACTAAGAAAAATAAACTCTATAACATACTAAAATTTGAACAAAATCGTAAGAACCGTTTTCGAGGAAAATTTTCAAAATTTTTAATTTTCTGAATAACTTTGTAAATTAAATTTCAAAATAGTTGAGACAAACGGCAATATACTTAGAAAAATAAACTCTATAACATGCTAAAATTTCAACAAAATGTAACGAGCCGTTTTCGAAAAAAAAGTTCAAAATTTTTAATTTTTTGAATAATTTTGTAAATTAGATTTCTAAATAGTTGAGACAAACGGCATTATACTTAGAAAAATAAACTCTATAACATGCTAAAATTTGAACAAAATGTAACGAGCCGTTTTCGAAAAAAAAATTCAAAATTTTCAAAATTAATTTAATTTTTAGAATAATTTTCTAAATTAGACTTCTAAATAGTTGAGACAAACGGCATTATACTTAGAAAAATAAACTCTATAACATGCTAAAATTTGAACAAAATGTAACGAGCCGTTTTCGAAAAAAATTTCAAAAATTTTAAAATGGGAAAAGTACAAAGGCTATAGTCTTTGCACTTTTTTCGACAAAAAAATCGATTTTCTTAAAACTACAGCAAATGGCTTCAAACTTCTTATACACGTTAGTTATGAGCAAATTAAGGATTATTAGCCCCTAAATACGATTTTTAATTTTTTGAATAACTGTAAATTAAATTTCAAAATAGTTGAGACAAACGGCATTATACTAAGAAAAATAAACTCTATAACATACTAAAATTTGAACAAAATCGTAAGAACCGTTTTCGAGGAAAATTTTCAAAATTTTTAATTTTCTGAATAACTTTGTAAATTAAATTTCAAAATAGTTGAGACAAACAGCAATATACTAAGAAAAATAAACTCTATAACATGCTAAAATTTCAACAAAATGTAACGAGCCGTTTTCGAAAAAAAAGTTCAAAATTTTTAATTTTTTGAATAATTTTGTAAATTAGATTTCTAAATAGTTGAGACAAACGGCATTATACTTAGAAAAATAAACTCTATAACATGCTAAAATTTCAACAAAATGTAACGAGCCGTTTTCGAAAAAAAATTCAAAATTTTTAAAATTAATTTAATTTTTAGAATAATTTTCTAAATTGGACTTCTAAATAGTTGAGACAAACGGCATTATACTTAGAAAAATAAACTCTATAACATGCTAAAATTTCAACAAAATGTAACGAGCCGTTTTCGAAAAAAAAGTTCAAAATTTTCAAAATTAATTTAATTTTTAGAATAATTTTCTAAATTGGACTTCTAAATAGTTGAGACAAACGGCATTATACTTAGAAAAATAAACTCTATAACATGCTAAAATTTCAACAAAATGTAACGAGCCGTTTTCGAAAAAAAAGTTCAAAATTTTTAATTTTTTGAATAATTTTGTAAATTAGATTTCTTAATAGTTGAGACAAACGGCATTATACTTAGAAAAATAAACTCTATAACCTGCTAAAATTTCAACAAAATGTAACGAGCCGTTTTCGAAAAAAAATTCAAAATTTTTAAAATTAATTTAATTTTTAGAATAATTTTCTAAATTGGACTTCTAAATAGTTGAGACAAACGGCATTATACTTAGAAAAATAAACTCCATAACAAGCTAAAATTTGAACAAAATGTAACGTGCCGTTTTCGAAAAAAATTTTCAAAATTTTCAAAATTTTTAATTTTGTGAATAATTTTGTAAATTAGACTTTTAAATAGTTGAGACAAACGGCATTATACTTAGAAAAGTAAACTCTATAACATGCTAAAATTTGAACAAAATGTAACGAGCCGTTTTCGAAAAAAAATTCAAAATTTTTAAAATTAATTTAATTTTTAGAATAATTTTCTAAATTGGACTTCTAAATAGTTGAGACAAACGGCATTATACTTAGAAAAATAAACTCTATAACATGCTAAAATTTGAACAAAATGTAACGTGCCGTTTTCGAAAAAAATTTTCAAAATTTTCAAAATTTTTAATTTTGTGAATAATTTTGTAAATTAGACTTCTAAATAGTTGAGACAAACGGCATTATACTTAGAAAAATAAACTCTATAACATACTAAAATTTGAACAAAATGTGACGAGCCGTTTTCGAAAAAAGTTTCAAAATTTTCAAAATTAATTTAATTTTTAGAATAATTTTCTAAATTAGACTTCTAAATAGTTGAGACAAACGGCATTATACTTAGAAAAATAAACTCTATAACATGCTAAAATTTGAACAAAATGTAACGTGCCGTTTTCGAAAAAAATTTTCAAAATTTTCAAAATTTTTAATTTTTGAATAATTTTGTAAATTAGACTTCTAAATAGTTGAGACAAACGGCATTATACTTATAAAAATAAACTCTATAACATGCTAAAATTTCAACAAAATGTAACGAGACGTTTTCGAAAAAAATTTTCAAAATTTTCAAACTTTTTAATTTTGTGAATAATTTTGTAAATTAGACTTTTAAATAGTTAAGACAAACGGCAATATACTTAGAAAAATAAACTCTATAACATGCTAAAATTCGAACAAAATGTAACGAGCCGTTTTCGAAAAAAAAATTCAAAATTTTCAAAATTAATTTAATTTTTAGAACAAATTTCTAAATTAGACTTCTAAATATACTTAGAAAAATAAACTCTATAACATGCTAAAATTTGAACAAAATGAGCCGAGCCGTTTTCGAAAAAAAAGTTCAAAATTTTTAATTTTTTGAATAATTTTGTAAATTAGATTTCTTAATAGTTGAGACAAACGGCATTATACTTAGAAAAATAAACTCTATAACCTGCTAAAATTTCAACAAAATGTAACGAGCCGTTTTCGAAAAAAAATTCAAAATTTTTAAAATTAATTTAATTTTTAGAATAATTTTCTAAATTGGACTTCTAAATAGTTGAGACAAACGGCATTATACTTAGAAAAATAAACTCCATAACAAGCTAAAATTTGAACAAAATGTAACGTGCCGTTTTCGAAAAAAATTTTCAAAATTTTCAAAATTTTTAATTTTGTGAATAATTTTGTAAATTAGACTTTTAAATAGTTGAGACAAACGGCATTATACTTAGAAAAGTAAACTCTATAACATGCTAAAATTTGAACAAAATGTAACGAGCCGTTTTCGAAAAAAAATTCAAAATTTTTAAAATTAATTTAATTTTTAGAATAATTTTCTAAATTGGACTTCTAAATAGTTGAGACAAACGGCATTATACTTAGAAAAATAAACTCTATAACATGCTAAAATTTGAACAAAATGTAACGTGCCGTTTTCGAAAAAAATTTTCAAAATTTTCAAAATTTTTAATTTTGTGAATAATTTTGTAAATTAGACTTCTAAATAGTTGAGACAAACGGCATTATACTTAGAAAAATAAACTCTATAACATACTAAAATTTGAACAAAATGTGACGAGCCGTTTTCGAAAAAAGTTTCAAAATTTTCAAAATTAATTTAATTTTTAGAATAATTTTCTAAATTAGACTTCTAAATAGTTGAGACAAACGGCATTATACTTAGAAAAATAAACTCTATAACATGCTAAAATTTGAACAAAATGTAACGTGCCGTTTTCGAAAAAAATTTTCAAAATTTTCAAAATTTTTAATTTTTGAATAATTTTGTAAATTAGACTTCTAAATAGTTGAGACAAACGGCATTATACTTATAAAAATAAACTCTATAACATGCTAAAATTTCAACAAAATGTAACGAGACGTTTTCGAAAAAAATTTTCAAAATTTTCAAACTTTTTAATTTTGTGAATAATTTTGTAAATTAGACTTTTAAATAGTTAAGACAAACGGCAATATACTTAGAAAAATAAACTCTATAACATGCTAAAATTCGAACAAAATGTAACGAGCCGTTTTCGAAAAAAAAATTCAAAATTTTCAAAATTAATTTAATTTTTAGAACAAATTTCTAAATTAGACTTCTAAATATACTTAGAAAAATAAACTCTATAACATGCTAAAATTTGAACAAAATGAGCCGAGCCGTTTTCGAAAAAAAAGTTCAAAATTTTTAATTTTTTGAATAATTTTGTAAATTAGATTTCTAAATAGTTGAGACAAACGGCAATATACTTAGCAAAATAAACTCTATAACATGCTAAAATTTCAACAAAATTTAACGAGCCGTTTTCGAAAAAAAAATTCAAAATTTTTAAAATTAATTTAATTTTTAGAATAATTTTCTAAATTGGACTTCTAAATAGTTGAGACAAACGGCATTATACTTAGAAAAATAAACTCTATAACATGCTAAAATTTCAACAAAATGTAACGTGCCGTTTTCGAAAAAAAATTTCAAAATTTTCAAAATTTTTAATTTTGTGAATAATTTTGTAAATTAGACTTCTAAATAGTTGAGACGAACGGCATTATACTTTGAAAAATAAACTCTATAACATGCTAAAATTTGAACAAAATGTAACGAGCCGTTTTCGAAAAAAAATTCAAAATTTTTAAAATTAATTTAATTTTTAGAATAATTTTCTAAATTAGACTTCTAAATAGTTGAGACAAACGGCATTATACTTAGAAAAATAAACTCTATAACATGCTAAAATTTGAACAAAATGTAACGAGCCGTTTTCGAAAAAAAAATTCAAAATTTTCAAAATTAATTTAATTTTTAGAATAATTTTCTAAATTAGACTTCTAAATAGTTTAGACAAACGGCATTATACTTAGAAAAATAAACTCTATAACATGCTAAAATTTGAACAAAATGTAACGAGCCGTTGTCGAAAAAAAATTTCAAAATTTTCAAAATTTTTAATTTTGTGAATAATTTTGTAAATTAGACTTCTAAATAGTTGAGACAAACGGCAATATACTTAGAAAAATAAACTCTATAACATGCTAAAATTTCAACAAAATGTAACGAGCCGTTTTCGAAAAAAATTTCAAAAATTTCAAAATGGAAAAAGTACAAAGGCTATAGTCTTTGCACTTTTTTCGACAAAAAAATCGATTTTCTTAAAACTACAGCAATCGGCTTCAAACTTCTTATACACGTTAGTTATGAGCAAGTTAAGAATTATTAGCCCCTAAATACGATTTTTAATTTTTTGAATAACTTTGTAAATTAAACTTCAAAATAGTTGAGACAAACGGCATTATACTAAGAAAAATAAACGCTATAACATACTAAAATTTGAACAAAATCGTAAAAGCCGTTTTCGAGAAACATTTTCAAAATTTTTAATTTTCTGAATAACTTTGTAAATTAAATTTCAAAATAGTTGAGACAAACGGCAATATACTTAGAAAAATAAACTCTATAACATGCTAAAATTTCAACAAAATGTAACGAGCCGTTTTCGAAAAAAAAGTTTAAATTTTCAAAATTTTTAATTTTGTGAATAATTTTGTAAATTAGACTTCTAAATAGTTGAGACAAACGGCATTATACTTAGAAAAATAAACTCTATAACATGATAAAATTTGAACAAAATGTAACGAGCCGTTTTCGAAAAAAAATTTCAAAATTTTTAAAATTTTTAATTTTGTAAATTAGACTTTTAAATAGTTGAGACAAACGGCAATATACTTAGAAAAATAAACTCTATAACATGCTAAAATTCGAACAAAATGTAACGAGCCGTTTTCGAAAAAAAATTTCAAAATTTTCAAAATTAATTTAATTTTTAGAATAATTTTCTAAATTAGACTTCTAAATAGTTGAGACAAACGGCATTATACTTAGAAAAATAAACTCTATAACATGCTAAAATTTCAACAAAATGTAACGAGCCGTTTTCGAAAAAAATTTCAAAAATTTCAAAATGGAAAAAGTACAAAGGCTATAGTCTTTGCACTTTTTTCGACAAAAAAATCGATTTTCTTAAAACTACAGCAATCGGCTTCAAACTTCTTATACACGTTAGTTATGAGCAAGTTAAGAATTATTAGCCCCTAAATACGATTTTTAATTTTTTGAATAACTTTGTAAATTAAACTTCAAAATAGTTGAGACAAACGGCATTATACTAAGAAAAATAAACGCTATAACATACTAAAATTTGAACAAAATCGTAAAAGCCGTTTTCGAGAAAAATTTTCAAAATTTTTAATTTTCTGAATAACTTTGTAAATTAAATTTTAAAATAGTTGAGACAAACGGCAATATACTTAGAAAAATAAACTCTATAACATGCTAAAATTTCAACAAAATGTAACGAGCCGTTTTCGAAAAAAATTTCAAAAATTTTAAAATGGGAAAAGTACAAAGGCTATAGTCTTTGCACTTTTTTCGACAAAAAAATCGATTTTCTTAAAACTACAGCAAATGGCTTCAAACTTCTTATACACGTTAGTTATGAGCAAATTAAGGATTATTAGCCCCTAAATACGATTTTTAATTTTTTGAATAACTGTAAATTAAATTTCAAAATAGTTGAGACAAACGGCATTATACTAAGAAAAATAAACTCTATAACATACTAAAATTTGAACAAAATCGTAAGAACCGTTTTCGAGGAAAATTTTCAAAATTTTTAATTTTGTGAATAATTTTGTAAATTAGACTTCTAAATAGTTGAGACAAACGGCATTATACTTAGAAAAATAAACTCTATAACATGATAAAATTTGAACAAAATGTAACGAGCCGTTTTCGAAAAAAAATTCAAAATTTTTAAAATTTTTAATTTTGTAAATTAGACTTTTAAATAGTTGAGACAAACGGCAATATACTTAGAAAAATAAACTCTATAACATGCTAAAATTCGAACAAAATGTAACGAGCCGTTTTCGAAAAAAAATTTCAAAATTTTCAAAATTAATTTAATTTTTAGAATAATTTTCTAAATTAGACTTCTAAATAGTTGAGACAAACGGCATTATACTTAGAAAAATAAACTCTATAACATGCTAAAATTTCAACAAAATGTAACGAGCCGTTTTCGAAAAAAATTTCAAAAATTTCAAAATGGAAAAAGTACAAAGGCTATAGTCTTTGCACTTTTTTCGACAAAAAAATCGATTTTCTTAAAACTACAGCAATCGGCTTCAAACTTCTTATACACGTTAGTTATGAGCAAGTTAAGAATTATTAGCCCCTAAATACGATTTTTAATTTTTTGAATAACTTTGTAAATTAAACTTCAAAATAGTTGAGACAAACGGCATTATACTAAGAAAAATAAACGCTATAACATACTAAAATTTGAACAAAATCGTAAAAGCCGTTTTCGAGAAAAATTTTCAAAATTTTTAATTTTCTGAATAACTTTGTAAATTAAATTTTAAAATAGTTGAGACAAACGGCAATATACTTAGAAAAATAAACTCTATAACATGCTAAAATTTCAACAAAATGTAACGAGCCGTTTTCGAAAAAAATTTCAAAAATTTTAAAATGGGAAAAGTACAAAGGCTATAGTCTTTGCACTTTTTTCGACAAAAAAATCGATTTTCTTAAAACTACAGCAAATGGCTTCAAACTTCTTATACACGTTAGTTATGAGCAAATTAAGGATTATTAGCCCCTAAATACGATTTTTAATTTTTTGAATAACTGTAAATTAAATTTCAAAATAGTTGAGACAAACGGCATTATACTAAGAAAAATAAACTCTATAACATACTAAAATTTGAACAAAATCGTAAGAACCGTTTTCGAGGAAAATTTTCAAAATTTTTAATTTTCTGAATAACTTTGTAAATTAAATTTCAAAATAGTTGAGACAAACAGCAATATACTAAGAAAAATAAACTCTATAACATGCTAAAATTTCAACAAAATGTAACGAGCCGTTTTCGAAAAAAAAGTTCAAAATTTTTAATTTTTTGAATAATTTTGTAAATTAGATTTCTAAATAGTTGAGACAAACGGCATTATACTTAGAAAAATAAACTCTATAACATGCTAAAATTTGAACAAAATGTAATGAGCCGTTTTCGAAAAAAAATTCAAAATTTTTAAAATTAATTTAATTTTTAGAATAATTTTCTAAATTGGACTTCTAAATAGTTGAGACAAACGGCATTATACTAAGAAAAATAAACTCTATAACATGCTAAAATTTGAACAAAATGTAACGAGCCGTTTTCGAAAAAAATTTTCAAAATTTTCAAAATTTTTAATTTTGTGAATAATTTTGTAAATTAGACTTCTAAATAGTTGAGACAAACGGCATTATACTTAGAAAAGTAAACTCTATAACATGCTAAAATTTGAACAAAATGTAACGAGCCGTTTTCGAAAAAAAATTTCAAAATTTTCAAAATTTTTAATTTTGTGAATAATTTTGTAAATTAGACTTTTAAATAGTTTAAACAAACAGCATTATACTTGGAAAAGTAAACTCTATAACATGCTAAAATTTGAACAAAATGTAACGAGCCGTTTTCGAAAAAAAATTCAAAATTTTTAAAATTAATTTAATTTTTAGAATAATTTTCTAAATTGGACTTCTAAATAGTTGAGACAAACGGCATTATACTTAGAAAAATAAACTCTATAACATGCTAAAATTTAAACAAAATGTAACGTGCCGTTTTCGAAAAAAATTTTCAAAATTTTCAAAATTTTTAATTTTGTGAATAATTTTGTAAATTAGACTTCTAAATAGTTGAGACAAACGGCATTATACTTAGAAAAATAAACTCTATAACATACTAAAATTTGAACAAAATGTAACGAGCCGTTTTCGAAAAAAGTTTCAAAATTTTCAAAATTAATTTAATTTTTAGAATAATTTTCTAAATTAGACTTCTAAATAGTTGAGACAAACGGCATTATACTTAGAAAAATAAACTCTATAACATGCTAAAATTTCAACAAAATGTAACGAGCCGTTTTCGAAAAAAAAGTTCAAAATTTTTAATTTTTTGAATAATTTTGTAAATTAGATTTCTAAATAGTTGAGACAAACGGCATTATACTTAGAAAAATAAACTCTATAACATGCTAAAATTTGAACAAAATGTAACGAGCCGTTTTCGAAAAAAAAATTCAAAATTTTCAAAATTAATTTAATTTTTAGAATAATTTTCTAAATTAGACTTCTAAATAGTTGAGACAAACGGCATTATACTTAGAAAAATAAACTCTATAACATGCTAAAATTGAACAAAATGTAACGAGCCGTTTTCGAAAAAAATTTCAAAAATTTTAAAATGGGAAAAGTACAAAGGCTATAGTCTTTGCACTTTTTTCGACAAAAAAATCGATTTTCTTAAAACTACAGCAAATGGCTTCAAACTTCTTATACACGTTAGTTATGAGCAAATTAAGGATTATTAGCCCCTAAATACGATTTTTAATTTTTTGAATAACTGTAAATTAAATTTCAAAATAGTTGAGACAAACGGCATTATACTAAGAAAAATAAACTCTATAACATACTAAAATTTGAACAAAATCGTAAGAACCGTTTTCGAGGAAAATTTTCAAAATTTTTAATTTTCTGAATAACTTTGTAAATTAAATTTCAAAATAGTTGAGACAAACAGCAATATACTAAGAAAAATAAACTCTATAACATGCTAAAATTTCAACAAAATGTAACGAGCCGTTTTCGAAAAAAAAGTTCAAAATTTTTAATTTTTTGAATAATTTTGTAAATTAGATTTCTAAATAGTTGAGACAAACGGCATTATACTTAGAAAAATAAACTCTATAACATGCTAAAATTTGAACAAAATGTAATGAGCCGTTTTCGAAAAAAAATTCAAAATTTTTAAAATTAATTTAATTTTTAGAATAATTTTCTAAATTGGACTTCTAAATAGTTGAGACAAACGGCATTATACTAAGAAAAATAAACTCTATAACATGCTAAAATTTGAACAAAATGTAACGAGCCGTTTTCGAAAAAAATTTTCAAAATTTTTAATTTTGTGAATAATTTTGTAAATTAGACTTCTAAATAGTTGAGACAAACGGCATTATAC
The DNA here is from genome assembly GCA_947652605.1 of Elmis aenea. Taxonomy (NCBI): domain Eukaryota; kingdom Metazoa; phylum Arthropoda; class Insecta; order Coleoptera; family Elmidae; genus Elmis; species Elmis aenea. The sequence continues at coordinate 12,324,488 of OX393579.1, forward strand.
TTAGAAAAGTAAACTCTATAACATGCTAAAATTTGAACAAAATGTAACGAGCCGTTTTCGAAAAAAATTTTCAAAATTTTCAAAATTTTTAATTTTGTGAATAATTTTGTAAATTAGACTTTTAAATAGTTTAAACAAACGGCATTATACTTAGAAAAGTAAACTCTATAACATGCTAAAATTTGAACAAAATGTAACGAGCCGTTTTCGAAAAAAAATTCAAAATTTTTAAAATTAATTTAATTTTTAGAATAATTTTCTAAATTGGACTTCTAAATAGTTGAGACAAACGGCATTATACTTAGAAAAATAAACTCTATAACATGCTAAAATTTCAACAAAATGTAACGAGCCGTTTTCGAAAAAAAAGTTCAAAATTTTTAATTTTTTGAATAATTTTGTAAATTAGATTTCTAAATAGTTGAGACAAACGGCATTATACTTAGAAAAATAAACTCTATAACATGCTAAAATTTGAACAAAATGTAACGAGCCGTTTTCGAAAAAAAAATTCAAAATTTTCAAAATTAATTTAATTTTTAGAATAATTTTCTAAATTAGACTTCTAAATAGTTGAGACAAACGGCATTATACTTAGAAAAATAAACTCTATAACATGCTAAAATTTGAACAAAATGTAACAAGCCGTTTTCGAAAAAAATTTCAAAAATTTTAAAATGGGAAAAGTACAAAGGCTATAGTCTTTGCACTTTTTTCGACAAAAAAATCGATTTTCTTAAAACTACAGCAAATGGCTTCAAACTTCTTATACACGTTAGTTATGAGCAAATTAAGGATTATTAGCCCCTAAATACGATTTTTAATTTTTTGAATAACTGTAAATTAAATTTCAAAATAGTTGAGACAAACGGCATTATACTAAGAAAAATAAACTCTATAACATACTAAAATTTGAACAAAATCGTAAGAACCGTTTTCGAGGAAAATTTTCAAAATTTTTAATTTTCTGAATAACTTTGTAAATTAAATTTCAAAATAGTTGAGACAAACGGCAATATACTTAGAAAAATAAACTCTATAACATGCTAAAATTTCAACAAAATGTAACGAGCCGTTTTCGAAAAAAAAGTTTAAAATTTTCAAAATTAATTTAATTTTTAGAATAATTTTCTAAATTAGACTTCTAAATAGTTGAGACAAACGGCATTATACTTAGAAAAATAAACTCTATAACATGCTAAAATTTGAACAAAATGTAACGAGCCGTTTTCGAAAAAAATTTCAAAAATTTTAAAATGGGAAAAGTACAAAGGCTATAGTCTTTGCACTTTTTTCGACAAAAAAATCGATTTTCTTAAAACTACAGCAAATGGCTTCAAACTTCTTATACACGTTAGTTATGAGCAAATTAAGGATTATTAGCCCCTAAATACGATTTTTAATTTTTTGAATAACTGTAAATTAAATTTCAAAATAGTTGAGACAAACGGCATTATACTAAGAAAAATAAACTCTATAACATACTAAAATTTGAACAAAATCGTAAGAACCGTTTTCGAGGAAAATTTTCAAAATTTTTAATTTTCTGAATAACTTTGTAAATTAAATTTCAAAATAGTTGAGACAAACAGCAATATACTAAGAAAAATAAACTCTATAACATGCTAAAATTTCAACAAAATGTAACGAGCCGTTTTCGAAAAAAAAGTTCAAAATTTTTAATTTTTTGAATAATTTTGTAAATTAGATTTCTAAATAGTTGAGACAAACGGCATTATACTTAGAAAAATAAACTCTATAACATGCTAAAATTTGAACAAAATGTAATGAGCCGTTTTCGAAAAAAAATTCAAAATTTTTAAAATTAATTTAATTTTTAGAATAATTTTCTAAATTGGACTTCTAAATAGTTGAGACAAACGGCATTATACTAAGAAAAATAAACTCTATAACATGCTAAAATTTGAACAAAATGTAACGAGCCGTTTTCGAAAAAAATTTTCAAAATTTTTAATTTTGTGAATAATTTTGTAAATTAGACTTCTAAATAGTTGAGACAAACGGCATTATACTTAGAAAAGTAAACTCTATAACATGCTAAAATTTGAACAAAATGTAACGAGCCGTTTTCGAAAAAAATTTTCAAAATTTTCAAAATTTTTAATTTTGTGAATAATTTTGTAAATTAGACTTTTAAATAGTTTAAACAAACGGCATTATACTTAGAAAAGTAAACTCTATAACATGCTAAAATTTGAACAAAATGTAACGAGCCGTTTTCGAAAAAAATTTTCAAAATTTTCAAAATTTTTAATTTTGTGAATAATTTTGTAAATTAGACTTTTAAATAGTTTAAACAAACGGCATTATACTTAGAAAAGTAAACTCTATAACATGCTAAAATTTGAACAAAATGTAACGAGCCGTTTTCGAAAAAAAATTCAAAATTTTTAAAATTAATTTAATTTTTAGAATAATTTTCTAAATTGGACTTCTAAATAGTTGAGACAAACGGCATTATACTTAGAAAAATAAACTCTATAACATGCTAAAATTTCAACAAAATGTAACGAGCCGTTTTCGAAAAAAAAGTTCAAAATTTTTAATTTTTTGAATAATTTTGTAAATTAGATTTCTAAATAGTTGAGACAAACGGCATTATACTTAGAAAAATAAACTCTATAACATGCTAAAATTTGAACAAAATGTAACGAGCCGTTTTCGAAAAAAAAATTCAAAATTTTCAAAATTAATTTAATTTTTAGAATAATTTTCTAAATTAGACTTCTAAATAGTTGAGACAAACGGCATTATACTTAGAAAAATAAACTCTATAACATGCTAAAATTTGAACAAAATGTAACAAGCCGTTTTCGAAAAAAATTTCAAAAATTTTAAAATGGGAAAAGTACAAAGGCTATAGTCTTTGCACTTTTTTCGACAAAAAAATCGATTTTCTTAAAACTACAGCAAATGGCTTCAAACTTCTTATACACGTTAGTTATGAGCAAATTAAGGATTATTAGCCCCTAAATACGATTTTTAATTTTTTGAATAACTGTAAATTAAATTTCAAAATAGTTGAGACAAACGGCATTATACTAAGAAAAATAAACTCTATAACATACTAAAATTTGAACAAAATCGTAAGAACCGTTTTCGAGGAAAATTTTCAAAATTTTTAATTTTCTGAATAACTTTGTAAATTAAATTTCAAAATAGTTGAGACAAACGGCAATATACTTAGAAAAATAAACTCTATAACATGCTAAAATTTCAACAAAATGTAACGAGCCGTTTTCGAAAAAAAAGTTCAAAATTTTTAATTTTTTGAATAATTTTGTAAATTAGATTTCTAAATAGTTGAGACAAACGGCATTATACTTAGAAAAATAAACTCTATAACATGCTAAAATTTGAACAAAATGTAACGAGCCGTTTTCGAAAAAAAAATTCAAAATTTTCAAAATTAATTTAATTTTTAGAATAATTTTCTAAATTAGACTTCTAAATAGTTGAGACAAACGGCATTATACTTAGAAAAATAAACTCTATAACATGCTAAAATTTGAACAAAATGTAACGAGCCGTTTTCGAAAAAAATTTCAAAAATTTTAAAATGGGAAAAGTACAAAGGCTATAGTCTTTGCACTTTTTTCGACAAAAAAATCGATTTTCTTAAAACTACAGCAAATGGCTTCAAACTTCTTATACACGTTAGTTATGAGCAAATTAAGGATTATTAGCCCCTAAATACGATTTTTAATTTTTTGAATAACTGTAAATTAAATTTCAAAATAGTTGAGACAAACGGCATTATACTAAGAAAAATAAACTCTATAACATACTAAAATTTGAACAAAATCGTAAGAACCGTTTTCGAGGAAAATTTTCAAAATTTTTAATTTTCTGAATAACTTTGTAAATTAAATTTCAAAATAGTTGAGACAAACAGCAATATACTAAGAAAAATAAACTCTATAACATGCTAAAATTTCAACAAAATGTAACGAGCCGTTTTCGAAAAAAAAGTTCAAAATTTTTAATTTTTTGAATAATTTTGTAAATTAGATTTCTAAATAGTTGAGACAAACGGCATTATACTTAGAAAAATAAACTCTATAACATGCTAAAATTTGAACAAAATGTAATGAGCCGTTTTCGAAAAAAAATTCAAAATTTTTAAAATTAATTTAATTTTTAGAATAATTTTCTAAATTGGACTTCTAAATAGTTGAGACAAACGGCATTATACTAAGAAAAATAAACTCTATAACATGCTAAAATTTGAACAAAATGTAACGAGCCGTTTTCGAAAAAAAAATTCAAAATTTTCAAAATTAATTTAATTTTTAGAATAATTTTCTAAATTAGACTTCTAAATAGTTGAGACAAACGGCATTATACTTAGAAAAATAAACTCTATAACATGCTAAAATTTGAACAAAATGTAACGAGCCGTTTTCGAAAAAAATTTCAAAAATTTTAAAATGGGAAAAGTACAAAGGCTATAGTCTTTGCACTTTTTTCGACAAAAAAATCGATTTTCTTAAAACTACAGCAAATGGCTTCAAACTTCTTATACACGTTAGTTATGAGCAAATTAAGGATTATTAGCCCCTAAATACGATTTTTAATTTTTTGAATAACTGTAAATTAAATTTCAAAATAGTTGAGACAAACGGCATTATACTAAGAAAAATAAACTCTATAACATACTAAAATTTGAACAAAATCGTAAGAACCGTTTTCGAGGAAAATTTTCAAAATTTTTAATTTTCTGAATAACTTTGTAAATTAAATTTCAAAATAGTTGAGACAAACAGCAATATACTAAGAAAAATAAACTCTATAACATGCTAAAATTTCAACAAAATGTAACGAGCCGTTTTCGAAAAAAAAGTTCAAAATTTTTAATTTTTTGAATAATTTTGTAAATTAGATTTCTAAATAGTTGAGACAAACGGCATTATACTTAGAAAAATAAACTCTATAACATGCTAAAATTTGAACAAAATGTAATGAGCCGTTTTCGAAAAAAAATTCAAAATTTTTAAAATTAATTTAATTTTTAGAATAATTTTCTAAATTGGACTTCTAAATAGTTGAGACAAACGGCATTATACTAAGAAAACTAAACTCTATAACATGCTAAAATTTGAACAAAATGTAACGAGCCGTTTTCGAAAAAAATTTTCAAAATTTTCAAAATTTTTAATTTTGTGAATAATTTTGTAAATTAGACTTCTAAATAGTTGAGACAAACGGCATTATACTTAGAAAAGTAAACTCTATAACATGCTAAAATTTGAACAAAATGTAACGAGCCGTTTTCGAAAAAAATTTTCAAAATTTTCAAAATTTTTAATTTTGTGAATAATTTTGTAAATTAGACTTTTAAATAGTTTAAACAAACGGCATTATACTTAGAAAAGTAAACTCTATAACATGCTAAAATTTGAACAAAATGTAACGAGCCGTTTTCGAAAAAAAATTCAAAATTTTTAAAATTAATTTAATTTTTAGAATAATTTTCTAAATTGGACTTCTAAATAGTTGAGACAAACGGCATTATACTTAGAAAAATAAACTCTATAACATGCTAAAATTTAAACAAAATGTAACGTGCCGTTTTCGAAAAAAATTTTCAAAATTTTCAAAATTTTTAATTTTGTGAATAATTTTGTAAATTAGACTTCTAAATAGTTGAGACAAACGGCATTATACTTAGAAAAATAAACTCTATAACATACTAAAATTTGAACAAAATGTAACGAGCCGTTTTCGAAAAAAGTTTCAAAATTTTCAAAATTAATTTAATTTTTAGAATAATTTTCTAAATTAGACTTCTAAATAGTTGAGACAAACGGCATTATACTTAGAAAAATAAACTCTATAACATGCTAAAATTTGAACAAAATGTAACGAGCCGTTTTCGAAAAAAAATTCAAAATTTTCAAAATTAATTTAATTTTTTGAATAATTTTCTAAATTAGACTTCTAAATAGTTGAGACAAACGGCATTATACTAAGAAAAATAAACTCTATAACATGCTAAAATTTGAACAAAATGTAACGAGCCGTTTTCGAAAAAAAATTTCAAAATTTTCAAAATTTTTAATTTTGTGAATAATTTTGTAAATTAGACTTCTAAATAGTTTAAACAAACGGCATTATACTTAGAAAAGTAAACTCTATAACATGCTAAAATTTGAACAAAATGTAACGAGCCGTTTTCGAAAAAAAATTCAAAATTTTTAAAATTAATTTAATTTTTAGAATAATTTTCTAAATTGGACTTCTAAATAGTTGAGACAAACGGCATTATACTTAGAAATATAAACTCTATATCATGCTAAAATTTAAACAAAATGTAACGAGCCGTTTTCGAAAAAAATTTCAAAAATTTTAAAATGGGAAAAGTACAAAGGCTATAGTCTTTGCACTTTTTTCGACAAAAAAATCGATTTTCTTAAAACTACAGCAAATGGCTTCAAACTTCTTATACACGTTAGTTATGAGCAAATTAAGGATTATTAGCCCCTAAATACGATTTTTAATTTTTCGCGAAAAATAGGAAAAGTACAAAGGCTATAGTCTTTGCACTTTTTTCGACAAAAAAATCGATTTTCTTAAAACTACAGCAAATGGCTTCAAACTTCTTATACACGTTAGTTATGAGCAAATTAAGGATTATTAGTCCCTAAATACGATTTTTAATTTTTTGAATAACTTTGTAAATTAAATTTCAAAATAGTTGAGACAAACGGCATTATACTAAGAAAAATAAACTCTATAACATACTAAAATTTGAACAAAATCGTAAGAGCCGTTTTCGAGAAAAATTTTCAAAATTTTTAATTTTCTGAATAACTTTGTAAATTAAATTTCAAAATAGTTGAGACAAACGGCAATATACTTAGAAAAATAAACTCTATAACATGCCAAAATTTCAACAAAATGTAACGAGCCGTTTTCGAAAAAAAAGTTCAAAATTTTTAATTTTTTGAATAATTTTGTAAATTAGATTTCTAAATAGTTGAGACAAACGGCATTATACTTAGCAAAATAAACTCTATAACATGCTAAAATTTGAACAAAATGTAACGAGCCGTTTTCGAAAAAAAAGATTGGATTTAAAGTGAATACTATTATGACATTATTAAAGCTACACCTTTCCACCGCACCTTTCAGCTAAAAGTTCATATAATTATTAGGGTGTGTTTATTTATTTCGAAACAAATAGCTTGATTTTTATCATAAAAGTGGCCTCGGGGCATGTTGTCACATTGTTGACGGGGCAAGTTGTCACCAGCGAAAACTTGCCCCAACGCATAAAAATTACTCAAAATGTTCTTCTGTACAGATGGTCAGAACATATAAAAAAAAACAAATCGCTCTGCACCACCTGCGGACGTTTTAATCACGCCCGCACAAATATGATTCAGATGATGATATCTAGGCGGGTTTCATGTGTTTGATCTGCATTTAAATTATTTCTATGTATTTCGATTGTTTGTATTGTTTCTATTTTTATCGTTAGACGTTATATTTGAGTTTTTCTTACAAATTGTCCATCATATTTTTTTTTTCATTAATCATTTACTACATTTATTTGACCCGTGACAACTTGCCCCGCTCACTGTGACAACATGCCCCGGCCTCGGGGTAAGTTGTCACACTTTGCTTGCGCGCGATAAATATTTTTTTGCACATAAATAACTCGATGTTGCTTAAACAACTATTCAGAATATAAAGCACGACACATGTAGGTATTCAACAGAAAAAAAAACTGATCTTAAACTATGAAAATAAGACTTTAAAAAAATAAAACCTAAATTTTGTGAATTAGCCCCGGTCTCTCTACTCACCTAACTTGGCAATGTGCGACTTTTGATTATTTTTTGACTTTAAAAGAAATTTGCGGGGTAGAAAGTCTGAGGAGAAGATTGATACTGCCTTTCACGATTATTTTGCAAGTATAACAAAAGAAGGGCTTTCAAGAAGTAAGAACGGTAACGTGTAAACGCTTATTGAATTTCCATTCACAACTTTGATAAACATTTACTAAAAATATGTAATTCGTTGATATAGTAAGCGAACGAACTTGACTGTTCATTGGCTTGGATTTTTCAACTCAAGTAATAAATTTATATGAAAACGCGTATTAACAATCGTTTTTCTTTCACAGAACATCTTGCTGCAGCGACGATGAGTGGGCTTCGATCAACAACTCTTGCACAGTGACCACATCCGAAGATTTCGACAACGCCATGGTCCATCTCCGTTACGTTGCTTACCAAGTAGTGGCACCTTTCATAATATCAACTGGAATAGTCGGAAATATTTTAAATCTCCTAGTCCTGACACAACCCTTTCTCAACGAAACCACCAAAGTTTACCTAACAGCTTTGGCCATTTCTGATTTAAACGCGTTAGTGTTTTGCATTCCATTAGTTTTGCGCTTAAGTAAAACAAATCGGCACAACTATTTTGCCGCCTTGTATCACGCACATGCAGAATTATTTCTCATGCAAATTTTCATATCTGCTAGTGTTTTTATCGTGGGCAGTCTCACGATGGACAGATACATCTCAGTATGTGCACCGATTAAATTCAGGAGAACACATACCAAAAGAATAGCCGTCCTTGTCGTAATAGGGTGTTACGGTACTGGACTTATCATAGCTGTGCCCATAATGGCTTTCAAATATGTTTGCGTGTTATCAAACGAATCGGGCGTCGTTCTTTGGGGAATCACAGAAAATTCGGACGTAACCCACACGGTATACTGGAGAATATACATTTGGGTGTCGGAAATAATGGTGAGATTAGGCCCGTCCGTTATCATAGCCATCTTAAATTTGCTTATAATCCGCAGGTTTCGTATTATAACCGCGAAACGCAAAAATCTCAGCCAGTCGATCGTTTCGCAAAAGTCGAGAGGTTTCAATAAAAGCAAAAAATATTACGAAGAGAAGCGACTGATAGCCTTGCTTCATGCTATAGTCATTTTGTTCTTCATCACAATGACGCCATCTTCGTTCCTTTCGTTTCTGTACTCGGAAAAGAGGGAATTTGATATACACTTTCAGATTTTCAGGGCTACGGCTAACAACTTGGAGCTGGCGAATTTTTCGCTGAATTTTTATGTGTATTTCCTTTGTAGCAAGGACTTTAGAATTGCTTTAATAAAGATATTTAAACGGCTTTGTTGTAAAAGGGGCAAACGTTTTAGAGATATTGAAAGCAAGATTAGTAATTTGTGTAAAACGCAGCAGGTAGAAAATAACCTAGCATCCGAAAATAATACAGTTACTAATGGATATGATCTCTCGGTTTTTGATTCGACTGGACCAAAATTATAAGAACAATTAAAAGCTTCATGAACATTTTGGAACTTTAAAGCAAAACCAATATTTTAAAAATTTGGAAGACATGTTTACCAAATTTTTGCGTCTGCGTCATTTTTATTTCAATTGAAGCAAATACACTCGATATATTTTGCTAAGCGAGTTCTGACATTCCATCTCTTTGTAGAAAGTATAAAATTTAATATCACTGATTTTTGCTAACAAAACAACGTGACAGTTGTGAAATAAATACATAAAAGTAATACGATTAGGAGAGAAACAACACAAATACGCGATTAATAATTAAACCTGAAAATAAACAAAAAGCATTCATATATCTACACATAATTAATGTACTGATAATATAATCACAAGGTGTTGAAATGGCAGTTGCTAAAAAATAGAATGCTGTATGATATTTTGCTGGGTACATTTTGCCAAGACAATTTTTAGAAAGACTGTCCACAAAATCAAGGGCACTATGATGATTTTTAAGACTTAGCTTTATTAAAACCAAAGTTGATCTGTTTACATGAAACAGGCTTTTACTCAAAGTATTTTACTATGTTAATGTAGTTAACATCATGTAATATTACTGTTACAAAAAATATATCTTAAAAAAATGTTCCAAGTTGTTTTAATTTGTAACCCATTTTTTGAAAAATTGCTTGTTTTTATCTGCCAAATTATGAAAATATTCATGTTAGTTACAAAACCTATGCATTTCTAGGGCCTTTGAAACATTGTTTCATTGTGCTCATATTCCGACTACAAATCCAGTAGGCCAATGTTTTTTAACATGTGTGCCGCGGCACTCTAGTGTATCGTGAACAACCGTAAGGCGTGCGGCAAAAAATAAATTTCCTTTGTATGTCCAAGTTACATAAAGAAATGCATTTTTTTTTAACTTGAACAATCAGAATTCTGTTATTATTTGAGCGTTTTTATCTTATCTGCTAACCATAAAATAAATTTCTACGTTCTCAACATTCCAATTTTAATAAAAAAATTTAAATAATTGGATACTAGACAGTTTATTTTTCCCAACACAAAAAGCTATGGTTTATATTTCTAATTAAACTATGAAACAATCCATTACTATTATGATTGAACTTGGTAAGTATAATGAAAAGCTGTTGTGAACTTCTGGTAGGGTTACTTGTAAAAAAAGTGCAAAAACAACTTTTAAACCACCCTCAATAGACATAAATAATTTTGTTGTATCATGTAGATGACTGTAAAAATAGAAAAATATTTCATGATCAGCTGACAATAATTGTTATTATTTACAAATTCAATTTAGGGTTAATTGTAAAAAAAAGAAAAAGTGCAAAAACTACTTTTAAACCACAGTAAATGGTTCAAAACTTCATGCACGTGTTATTTACACCCTCAATAGACATAAATAATTTTCTTGTATCATGTAGATAGATGATTGTAAAGTAGAAAAATATTTCATGATCAGCTGACAGTTGTTATTGTTTACAAATTCAATTTAGGGTTAGGTACTTGTAAAAAAGAAAAAAGTGCAAAAACTACTTTTAAACCACAGTAAATGGTTCAAAACTTCATGCACGTGTTATTTACACCGTCAATAGTTAAATAATTTTCTTGTATCATGTAGATAGATGATTGTAAAAGTAGAAACATATTTCATGATCAGCTGACAGTTATTTTTGTTTACAAATTCAATTTAGGGTTAGGTACTTGTAAAAAAGAAAAAAGTGCAAAAACTACTTTTAAACCACAGTAAATGGTTCAAAACTTCATGCACGTGTTATTTACACCCTCAATAGACATAAATAATTTCCTTGTATCATGTAGATAGATGACTGTAAAAGTAGAAAAATATTTCATGATCAGCTGACTGTTGTTATTGTTTTCAAATTTAATCCAGGGTGTGCCAACTTATGAATCGAAACACTAGAACTCAATCTGGGGTATTACTCCTCGCATTCATGTGATCCTAATACTAAATTTCAATTTCTCTTAAGAAAAGCATTCATTTATATATTCAGCTGTTGGATGGATGTTATTGTTTACAAATTCAATCAGGTCTGCCAACTCGAGAGAAACTAAAATATAGTACAGTTTTTAAAGGTTTCATAAGAATTTCTAACCAAAAACAGTTCTGGACATAAATGGGTTAATATAATTAAACCACCCTCAATAGACATAAATAATTTTGTTGTATCATGTAGAATGTAGATGACTGTAAAAATAGAAAAATATTTCATGATCAGCTGACAGTTGTTATTGTTCACAATTCAATTTAGGGTTAATTGTAAAAAAAAAGAAAAAGTGCAAAAACTACTTTTAAACCACAGTAAATGGTTCAAAACTTCATGCACGTGTTATTCACACCGTCAATAGACATAAATAATTTTCTTGTATCATGTAGATAGATGATTGTAAAAGTAGAAAAATATTTCATGATCAGCTGACAGTTGTTATTGTTTACAAATTCAATTTAGGGTTAAGTGCAAAAACTACTTTTAAACCACAATTGATGGTTCAAACTTCATGCACGTGTTATTTACACCCTCAATAGACATAAATAATTTTCTTGTATCATGTAGATAAATGATTGTAAAGTAGAAAAATATTTCATGATCAGCTGACAGTTGTTATGGGTCATTCTAAACAGATGAATCTTCCTTAGGTGTAAACACATTTTACTGTGGTTACCTTTGTTAATGTCAATTATAATCTCAATAGCAACAATGGTAACCACAGTAAAATGTGTTTACACCTAAGGAAGATTCATCTGTTTAGATTGACCTATTGTTTACAAATTCAATTTAGGGTTAGGTACTTGTAAAAAAGAAAAAAGTGCAAAAACTACTTTTAAACCACAGTAAATAGTTCAAAACTTCATGCACGTGTTATTTACACCCTCAATAGACATAAATAATTTTCTTGTATCATGTAGATAGATGACTGTAAAAGTAGAAAAATATTTCATGATCAGCTGACTGTTGTTATTGTTTTCAAATTTAATCCAGGGTGTGCCAACTTATGAATCGAAAAACACTAGAACTCAATCTGGGGTATTACTCCTCGCATTCATGTGATCCTAATACTAAATTTTAATTTCTCTTGAGAAAAGCATTTATTTATATATTCAGCTGTTGGATGTTATTGTTTACAAATTCAATCAGGTCTGCCAACTCGAGAGAAACTAAAATATAGTACAGTTTTTAAAGGTTTCATAAGAATTTCTAACCAAAAACAGTTCTGGACATAAATGGGTTAATATAATTAAACCACCCTCAATAGACATAAAATAATTTTGTTGTATCATGTAGATCAGCGGTTGCCAAAGTGGTGGTCCGCGGACCACTAGTGGTCCGCGAGAAAATTTCGCTGGTCCGCAGAAAAATGTGGAATATACTTACTCATCATGTTAAGTTATGTTTTAAGATGCATTAAAATCCTATTAGTGGTCCGCGGGATTTAAATTATGAATTAACTGGTCCGTGAGGTCAAAAAGTTTGGCGACCGCTGATGTAGATGACTAAAAATATAAAAATATTTCATGATCATCTGACAGTTGTTATTGTTCACAAATTCAATTTAGGGTTACTTGTAAAAAAAAAGAAAAAGTGCAAAAACTACATTTAAACCACAGTAAATGGTTCAAAACTTCATGCACGTGTTATTTACACCCTCAATAGACATAAATAATTTTCTTGTATCATGTGGATAGATGATTGTAAAAGTAGAAAAATATTTCATGATCAGCTGACAGTTGTTATTGTTTACAATTCAATTTAGGGTTAATTGCAAAAACTACTTTTAAACCACAATTAATGGTTCAAAACTTCATGCACGTGTTATTTACACCCTCAATAGACATAAATAATTTCCTTGTATCATGTAGATAGATGACTGTAAAAGTAGAAAAATATTTCATGATCAGCTGACAGTTGTTATTGTTTACAAATTCAATTTAGGGTTAGGTACTTGTAAAAAAGAAAAAAGTGCAAAAACGACTTTTAAACCACAGTAAATGGTTCAAAACTTCATGCACGTGTTATTTACACCCTCAATAGACATAAATAATTTTCTTGTATCATGTAGATAGATGACTGTAAAAGTAGAAAAATATTTCATGATCAGCTGACTGTTGTTATTGTTTTCAAATGTAATCCAGGGTGTGCCAACTTATGAATCGAAAAACACTAGAACTCAATCTGGGGTATTACTCCTCGCATTCATGTGATCCTAATACTAAATTTTAATTTCTCTTGAGAAAAGCATTCATTTATATATTCAGCTAGCTGTTGGATGTTATTGTTTACAAATTCAATCAGGTCTGCCAACTCGAGAGAAACTAAAATATAGAACAGTTTTTAAAGGTTTCATAAGAATTTCTATCCAACAACAGTTCTGGCCATAAATGGGTTAATATAATATAAGCTAATCCACTGTCATTATGAATAAAAATTTATAACTCTTAGGCGCACTACTAACAATCAGACCAACTTTTACACAAAATGTGCCAAGTTTCTCGACTTCTGGTAGGGTTACTTGTAAAACAAATGTAAAAAGTACAAAAGCAACTTTTAAACTACAGTAAATGGTTCCAAACTTTATGCACGTGTTATTTACACCCTCAATAGACATAAATAATTTTGGTCGGATCTAAATAGCGGGCCCTGGACATTTGTCTTTTTTTGTCTATTGTTTAATCCGACCCTGTTTTCAAGTATATATAGGTACTCAGTGGTGAGCTATGAAATTTTTAACAAAGGGCTCGCTCATAGTTAAATAAAAACAAAAAATAATGATAATTATATTATGTTGGAAAAAAAATGGCATTTTAAATTCAAACGTGAATAATCGAGTGATTGTACATAATTCAAAAAATTCTATTGTGCGACGGGTTATTCTAAATTTAATCGTAATTGCTTGAAAGGCATGACTTCGTCGCTTTACAAATGTATGTAATGACAATAATTTTAAGATATATTTTTTCTTGAGAAAATGGTTAACAAGAAGAACAAGGGGCTCGCAAATTAAGGAATAATTTAACAAAGGGCTCGCGCGAGCCCCCTACAGCTCACCACTGTAGGTACTTTGTAATTTGTAAACTAAAGCAAATGGTTTAAAATTCCTTACAAACTATATTTTAAGCTCAAATAATGATTATGAGTCATTCTCCGTAAATCTTTCAGTGACTTTATGTTGATTATATACATCAAAATCATGTTTCCATATACCTACCAACAATAATTATACTTAGATTTTGTTTGTCCCTTTTTTAAGACATTTTTTTGTGAATTTATAGAAGTTTGTTAAGGGCGCATGGTACAAGAAAATGTGACTTGTGATCCCCTTTTTGTTTCATGGACCTAAAAGCATTATTTCCTATTGTTAACCACATCATTGTCTATTATTTCTACTTTTCATACCATTTATCAAGAAATAGTTAACTAGATTTATGGGGTGTGTCAAATGCCGGTCAAAATCAGGGGATGATCACAATCTTATACAATAATGTATGTACCTACCTAAAAGTATAGTGCAGCAAGTATACATAACATATGTGAAGGTCCATCTAGTGACAGCGATGTTGCTCAATATTTGAATTCTACTTTTGTGATATTAATGGTAAGGTGCGGCCTTGTTTTGCACAAGGGCAACCAATATTAACCCAATTACATGGAAACAGAATATTTACTCTTACAGAAGTAAATATGTCCTCTAATATTTTTATTGACAAATATACTCTTAATAAATGTTTTTACTAAACTTATGTATCTGTTTGGTTTTGTATGTGAAAATTTTGAAACTTTAGTGTATAATTCGGCACAAAAAATGGGTTAATTTTTATTTAAAAGAATATTCTAATGCTGATATTAATATGATAGAATAGTAACAAAAGTTTGGATTACCTTTAAACAAGAACTCATGTATTGAACCTAACTAGAATGAAGAAAACGAAATAATAAAAATAGAGCTACATATAATTTAAAATTATTTATTGAACATTTTAGATGGCATCTCAACTTTGTCAAGTGCAAATGGTTCCAAAATATGTACGAAAAAATATCCAAGAATTATAAAATTCACCATATTGCATATTTATTTAAATAAGATATACAGTAAACAGCCTGTTGAATATATGATAAGATAATACGGTTTAACTTATTTATCAAATTATATTAAAACAATTTTCATCTAAAATATGCCACTTAAATGTACAAATTTCCTCTTAGACATATAGAAATAAAATGATGCGACTCATTAAAAATGTGAATTACGTATGGTAGCTGATTATGATAATATAACAACGCATTAATATAACTTAAATACTACAGTAATAATGTAGGTATAGATATAAATAAATACAGGTAAATTATATTTGGTCTAAGATGCGTAAGAGGACTAAAACACTAAGAATAATTTACCCAGCTGCATTTTAAGTGGAATATTCCAGCTGAATTGATGTACAGGACAACTATAATGTGTTTGGCAAAAGCATAAATGCAAGTCTTATTTCTGTTAGCATTCCTCGTAGAATTTCCTAAAAAAATGCTCAATATGAGCAAGCTGATTTAGCAATACTACAGAGCCATCACACAAAAAACACATTTTACCACAACTAAAAATATTTACAAATCTCAAGCCAGCAAAATCATGTAATTTAAAAATGTAATCATTCAAAAAATATTTTAGCAAGACTGTTAAAAGAAAAAATGAAAACACAATCGTTATCACCATATTAACTAATATAAAGAAGGGGGCCACCACTAAAATTTTTGCCCATAATTATGGAATTGCAATTTTTTAAAATTTAAATCAATTTTTTCATTAAACTTTAGTTTGTGCAAATGAAGATAATGTTTAAACAAGGGTTTTTGTAATATGTTTTGGTTTAAAGGTGCCTTTCCACGTGAGAGTAAACTACTCTCGATAGCAACGTCGCCAAGGATACAGCCCCTGAGAGTAACTCGCGATTGGCTGTATCCTTGGCGACGCTGCTACCGAGAGTAGTTTACTCTCACTTGGAAAGGCACCATAGCAACGTATAAAATTTGTTATGAATTATTAAAGACAATAATGTATTGAATAGTTATGGTATATGAATGATTAATCGATGTTTAGGCTCTGAATATTGCTACAAGACTAAGGAAGAACAATACACTGTATTTAAAAAGTGAAAGTAGGGCAAAAGTGACTGAAGCTTGCGTGTTTTGGGTTTAACGGGACCACTCTAAACTAACACATCCGCTGGTAAATTTAGTTCGCAGAAGGTTCAGCATAAAGTGGTAACCAATTGACTAAACACGTTCATTTGGAAACCATCCTAATCTCTTGATATTGAGCGAAATATCACATGGGAAGCTCTAACAAAACTTTGAAATTTATATTTGGTTTACAATTAAAATCGTAGTATACTTCACCAATTATTCCTTACTCTTACAAGTACAAAATTTATTGAATTTATTAAAAAATATTTATAATTTCTTTAATACAAATACTTCCTGTAATAATTTACCTATTTACAAATATATACTAGAGGTACACAGAATCGGACTGAAAACAGATTTATGGGAAATTTTTCAATTTAACAAAAGCGAATCATACTTTCAATACTGACAAATCCCATAGAACAACTTTTGTTTTTAAACAAATGACAACTTCAGTCCAACTCTGGAATTACCAATAACGAATGTATTTCTTAAAAGAACGGTTCGTTTACATCATACGACGTACGCAATAGTAAAAAAGAATATTAGACGTCTATAGAAATTGGAAAAACTTAAATTAGGCCTAGAAAATTAGCTATAACACATGACAAAACATCAATATTCTTTTGTTACGTACTGCATGCTTATTTGACATAAACTAAATTTCGACGTTAGAGCATCCCTTCTCTTATTAGTACAAACACATCCTGACTCACACAATTGGTCCTGTCCCAATTCTCAACTATCTCTAGACTTATATTTAATTACATCAGTCTCAAAGGGCAAACAATTATAAATAATACATTTGCAACACGAGTATTTAAAGAACGGAAGCTCAACTAAAAAGTATCCAAATCAAATGGCAGTAAAATCTATGCAATTTTACTTATAATGGCATTAAAAATTTATAAACACACCAAAAGTGCACAAAAACTGGTTTACTTTAACGAATAATATCAGAAAGTCAACAAAAAAAAAAACAGTTTAGGAAACTTTCAGAAACTGGATTATGAAACTAAAAATCAACTAATATGCATAGTTCATTATTTTTTTCAGTACACATTTGTTTTGTTTTTAAACTCCAATTTTGTTTTCTGGTTGGTATATTTGTATTTGAAAAACAATTGGTACATAAAACAACATTTACAAATAAGTTACTTTTTACTTCTTGAACTAACATTGTATAAAAAAGTTTGGATGAATTTTTATTAAAAAAATAAATTTTTTAAAAACATTTAAATGGAAAAAATAGAATTGACTTTATTATTTATAAAAGAGAAAAATATATAATCTCACCTTAATACATTAAAAAAACTGTAAAAAAATAAGACTCGTTTATTTTTTTGTGCTTATTATTCCTGCTATAATTATTTTATTTACTTAATATTGTTTTGATCTGTTTGTGAAATAAGTAGAATTAATATAAAAATTGTATATTTAAATTTGTTATAAAACATAAATGAGGTATTGCAAAAAAAATAAACTAATATACAAAATAACAAAAGGGTCAATTTCACTGTTCCAACAGTATTTGGATATTTCTAAAGCTAAAAGGTTTATTGTAGGGTCTTAATTATTTTTTTTACAAGAAAAAGGTAAACAGTTTAAAAGGGTTAACAAAATATTTAACAACAAAGATTATTGCTAGCAAAAGACTGTTAAAATAATAAGGGTATTAAAAATGGCAATGATTATTCTTAACTATTAATTGTCTCTTTGGTAGAATTGAATCTCGAAATAACAAGCACTTTCCATAAAGAATTATTACATACAAGTATAGGAATTTGATTTTGTAAACTAGAAAAAAAAAATCACATGGATATTACTGCCCAAATTTCGAAAAGAAAAACTATTACAGCAGGCTCGCAAATATAAAACTATTAACTATATTATTAAACAGATCACATACATATTTTTACGATATACAGTCCAGTGCAGTTGTCATTGTAGCTCCTGATCACAGATAAACATGTGGTCACATGACTAGCACAACTAACCTAATGTCCAGCATTACAGTCTTCAATCCTAAGTCTATCGGAGACAAATCTCTTCCGAGACTAAAATGGAGGCTTAACAACTGTGTCTGAAGGTATTGTGTGAAGCAAATATGTTGCAAAATTATTGGCTACTTACACATAAGCAACAAAATAAAAAATAATAAATAATTTAATTTGCAAACGTCACAGTATTTGTAATTCAACTATTTCAAAATACGGGTAGAATTTTTGGCCTTCCACGTCTAGGCATAATTATGTTACCTACTATCCATTCATGCACACTATCAACTGTTTAGCCCTGTCATGCCAATTACAAACCATCATCAGGACACAACCAGATTTCTTTTGTTTCAAAACACTTTCAAATCTCATTATCATAATGGATCAAAGTCAGCTTTGTTTATATATTATGATGATTACTGTCAGTTGAGCAAGGGGTAAATAATAATTACCTGAATTAAAAAAGTACAAAATTAATGTTGAAAGAATAAATTTAGCAATAATTTTTACAAGCTACATTATTTTAAACTTAGCATACACGTGATGTCATACAAACACCACTCTGATTGGTCAGACACCTAAAACATTAGAAGTTCTACTTTTTCACTCCTGACATCATCTACTGATTGATAAATAAACATTTTGAGAACTTTAAAAATGTTGTACTACAATAAACAATGTTAACTTTGATACATTTAGTTAATTACAAAACAAACTGCTGTGTTCAAATATTTCTTGAAATCAAAATCACACGTTTTCAAAAAAGGCAATAAGTTTCAATGCAACAACTATTAAGTTGTTTAACTGTCATATACAGACAATAGCACTTACTGTAAAAGCAATTGTTTTAAATTTTGTGTGGATTAATTTAGATTTAGCGAGCTGCAATGCATTCCATTGTCACATTCCAATTTTAACACACACACACACATACATTAACTGAACATCCAATCTGCAGTATTAATTTATATACAGCTAACACTTATCTCCTAAAAATAATGTAATTGGTAAATTTATAAATGCCACTGACGCAACTTTCGTAAAATTCAGTCAATAATTTACATAACAAGTTAATAAAGAAGTCGTATACTAAATGCAATATCACATGCAACCTTCTGACACAGTCTACATTAATTTATACACTGCCTATGTGCAACATTGGATATATATTATACTGTAACATAAAAATTACCCATAATATCTACTAACTAGTTGAGTGCATGGGCACTTGAGTGGGAGCAGCATTCACTCCTGTCGTTAATGGACTCGCTGGATTTATTAATGGCTGTGCCGTGAGAAGAGATAAGGTTGGAAGGGCTTGAGAACTTACTTGTCCCGATACATTTTGCATTGCTTGCTCTATCATATTCGTTATTTTTTCTCGGTCAAACTATAACAATAAAAAACATCAATAATTTCAAAAAGTTTTATGGGAAACTTACTCCAATAAAACTCAATAACAAATGTGGTGAAAAGAATGATTTTTTGAGATGAATATGTATTAACGTTTAGTAATTAGTACAGGGTGGGCAAATTTCGATGTTTTCATAGGGAATCTCAGTAATTATAAGAGGTATCGAAAAACGGACCCCGCTTCCTCAATCTCTTTTTTCGAGAAAAAGTTAAAGGTGAAAACTAAAATTGGTTATCGTCTTTTGTTTTCGAGTTATCGCCGATAACTCGATTTTTCGACTATTCGTTTTATGACTATATCTTGCTTGTTTATGAAAATAAAGACAAATAATTTTGACTTTCTACAGGTACATTTTTGATAAGAATGCAGTGGCGTAGACAATTTAAAAAAAAAATCGAAATTCGAGAAGTGACATAAAGTTGTATTTTTTAAAAATAGAACCCATACTTGGCTGTGACATCACGAGAAAGAGGATTTTTTCCCTATTCCAATGATATACAGGGTGTCCCAAATTCGAGTAAATGCATGGGGATCTCGCTTATCTTAAGAGCTACGAGGTCTGTTAAATTAGGGCAAAGTTGCGAAATTAGATGCTCAACAAATATCTGCAAAGAAAATTTTCATAGCTGTCTTAGTTCAAAAGTTATTCAAGAAAAACTAAAAAACTTGATTTTTGTTTTTTTGCCCTATATCCTACATTTTTCAAGATATCGACAATCTGGAAGCACTTCTCCATGGCAACTTCTTACGCTTTATATTTTGAGATAACATAAAATATCCAACAACGTTTTGTCTCTTCAGAACCATCATCAACTTAATTTTTTTAAATACGACGAAAAAATTCTAATCTCATAGTAGGATAGCAGTTTGTATTCTGATTTCAATGATGTATGACACTTAATATCTAAAACGATATTTTACCATAAAAATTTGAGAAAAACTCATTTTGTCTAATTTTTGAATCAAATGATCTTATACAAAAAAAAGCAAAATAAAAAACAAAACAATTTTTTTGTTTTTTTGTTGTTCTGTTAACACTGTCACTTTGAGATTAATATGATCGTGATTAATTGTATAATTTACAACCAGCTAGAAATTCTTTGATATTTGAGCTTTTGTTGGCAATTTTTATTTTCACTATGTTCGGGTAGCACATTTATAATTTATTTATTTATTCGCTATCCCTTTGTGTATTGTTAAAATAATTTTCGTCAATAATTATGGAAAATAAAAGGTGTTACATATATGATATTGTAATTGTTTTTATTGAAATATTGAATAAACTGTTGAAAATTAAAAAGCATGCTATGAGAAAACAAAATTTTGTGTATATTATGACATATCTTGAATTCCTTAAAAAGTGTTAATTGTCATATTTAATTTTAATAAAGCACAAATTCAAAGAATTTCTAGCTGGTTGCAAATTATACAATTAATCACGATCATATTAATCTCAAAGTGACAGTTTTAACAGAATGGCAAAAAAAAACAAAAAAATTGTTTTGTTTTTTATTTTGCTTTTTTTTTGTACCTATAAGATCATTTGATTCAAAAATTGGACAAAATCAGTTTTTCTCAAATTTTTGTGGTAAAATATCATTTTAGATATTAAGTGTCATATATCATTGAAATCAGAATACAAACTGCTATCCTACTATGAGATTAGAATTTTTTCGTCGTATTTAAAAAAATTAAGTTGATGATGGTTCTAAAGAGACGAAACGTTGTTGGATATTTTATGTTATCTCAAAATATAAAGCGTAAGAAGTTGCCATGGAGAAGTGCTTTCAGATTGTCGATATCTTGAAAAATGTAGGATATAGGGCAAAAAAACGAAAATCAAGTTTTTTAGTTTTTCTTGAATAACTTTTGAACTAAGACAGCTATGAAAATTTTCTTTGCAGATATTTGTTGAGCATCTAATTTCGCAACTTTGTCCTAATTTAACAGACCTCGTAGCTCTTAAGATAAGCGAGATCCCCACGCATTTACTTGAATTTGGGACACCCTGTATATCATGTGGGGTCGGTTTATTAATTTTCCTTACATTATGGCAAAAATTAGGTAATTTTTCATATTCTATTTTTTTTCTAGTAGTAGGCATGTCATTAACAATATACCTGGTAAAACTAACTGTCATTCTGTTGTTTTAACGATAGCTTGACAGAAACAATCACGTTTAATTGTTGATTGCTCTTATTTTTGTACCTTAAAAACACAAAATGGCTTACGAATATTACGAAAAGTATGATACATTAGAATGTTTTATTCAAACGAATAATAATTCTGAACTCTGAATTGTAAAACATTAGTGTTTAAATATTTGAGAACGGGAGACAACACAAAAGTTAATTAAAGATAGTTATTATTTTAGTGATATATGCAACAGAGATTCATCTACGTGCCTGTTGACTAAAACTTACTGCAAATAGCTATAAAATCAGTTTTGGTAAGGTTAGTAAAATGTACTATTACCACTACATTATGCAGTATGCTGCAAAATTTTTTGTGACCTTAAAAGTGAGCCATGACTGTGAAGAGGTAGAAAAACACTGCATTAGTCAATGCACTGTAATTTGTTTATTCTCTTCAACTGTCACTACATTAACAAAAGAAAGTATAAATGCCTTTATTTCTCAAAATTTTAATTATTTTTTTGTCCACTATGTTCAATGCACAAAAAAATTATTAAAACATCAAATAAAATTTGGTCATTTTTGGAATATATGTTTTTTTTAATGGTTAATAGATTAAATATTATTGTTTCTTGAATTACACTTACACACAATTTTTATTTAGAACTACAATTCAGTAGAGAAAAAAATCTACAAAACTCACCTCATTTATAAAACCATAATACACTAATTCACTTGCTAATGAGCCAGCTGAGTCAGCTTTTGATATGAGACACGTTAAATGCCTATTCATTTTATCGTCCATTCGAAGTACTATTGTCACCTGCACACATAACAAAATATTAACATTTCGAAGCTTTTTCGCATTTCGTTAATGCAATCTTACCGCTAATTCACAACTATCTTCTACTGACTTAACATCACACATCATATTTATCACTTTCCGTGTTTCTTCATCATGAGGTTCCGGAGTCACAGATTTCACCGATTCGGCCATTTCGGGCGAAATGGCCCTCGATCGGGGAGGAGGTGGTTGTTTCGCGCCAAAGGCCGTTAATGGGTGAATGCCATTTCTTAAAAAAAAAAAAAAAAATTACTAGCACATAAATATGAAGTCAGTAAAAACATTTGTATTAAAAAAAGTGTATAATTTGATGAATTTTTAAAATTAAAACGGTATAAAGTAATCAATAACAATCCAAAATAAACAAGCATAAAATTTACACGAATTGTAAAAGATAACTTTACAGTAGATACACAGAAGATAGTGGAAAAACCTACTTGACATCTTCTACAAATTTTTCTAATTTTTCAGCACCCTGTACGTCGGCCAACTTAAACTGCACTAATGGATGGTTGGAGGGGGCTATCTCTGCAACTACAGCATCAGGAGCATACACCTTTTGCATGAGTTCATCCGTTATTGTTTCAGATATGTTTGCTATAAAATAACAATACCATTAAAAATTTGTTAACAAAATACTTAACATGTATTGATCTTGGGGTAGCAAGATCATACATTGGTAAGTAAATAAAATAAAATGACAAAAAAAAAAATTAACTGCAGATTAAAAAAAAAACACATTTGTGGGTGCTTATTAAGGTACTTGGGTTCTGTCCATGGACGTCCACAGAAAAATGTTCAGGAGAGGGGCACAGCGTAGAGACAAATAATAACATATATAAATTTTAACTTAAGTTTTTAATTTTCATTATTTGTTTTTACAAGTACCGGTAGAATGGGGCTACTTGGGACAGTTTCAACATTTAAAAGCATGTACCACGTTCATTTTTTAATTAAAAGCTTTGAATTTTTTTATGTAATTGGATGAGGTGCCAATGAACAATATTTTATATATAAAATAAATATATATGCATATATACAAGATACCAACAAAAAAAACTTTCTGTCCCAAGTAATACTTAAGACCGGGCAACTTGGGACACATATGAATTTCAGTAGTTTGACTCAAGTTTAGCCTATAAAGTCCTACTTGGGACAGTTATATTATATTTTTTATATTAAATTGATCTTTCACAATTATCCAACATGAAAAAAAATATCAAAAATAAAGAAAATAAAACTTTAATTCGCAAATTACAAAAATTTTAAACTAAACGATATTTTGATTGGAAAAATTAAAAAAATTGTACTACCTCTGTTTAAAAATGATTATCTCATTTGTAAAAAAGTTTTTTAAAGCAGGATTCAATATATTAATTGAATTAAAAACTAATGAGACAATCATTTTTGAACAAAAATGTTCATCAAAACGGACAATCATTCATTTTTGAACATAGGTAGTATTAAATAAAAAAATGAGATAAGTTATTCAAGACTTAATATTAAACGTATATTTTCAGAACAAAAGTACAAGAGAAATTTTAAACAGTTCTTAATTCGGCCATTTTATATTAATTTAAAAAAATGGATGTAACAACTTACCGTCTTGTAGTAATTTCAAAAACTGATTTGTTTTTTTAAGCTTATATGATACTTTTAAAACTCTACTAAGCAACTTTGATTATCTCAAAAGTTGACAGTTGTAAACAAAATTTTTAGGTGAGAATATCATTTTGTCCCAAGTTACCCTACTGTCCCAAGTTGCCCTATTCTACGGTACTAATTTTTATTCGATCCCAAGGGGCAAGTGCCCCGTTTGCGAAGGCCCATGGTTCTGTCAATGATAAAACTTAAGAGACAAATGGATTTTGGGACAAAAAAAGCTTTCATATATAATCCTTTTAGTAATTTTGCTTATTTGCATATTTAAGGACCTTATGTTGATGTATGAAAAATAAGCTTAACCAGAATTTGTCCAGGTATTGGAAATAATCACCTAGATTGAATTAATCTGGTAATTAAATCAACAGAATGATTTTATTATTACTGTGTATTCAAAAGAATGATTTTAATGATGGGATACCAAGAACCAAAATTTATTATCAGCAAACATTGCATTACATTTTCTTCATATATTTAATGATGGCATGAGCAGTAGCGTAAGAAGATTTTCACTTGTCCAATCTTACACACAAACACTAATTGTAATTGTATTTATAAGAACTTTCTCATAAAATTTGGGGGAGGGTTACAACCCCCCTAACCCCTCGTGCTACACCACTGGGCATGAGAATAAAGGTATTTCAAAACATATTGTTCAATAATTTAAGGGCTATGACAACAAAAAATTGAATGTTGAAAGGTCTGTAGGTTTTTGTGGATAATGTGTTTGACACAGTGCAATTTTTATGTACAGAATTACATGTTAAGATTAAATATTTACAGCTTTCAAATTAATGGATTATTTTTTTTTAAAAACATTAGCTCAACAGTTAATATAAAATGTATAAGTGGAAGGTTCACGAAAGGCAGTCAGTTAAAAATGATTTACAGCACTTTCTCAACACTAGGGGTTCTTTACGTGTAGGGTGTGTCTCCCCAGTTGCGAGGCAAAGAGAATTTTGAGAAGGTGTTAAATGATAAGAAAACAATGGTTTTATTACTTTAATTATGTATTGAATGGTTTGTTTGTCCTTAAGAACGAAAGAGTTAAGGTTTGATAATAGCGAAAGTGTATAAGGATAAAATTTATAAATCTCTATCCAAGACCCTGAAAGAGGCTTAAAGTGGGAGTGGTTTCAGGAATTGCTATTTTATATGTTGTTATGTAGCAAATTGAATATAGTATTGCATTTAGGTCCAATTAAAAAAAATAATTTATATGTTTTGATTTGTTGGTAAAAGCTGTATTACATTATACAATTTCTTGTACAATTTCTTGTATAATCTAAATTGTGTAGTTTCATACAGCAAAATAGTAATTGTGCAATTTCTTGTACAAGAAATTGTATAATGTAATACAGCTTTAAAAGAGTTGGATTTTTTAAATTTGCAGGACTATTAAATATTACAGTAGTAAACTTACCCCTATTTTTGACTAAATAATGAGCAGTTATTAACTTAAGAC
The DNA here is from genome assembly GCA_947652605.1 of Elmis aenea. Lineage (NCBI taxonomy): Eukaryota > Metazoa > Arthropoda > Insecta > Coleoptera > Elmidae > Elmis > Elmis aenea. The sequence continues at coordinate 12,350,518 of OX393579.1, forward strand.
TATGAACTTCGAAAAGAAGCGGATGAAACAATAATTCTCGAGCATTCGGCCTTAACTGAGATTCTTTATGTAGGCATCTTCGAATAAAATCTTTCTGCTGTTGATCTTCTAATGAATCGATTGAGTTTTCTATGTTTTCTTCTGTGACGATGTTACCTGAGTCTCCATTCCCTTGGATTTCTAACGCCGCCATTTCTAGTGCACACATTCCAAATGCATAAATATCAATTGCTGGACTTAACGTTACTGAAAAAAAAAAAGAATAAGATTACTATCAGTGTAAATACTTCTAAGCTGAAGCATTATAATGCAATTTTTTACTCGATACATTTCATTGGTGTTTATTTTTGTTTATTTAAAAGTTCAACTGTTTTTAGGCTCTAAATTACTAGCCCTATCAAAAATATTTTTGGGTACATAACAAAAAAAAAAAAGAAGAACATTTTGTTTATTTACAGATCGGTCTGTTATAAATTATCTTTAATAAAGCTAAATATTTTTAGTTTGCACGAAAAAAAAATACTTACCACCATATTCTGGAGCAAAGAAATGCATGTTTTTGATATTCTCTTGGCAAGTTTTTACATGATGATTTATGGAATCGGGAGCCACTAAAGAAAAAATTAAACAGTGATCAGTAACAAACTTTGAGCATTAAATTGCACAAGCTGATTAGGATTGATTAATAACAAAAAGATCGTCGAACCATTTTCGATAAAATGACACAACAGAATGAATCTCAAACTAATCTTTCTTATTTTATGGTTTTAACAAAAAAAAAAATAATGCGCTATCGAAAATAATTAAGGTGCAAACAAGTAGAGATCTGTTTTACAGAATATCTTTCCTTATTCATTGTATATGGATGTAAAACTGGACAAAATACAGTTTCGACCCAGGCTCAAGACCGCCGAGTCGTTTATTATGTGATTATACAGGGTGTCCCAGCCAAGACAAATTATTCGCTAGCTCTGTTATGAGTGAAAAGTTTTAAAAGAGTTTGAAACAGAAGTGTTTTGTGTCCATTAAATACATCATCTAAAATTTTTGGTAACCTTATTAATTTAGTGTTTTTTTTTTTGAGCACCTGTATGTAACTTTTTTTCGTACGTTTTTGATTAATACTCAAATATTCTCTCAAAAATGTACAAGGTCTTTAAATCTAAAATCAACTGTTTGTGAGTTTTATTTATTTAGTCGAAAGTCCCTCTACCATCTATCAGGTGTAGGACCTGTTTGGGAGTAATTTATGTTATTTCAAAAATACTTATAGATTCAGGATTTAAAAAAAATATTAATAAATAACTGCTTAATAATTTTATTTATTATTTAGTCACGAGTCCTTCTACTGTTAGGTGTAGGACTTGGTGCTTAATAATGCTACAACAAATGTCTTTGACGCTTTAACTGACAATAGTGCTACAGTGGTTGCTGACTAGTAAAACTTTTAAAATCATATACAGGGTGTTTCTTTTGCTCCGTTCATTTTGCTTAACTTTAAACAGGAATAAGTAAATCTCTTTCAATAGGAAACCTTGCATATTTTTACATTTTCTTATCGATAATTTAATTACCTTTAAAAAATTACAGACTTCATTTATGTATAAAATTAATATTACTCGAGTTATTGCAGATATAATCATAATTGAAGGAACATACACAATATTTAATAAAATTTAACTAGCAGGCTTTAAATTTTTTAAACAATTTAATTAAAATATTAAATAACAGTCTTCTTGTACTTTTAAATAGTATTTGTTACTGGATTAATAATTTTGAAAAAAAAGAGTGCTATATAAAAAATCACAAAAATTGTTTATTTATGGCAACAGTGTGGAAAGAAAAACAGTTGAAAAATCTCGAGTAGCTATTTTAATAGGCACTTGACCTATCCTAATGTCACTAAAATTATGCTGTTTATGGATGCAGTTTTTAAATGTGAGGGCTGCAACTTCAGGCATCTTTTATTTAAAAAAAAAGAATAAAAACATTAAATATGTATTTCTTAGCAGCTGTACGTATATTATTTTCGCTTCATAAATAAAATTTTATACCTAACCATGGTCTAATTGCAAAAAAAGCTAAACTTGGGATTAACCCTGGGTTTACGCCTAAACCTAGGGATTAATCCAGGGTTTAGTTTTTATGCAATCCGGCCCATTAGTTTTAGAACAGACAGCTCTGAATCAAATACAAGTTTTTATTTAAATTAATTATAAAGCAGGTAAAAAATACAACTTAAACGTCAAAGTAGAATGTATTTGACGTTTTAGTTAAACTTTTCTGAAATTTTCCAAGCTTGCTAGTTTAATGCTTATAAATATTGTGTTTGTGTCTGTAAATTATCATTAAAATCACAATTAATTTTTGACGTAAATGACCTCTAATATTAAAAAACAATAATTGAATAATCAATAAGAAAATGTAAAAATATACAGGGTGTTCCATTTAAAGGAACAAAGTTACTAATCGGTTCTGAAAAACAAAACACTGTACAGTTACAAATAATTTTAGATTATGTAGTTAATAACCACAAACAACATCTATTTAAAACTGGTTTTAGCTTTTCATTAATAACAGAGCTAACGAATAATTCTTCACGGCTGGTACACGCCGTATTTATTATTCATCCGATACTTAAAAATTAAGAAAGACTAGCGTCTTAGAGCATGGGAAGCGTTTTACAAACATTCAATGAATTAGCAAGGATTAACAGAACTCAGCCATATCACACCTCGCAAGTCCAGCTCGGAAATTTCACGTTTCCATCAAGAATCTTACATGATATTTGAATTGACAGTGAAGTTTCATCGGTTTATTGTGTTTTTATCATGTAAAAACTTGTGAAACATGAAAATCCGAACTGCACGTAACAATCTCGTGTTAAGAATCTTCCACAATCAGCACAAATCAGACTAGCCAATATGAGCGATTAAGATTTTACATTAATTTCATCAGAGAATGATTGTCAGATCGATGAGATTACCTGATCCTATTTTGACGAGGCCATTGTGCTGTATAAATATGGTATCACAGGTGAGATTGCCATGGATGATCGGCGGAGAGCAGGAATGCAAGTAACTGGAAAGAAAACACACTGCAGATCTTAGTACTGATGTAGGCCGTAGTCCGAACTCGCTGCAATGGCTGTGATAAATCGTGGACTTCTATGCTTTTACCGGCCCAGCAAATACACACCCTTCCCACAACAATTTTTTACATGAACCGACGAAAGCATCCAAATCCACGATTCATTTTCTTAAATAGAAAGCGTCATTATCAATCCAGATTAATTTGAAAATGTACTTTACTTACCTTTACGATGAAACTGTGAATATAGAGTTATAACAATAATACAATCAAATATTTAACTTATGCCTCTATGTTAAGAAATTTGCAGACACATGCAGTTTCTTATATCACAGAGACTGCGCCATACAACATATCATATAATATCATTTATCATTATATCTTACGAGCTAACAAAAGGGTAAGGCACATTCATACACAGGAATGCGGGATAAAATGAGTATTACCTTAACGCAGAGAGGATCTGCTTGCACCAACGGCGCCAGGCCTGGAGAGGTAGTCGTTTCACATTGCGCTTTGTGCGCTTCAGGAACTGCTTCAGGGAACCTGATGACATGTACTCCGTAATGAATATTACCTGCAAAAAAATATACAGTACAGAATTATGTATACAAATAACTCACAAAAACTTTAACTATGCAACTAAAACATTTAAAAACAAGATAATTCTAAATATAAAATATAATATTGCAATTTGGGGAGTGTGCTGATTCAGTCTTTGTTAACCATTTGGTGATTCGCGAACCCCTTAGTTTCCAAGTGCCATGCAAGTCCAAAATAGTCGATTTTGGACTAACATTAGAAATACATTCTGGAAGGAGTATTTAGGTCTGATAGCACAAAGTAACAGTTAGTGTAGGGTTGTGAACATCATAACTGGGACAAGAAGGGGGGATCTGCGCCCCCCAGCTCTGAGGGAGAGCCGAGAAAATAAAACAAAAATAATAAAAAAAAACAACTTTAAAGGTATTTTTATTCAGGATAAAAATCCTGCATCTCCCCCCTTTATACCCGCCACTGAACACGTACTAAACGCAATTTTCTGTAATGTTTATAACTAGTTTTGATAAACTGGGATATTTGACAGTCCCCGAACCTCTTTTCGGGACACAGGGATTTGAGGCCCCAAATCGGGACAATCCTTGAAAACCAGGACATTTAGCAACCTTAAGTTAGTGTTAAGATACATGTTAACTCTAAGCTAGGCAATATCCCGGCATGATTGGAGCTGATATTGCCTACTTTTAGGGATTAACATGTATGTCAACACTAAGGTCCGGTTGTACAAAGTAGCACTGGTGCTAAAATACGAGTTAATCCAGAAAACTAGGCAACACCAGCGCCAACGTTGCTGCAATTTTGCCTAGTTCTAGGGTTAACGTGGTTTAACCCCGGGGTTAATCCTAGGTACAACTTTTATGCAATCGGGTCTAACTCTTGCTTTTTGCAATCGGGCCTTAGTGTTAACATAATGTTCACCTCTAAAACTAGGCAAATTTCTAGCACAATTGGCGTTAATATTGCCTATTTTTTGCGACTAACATGCGTGTTAACATCAACTATTGCTTGGTGCAATTGGGCCTTAATGTAGCAACCAAATAGTGAATTTCCTACTCCCAAATTATGCCACTGAGAGCAGCACAATTTTGATGTGGAAAACATAATTTTCATTACAGGCTCAACACAAAACCTTCGTGTTTTCAAAATTTCAAAAATGGACTTACACCACTTAGAAACTAAGGGGATGTCTGAGGCAATACGGTCATCTCCACATTCCTACACTCAAGAATCTCAATTTAAAAATAAGCAGTCAGATTTTTCATGATCCTTAACACTGTCCAGTATAAAATATTACTGAATAACATGTTTATCCAAATAAATTTAAATATTTTGTGGGCTCGTGTTTCTGCGTTTGTAGGTGACAAATAATAAAACTTATTCACCCACAAAAATAATGCTGTTTGTTCTTGTACTATAAAAATGTGTGCAGTGACTTAATTTATATTTATCAAAGTCCACAATACACTAATAGGTACAAATATAAACAATACATATTTACATTTTTATCCGTTTTTGAGAAACCTTTCCTTTTTTATACAAATTAATTTCGGCAAAAAATGGACCACCGATATATCTACGTCAGAAACTGTGGTCTAAAAATACTTAATTATTCTGTAAAACACATGCGATATATTTTGAGTACCACAATAAATAACATTAATGATATATTTATTTAGTTTTGAGACAGAAGTCGCGTTTTTCCGGTTTATGGATTCCTCGGATTATTTTTTACTGCAGACAATATGACGCAAATGATAACGTGTTTAGGTAAAATATACAAAATTAGAGACAAATTGCATGATAATGTAAAATTTTATGCTAAATAAACTACCTTTTGGCCTAATAAATTTAATAAAAGATGGGCAGAATTGGAATAAGTCGCAAAAATGCGCATTTACGAATAATAACGAATGCAAATTTGTTTGTTTGTTTGAGTGATTAATTTATTAATATAAATAAGCTTAAACCAAAACCATCATCTTATTTTTGAAGTATTTCTGAAACAAGTGCATAACTAGTCGTGAAGCAAATTAAGTTGATTATTTTCACAAGTTGTATTTATTTATTTTAAAAATAGATTTATATAGAACAAAAACCTATAGTAGGTGTGACGAAATAACGGGACAAACAAGAAAAAAACTAGTAAAGAATGTCATGTGTGACGAACCTGCGTGACTGTTAACGTCATAAGGCAAATCGCAATCGGAATTATGTACTGCAATACATTTAATTCTGTAACTCTGAGCAACAAAATAAGCCTAACTTAGAGAAATATCCCAGACCCAGAACAAGAAATACTTTTAAACAAGTCAATACTTATGTCTTACTAGATATATCATGTTTTTTTTTTAAATTTTGAGTTGTTAGAGATATAAATTGTTTAACAACTTATTAAATTAATGTTTATTTTTATTCACGTTCAATGCCTTTTAGTGAAGAATAAATAATTAGTTTATGAATTTAAAATTTCAAGAAAGATTGTGGAAAATTCTACAACTTGCGTGGATTTAAACACACGAATTTCAGGTCTTAGTACTACTCTGGAACCATCCGAAGAAATTCTTGTAATATTCATAGGACAAAATGCGTTACTACCAAATCGCAATAAAATTTTATGGTAGTCTTAAAACCGTTCCAGTAATTCTTAAAGTATTTCTAGGACAAAGTTAGTTCTTCCATGTCAAAGTCTAAGGCCCGATTGCATACACGCATAAACCTGGGATTAACCCTGGGTTAAACCTGTTTAATCCAGGGTTAATCGCAGGTTTAGCGTTTATACAATCCGGCCCAAGTCTTAATCCATTCTAGGAACACCCTAACACCCTAGTACCGTTCAATGAGTTCCTAGATTTGTTTAGGGCAAAATTATTTCTCTTTCCTAGGACATTTTAAGGGTAAAGATGTCTTTCATTGTCAAATACCTTCCTAAGAGAACCTTAGTACTACTTTTAGAATATTGCAGTGTAAATTTGTCCAGTTATATTACACTTTAAGCTGTAAGTGGTCAAGTGGGTTTTGTAGAATATTAAGAATGTTGCTCCAGAAAGGTGGATGGGGGTAGATCACGATCTCTTATCTATTTTTAAGTAATTTACCTCATTACATTTCAAAAGTGTAAAAGGACCGAATAGAATATATGTTCTTGAGTTCTTCTTTCTTGATTTTTAATCCATGGATCACCAATTTTATTAAGTAAAAGATTCTTATTTTCATCCCCGTTTTTTTTGCGTTAAATTTAAGTTCAATAAATTTACTATTCATAAAAAAAGTGCCACTATAAAGCATTTTATGTAGACTTAAAACAATACTGTATCAACTGACTTTTTTAAAAGTTTTGTTCATGGTATTAGGTATGTTTTTTAACCAAATTAAAGTTAAGTTAGAGTTGGTTGCAAAAGTGCAATCAGTGCTCCACAAAACATGAATTTAAATTATGGTTTGCCCAAACCAACCTTGCCAAGAACATGACAAGAAAACTACCTTATCAGTTACGAGTCAAGACTTAATACAATTCTAGGATGTTAGGAATGTTTAGGGAATTCCCCGTTATTTTTAGGGCAAAATTAGTCCTGCTATTTCAAACATAAAGGCTTAATATCATTATGGACTGATTTTAGGATAATTCTAGGATCAATTAGGAAGTATAACTGCTCTAAGATCAACTTGTGGACAATTTTTTCGACTGGGGCAGGAATAATATAATAGCAAGACGGGTCTTTACATACTGATGGTTACAAATTAATGCAGTAAATTGGTTTTCCTTACCCTAGGTTTGTCGTTGTGTGTGTCAGTCCAATACCGATGAAATTTAACTATATTGGGGTGCTCTAGCTGTGTGAGATTTTCAAAAACTAGCTGAATTTTTTCCTCTTGGGCTTTAAAATTTTTTCGTTCTGAAAATTGGACTTCGTTCCATACAACTTCAACGCCTTCTTCGGTATCCATCGCCAAGTAAGCACAGTCAATGCCTGGAACATCCCTCTGCTCAACCTGAAAAGAAAAACGCAGCGTGAGTAAATATAAAATTGAAAAATAACCAAAAAATACATCGACAAACATGTAAACGTCTTCTGTCGACAGATACACCATTTTCAAAGGCTGTTAAACTTGACGTTTACTTTAAATTTTGATTGAGTGGCGTTCTATTTACGAATGCACTTATTATTTACTATATTGCGTTGGTAAATTTAGAAGCCGACCCCAAATAAATCGAAAAGGTTAGCATTTTTCAAGAAATAAAGCTTCACACATTGCATATAACTTCAATAATAATTTATGACATGAAATGCCCTGTTTTGACAACTACTGTGACATATTTGTAACAAAAAAAGTTGCTACAACGGAAACTGCATCGAAGTTAACTTTGTATGGAATAAACATTAAATTAAATTCGATCAACGATCAAATAAAACTGCAATAAAAAGTTCCAATACAAAAGTGTTTAAAGACGTTTGACGATTAGTTAGGGAATTGAAACGTTTGCACGAAGTAAAAAACAAAACATTTTCAGCGCACGACTTGTGCAACAAATGCTACGCAACAAAATTGGAAATAATACAGACGGTCTGTAAATTAACTTCAGAGTTACAAAAAAAACGAGCTTTAATATTACAAAGATCTGTTTGCGTCAATATCTTTAAATGGAGATAAAATTTCATTAAAATTTAAAAACAAAGTGTCTTATTCTTCTTAAGCCAATAAATTAAATTTATATTATCGTCTGCTTAGAAATATGCTAGAAATGAAAGTGATATTTCATATCATAATACTGTCTGAAAAAAACGAAATATTGAATTCCAAAATATGCAATCTGCAAGTGTTCATTTGTGTACAAAACAAATAACCAAACACATACATAGGCTATTGTGCATTATCATTATCAAAGCATATTCAGTTTCAAAGCTTGCGTGCCATATTATTTATCTACTAATTTCTCGCCAAAATAATTAGAACGGGCAATATCAAATTTCTACGCACAGCTGTAATTTATCTTACATGCAAATTGATATCAATTTACGTTGAAACATCGCTTTCAAGTTCATTTTGTCAATATCTATGCACTCTTGTAAACTTTCATTGGAAGTCTAAGAAAGTGCAATACTTTAGAAATTTATGATTGGTTCAATAAAATTAAATTTAAAAAAAAACTGCAAAAAACTATAATTTTTGTTTGTTTCTAATTTAGCATAAAACATGTGTATCTCGAATTTAGTTTATTAATTAAAATTAAAACAGAATTTGTTTATGAAAATAAAGAAAAATAATTTTGACTGTCTACAAGCACTTTTTTGATAAGAATGCAGTGGTGTCAAAATTATTTTTCTTTATTTTCATAAACAAGCGAGATATAGTCATAAAACGAAAAGTCGAAAAATCGAGTTATCGGTGATAACTCGAAAACAAAAGACGATAACCAATTTTAGCTTACACCATTAATTTTTCTCGAAAAAAGAGTTCGAGGAAGCGGGGTCCGTTTTCCGGTACCTCTTATACTTACCGAGATTCCCTATGAAAACATCGGCCCACCCTGTACGGCAATTATTACTAAAATGTTAAACGAAATATTTTAATTTAAAAAAAAGGGGTTTCCATAGAAAATTAAAACGCCATATGTGAAAACTTGATTTGGGGATATAGGCTTATATAAATAATTTAAGAATATCGCTAATGAAATTCGAAGAAACTCTCAAAAATTGGATACAAAATCAAAAAAAAAAGTTACGCTAACATTGCAAACAACTAAGATTTTAGTTAACACAAGATTCTTATGCCACACAGGTCCGTGAAGTTGGCCCGGACTTGGAAAGCACAAATGTTGCAAATGCTTCGTTAGTGCTTCTTTGTGCTTCAAGAATTTTTTAATTTCGATTAACCGTTCTCTCGTTATAAATAAGAAACTGAACTCCGGGCTAACTTCACGCCATCCCGGACTTTCTCACCAAATTCAATTATTTTAATGCCAATCCTTAGTGCTTCAAGAATTTTTTAATTTCGATTAACCGTTCTCCCGTTATAAATAAAAAACTGAACTCCGGGCTAACTTCACGCCATACCGGACTTTCTCACCAAACTCAATTATTTTGATGCCAATCCTTAGTGCTTCTTTGTGCTTCAAGAATTTTTTAAATTTTGATTAACCGTTCTCGCGTTATAAATAAAAAACTGAACTCCGGGCTAACTTCACGCCATCCCGGACTTTCTCACCAAATTCAATTATTTTGATGTCAATCCTTAGTGCTTCGTTAGTGCTTCAAGAATTTTTTAATGTCGATTAACCGTTCTCCCGTTATAAATAAAAAACTGAACTCCGAGCTAACTTCACGCTATCCTGCACTAAGTAAAAAACAATATAGCAACATTTGTGCTTCCCAAGTCAGGGCCAACTTCACGGACCTATGCCACACTCGTTTTTAGGTAAAGATAACAAGAAAATACTATCTCATATTTAATAATCGATTTTTTTTGTTTTCTGTTTTATACATTGTTCTGATGCGGTTATTATTTAATAATTTTTAAATCTACCATACTGACAAGGGATCTGATCAAGACAGTGTTTATTGAATCATGAACATCAAAAATAAATGTTTTGCAGAGTTCTACAGAAGAAAAATACAGAAAAACTGAAAAATTCAAAATAAAGGTAATTTTTGTGATCGCGTTGGCCATGAAACCAAACCGCCAGAGATAAAATTGAATTTCCCCTATTTACCAATCCTTTGCAAGTAAAATGGTGCAAAGTTCTTGGAAATATCTTAAAACAATTCCGGAGAAAACGCGAAAAACGAAACCCCTGTTAAAGCGGTTTTTGCAATTTTTGCAAGTAAAATGGTGCAAAGTTCTTGGAAATATCTTAAAACAGTTCCGGAGAAAACGCGAAAAACGAAACCCCTGTTAAAGCGGTTTTTGCAATTTTAAAAGCTTATGTAATCGCAAAGATTAATTTTTTACACGTAATTGTCAATTTGTAGCGCTTCTACAGTGGTCTCGTTTTTGGCGTTTTTCTTCGGGACTGTTTAAGATATTTTTAAAAACTTTGCAAAGGATGCGCGCATTGCTAAAAAGATTTCATCTCTGACGGTTTCATGGCCAACGCGATCGCAAAAAGGACCTTTATTTTTCAATTTTCCCCCTATTTTTCCTATGCAAATCATCAATGGCTCGTATAACATTGCAAAACATTTATTTTTGATGTTCTTGATGCAATAAACATCTTGATCAGATTCTAGCTACAACATATCGACCTTCCTTGTGAGGTTTTTTATAACACATGGAATTTTTTCTGTATTTTTTTTGTTGTAATCATCTAATATTATATTCCAAAGATAGTTCTTTAAGCTATTTTGATTACAAAAAATTAGCCGTTAACATGTTTTTAAACAAAAATGCTTTTGACGCATGAAAAATTGAATCTCTTCAACACGTTGCTCGTCCAGACAGGAGGCTATGTAATATAATGCAGCAAATCTAATTGTGTTTGGTTGATTTTCTTCCCACTCGCAAATCCTAATAGAATTTTGCCCGACAAGGACATTTGCTTGACAGGCTCTAATATCTCTGGGGACAACCGCACGCACATACGGCCTAAACAAACTGTTTTTAAAGCCTTGAAAAGAATACAATAAATATCAACAACGAAATTGCCACAGACGGTATCGGACGAGTAAACGATTTGATATTAGGTAAAAAGTTGACTGCGAGTCTTATTAGGGGGTACTTGCGTATGGTTGACGGTTTCATTTAATTTTATATTCCAAAAACATATATGAATGAAATTTACATCGAAGTTACTCACATTCTGCGTAAAAAAAAAAGATTCGCTTTGTCAAGTTGAAAAGTTGGTGTTTATTTGAAATTCAAATTTTTCTCATGTCCGAAAATTAAATCCCTGTGGTACTGGGTAAAAGAAAAATGTTGCCGTTTCACAGGATATCACATCATGAGAATATTTTGTAGTTACAAAATCTGTTGTTATAGTCCAAAATCCTATTAGAAAGTTCATTAAAAGTTAAAATTACTATTTTAAATACCATGTCCGAGACACAAACAATTCTGTTTTGTCACTGGCTAAATTGGGCGTAAAAATCACATATATCTAGATCTACCATTTTGAAAATCACGGTTTCCCTAAGATACAGGGCCGAATTTAAGACGAGTGAGATCCTAAACAAACCTTTTTTGGGGTCCCTGTTGCAGTAAAGCGTAATGCATTACTGTGCGAAAGATTTGTTCCTAATATTTTGGATAATTACATAATAGTTATTTATGTATCAAGGCCAAAAAGTACGTTTTGGCCGAGGTGCATATTACATTTTTTGTGCGATCGAATTAAAAACAATTTAAATTTTTAGTAATTTTCAAAATTATAGGTTAGAAACTACGTGACATTCTGTCACTGACAGATGACGGCGTATGTACTGCATTACCGGCCCTCACCTTAGCAACGGCCGTAAAAGTTACTTTTTCGGCCGTTACCCTTAGCAACGGCCGAAAAAGTAACTTTTACGGCCGTTGCTAAGGATAGGGCCGGTAATGCAGTACTTTATGGTTGCTAACGCGTCCGTCAAACAGCTGTTTCTAGTACGATCGCACAAAAAACTACATTCATGAATTTTTAAATAAAAATTTGATATGATAATTTATTATTGACCATTTTTGCGAGGCGCTTTCAAATGAGAGGCCCTACGTTTAAGTTTGTCTAGCTTATTGTGTGTGTTCGGCACTGCCCTGATCTCTAAAAATAAAACACCTCATATTATATCTATACCTTTTCAAGTTCAAATTGGCACTAATCAAAATCAAATTGGCACTAATCAAAATCAAATTGGCACTAATCAATATCAAATTGGCACTAATCAAAATCAAATTGGCACTAATCAAAATCAAATTGGCACTAAACAAATTTAAGTTGACAATTAACAAATTCAAGTTGACATTAAATAATTTAATTGTTAATTCAAATTAAAATCTTAAAAGAACCCTTCCACGTTCTCATAATGCCTTATATAAAAAAAGTTGACGCCGTAAACCGAAAAATACAAATTTGCGCTGTTTATAATTCTAACGGGGATTGGCGCAATCTTGCAAATGTTCTCGGAGTTTCAAAAAGAACGGCGTATAGATGGGTGAAAAATCAAGACGTTCCATAGAAACAGCATGGAGGTAAACGCAGAGTTAAAATCACAGACGAACATCGTCGTTTTTTTGAAAATGAAATTGAAAGAAATCCAAAGATAACTCTCCAGCAATTAAAAGAAAAGATTTTACAATCATATGAAATTAATGTCACTAAAGAATGTATTCGTCAACACCTCGATGGTCTTATGTATACAATAAAACAAGTACATCGAGAGCCAGAAAGAGCCAACAGTATAGACAATAAAACAAAAAGGTTAGAATATGTAAGAACATTACTTAATCTTCAAGCAGAGAATTTGCCAATAATTTATCTTGACGAAAGGACGAAACTAATTTTAATATGTTTATTTCGCGGACGCAAGGACGTTCTAAGAAAGGAAGTCGATGTACATTTGTAGCAGCTGGTAGCCGAGGCGCAAATATACATCTTATTGGATGCATAGGTCTAATACATTGTGAGCTAAGACGGGGATCATTTAAAAAACCAGAAGCAAACGAATTTGTGAAACAATGTTTGAGAAACGCCCAAAATATATACCAAGAACCAGTAGTTATGGTTATAGATAATGCACCTTGCCATTCTTCTATTGAAGAAGTTTTTGCAGAAGAGGAATTTTTTCACCATAGATTAATAAGACTTAGTCCATACAGTCCCATGTTAAATCCGATTGAGCAAGCATGGTCTGTATTAAAGGCTAGTGTAAAATCAGATTTGGCAGATAACCTAAGAGATGTTTTAGCAGGAGAAGATCGGCATAATATCTTCCAAACTGAATACAGAATGCGCCGGTTAGAAAATATTGTTCAGAATCATATTAACACAATCAATGTAGCCAATTGTGCAAGATTCATAGCCCATATTCAAAGATATTCCGGCAGCATTAAATATGGAGAATATTATTTTCTAATTAATTAATTTAGCAAATGTTGTTTATTTAATATGCCCATGTTATTGTTTTAAAATATAGTATAAATAACATTTTTTACTTAGTTCTATTTAATCGTATGATACTTCTAATTTAAAATTATTTAATGTCAACTTGAATTTGTTAATTGTCAACTTAAATTTGTTTAGTGCCAATTTGATTTTGATTAGTGCCAATTTGATTTTGATTAGTGTCAATTTGATTTTGATTAGTGCCAATTTGATTTTGATTAGTGCCAATTTGATTTTGATTAGTGCCAATTTGAACTTGAAAAGGTATAGAATTCTAGATAAGCGTAATACGTAAGATTTGATTTTGAATTTAATTATTTAATAAAAAAGTTCTATGCCAATATGCTATACTGCTTTAATTTGCCATTTTTGGTTTAGCTGGAAGTAGCAAAAACCTTTTATTTTAAACAGCACTACACAATTTCAAATAGGGCGTATTGTAGGTGAGATTTTATAGCCATCACATTCGTCTACTTCCGAAAACATTTTTCAAATGGGTATCACAAAACTCCGGGGCTAAAATTATCATCAGCCATTTCCACAGGTAGGTACGGAGGCCGTATGGTCTGCATTGAACAATTGCGTATCGCCGATTTTTTTACCACAAAATATAGGAACACTTTAAGGACTCTTTCTATTACATAAAGGGTCATTTACATAAGAAGTTGCTAATCTTGATTAAAAAAAATATTGCGAAATATAGAACACATTTAATCTGCCCACTTAAAAATGTCGGGTGTGACTCGACATAGGAGTACGTGTGAATAAAATTGATGTCGGGTCCCACCCGACATAGGAGTTCTAAGAGTTAATTTAGGGGAGCAGTTCCGTTTAAATACATTGTAAACTATTTAATTACATTTGTAATCTGACCTAACCTAGCCTAACACAACCTAACCTGTCCTGACCTATTTGAACTTAAAAATTAGGCAGACTTAATTATAGTTACTTTAAATACTGTTTACAAAGCAAAATAACAAACCCAAGCCGTTCGTAACTTGAAAAGTCTTGGTACCGCTGGTATATTCGAAATTTTAAGTAAGTTATGTATACTTGTTCAAAAAAACGCGTAGGACGAATAATAATTATTATTCTTCAGAGTCAAACAATTGCTTTTGCGTCAATGTTTCGACCATGCACGTATGAGCGGCGCCATAAAATGTCTGTACGTTTAGCTAATAAGTTGCATTACGCAGTGATTTTAAAAGTAAATAACCACTGAATATTCACAGTCGTTAATTAAGCTTGTTACGTTGTTATTGATAATTTGCAAGCAATTTGCACATATCCATTTTAATATACCAACGCAAGTACGCGATTTGGCAATTCTAACGCAATCAAAAAGAATTTATTACATGTCTGGTGTCGTAGGTGCTCTAAATAAATTTCATGTTAAGCATTTTGCTGTGATTGAAGCAATCAGCGCAGCGGTTACATCTAAAAATAAATGTTCGATTAGAATGCAAAAAGTAAATAATCCAGAAAGTATGCAAAAGCATTTTGCGAAGTTGTCGGATTTAATTAATGCTAATTACCGAACTGTTAAGCAAATAGTATTTGACTAAATGATTTAGCAAACTGTTCAAGTATGACAAAAACTGTATGGCAATGAAACGTTTAGACTGCCGCATAAAAAAAGCTAGACGATATTTAATACGGCAGGTATAATTTTAAGGTAATTAAGGAAATATTTATGACTATAATAAAATCTATTAATAGATATGTAATTGATCTTGTAAACAAAATAAGATGTACATAAACAGAAGCATATTACATACAAGGTCGGTCGTAATGGTATTTAATAACACTGTGATGATTTAAATGGAGTCTAAATTTTTTAAAAAAGTTATTGAGTAGTAACAACTAATAAATCAGCAGCATTTTTTTAGTTAGAATTTAATTTAAATGTCATGAATATTAAACATTTCTGTTAAGTTACAAAATGGGCGAGGAAATTGTTGTTTGGACTGAATAAAAAAAAACCTCTTTAAGTAAAAAATGGGCGCCGATTTTTTGTTCTGTTAGTATATTATTGCAGTAGGGGAGCCCGGGGATAAAAGTAACACGGGTAGGTTGTAACAGTGGCTATAGTTTCTTTAATTTTTGTTATATGTCGCCCTAAGCGCTTGAGCAATGTTCATTTACATCCACCTCCCTACCTACATTGCTAGTTTTCATCTGTCATAGAGGTTAACTTTGTGCCAGCCAGAGTCACTATTTTCCGCCTAAAAGTTAATGCATTGTGTCACCGGTCGAGTGACTTTTAGGCGATCTCTAAAAGAGGAACAAAGAAGTACCTAGATTGTAATGTTCTAAATTTTGTTGGCTATTGGTGTATGCAATACAATTTGACGTTGGAATCGTGGTTAATTGTGGATTCCCTCCAATCTGTTTTGTGTACACTTGGGGTCAAAAGTAACAGTGTTACAACCTACCCCAATCAATGTTTTCACTTGCAAATGTTCACTCTTAGCACATAATTGGTGGTTTTCTTCGTAAATGAGAACATACAAAAGTTGTCGGATTAATTTTCCAATCGTTCAGTTGAGACTAATCTGGTATCATTTACTGAATATGTTCTTAAGTCATTAGATAAAAGACTACAGGCCGATGTTATATATACGGATTTTAGTAAGGCATTCGACCGGTTAGATCATTCAATTTTAATAGTCAAATTACACGACATAGGCATCTGTGGAGATCTTTTAAGATGGATAAAATCATACATATCTAATAGATCACAGGCTGTAAAATTAAATGGTTTCATTTCTACATTTGTCAAAGTAACATCCGGAGTCCCTCAGGGCAGTCTCTTAGCACCATTGCTATTTAATATTTACGTCAATGACATACAGCATTGCTTTTTAAATTGTGAATACCTACAATACGCTGATGATTTAAAAATATTTAGAACAATAACAAATACTACCGATTGTCTACTGCTACAAGAGGATCTCCACAGATTAGAAAAATACTGTCAAATAAACAAACTTGCCTTGAATGTTAGTAAGTGCTATAAAATTAATTTTACACGAAACAAAAATTTAATCCTATATAACTATTCTTTGAATAATGCAACTCTGATGAACACCACATTGGTAAAAGACTTAGGAATTTTATTAGACTGTAAACTCGTTTTTGCGGAACATATCGAATACATTAAGAATAAATCTCTTAAAATGCTTGGCTTCATCATACGCTCCTCAAAACATTTCAATAATGTTAATGCTATTAGAACACTTTATTATTCCTATGTTAATAGTATTTTAAATTTTGCTTCTATCATATGGAACCCACAATATGACACCTACGATAGTAAAATCGAGGGAATTCAAAAGAAATTCATATCATTTTTGCAAAAAAAAATACAAACTTCCAGAGAAATCATATGAACAACATTGTAAAGACCTAAACATGCTCTCCTTAAAATCTCGTAGAACACTTAGTGATATAATATTTCTTTACAAAATTATTAACCACAAAATAGATTGTCCTAATATTTTATCATTAATAAATTTTAACGTACCGAGATTAGGCATACGACACCATTCTCTCTTTTATATAACACCTTGTAGCACAAATGCCTTTTTTAACTCGCCAATCAACAGAATTCTTTACTCATATAACCAAACATTCATAAAGAATGATATATTCAGTCTATCATTTCATTCATTTAAACATTACTCTAAAGTAATCTTATTTTAATTTAATCACACTTTACAACCGATGTATTCTATTATTAACGAGAACATAATTTGGGCTTGGCCTGTTTTGTTCTGTCCTTTGTAAATAAATAAATAAATATTTTGCATTTTTTGCATTTTTTCCCCACATTTTTGAACATTGCTAATAAGTATTTTGGAATCAAATATTAATTTTATTGATTTACCCACTACTTATGAGCTGTGTAAATTATTTTGCCGTTACAACTTACCCCGGTCATTGTTACTTTTAGCCCCAACGTTGAGGTTGGAAGTAACAGCTGTCTTACTACAGAAAAAAAATCTCATATTCTTTGCGAAGCATGAAATAAATATCTCGGAGGGAAGACAAATGTCCAATCTCTCATTAAATCAATTTGGATGAATAAACTTGTTATACTCTATGAGAAATTAAATAAAAACAAAAAAAAATGTTACTTTCATCCCCGGTCTCCCCGAATGAACAATGAACAAAACTATTAAGAACTAACTAGTGGATAATCGAAATTTGTAAGAAGTACGTTACAAATATAGAGTAATTTAAATGTCACATAACTACTGAATTAATTTAGTAGAAATTTAAGCATAATGAAATTTTGCGCCAATTTGATACATTTTCTTGATTTCGCGATTCCGCGGTTAGTAAACTGCCTGTCTATAAGTACGAGCCGTTAATTTTGAAAGTGGGATAAGTCACTTGTATGTTATTTTGAGACATTAAATGTTTTGTATTTCAATGTGCATAGAAATGTTTATGCTAACTATAAAGAAATGTCACTTATATTTGTTATCTTGGTTACTTATATTTTTTTCTGTACCTATACATAATTTCGCACAGACGTTAACGAATCGCCATTTTTCTTTACTGTAAAGTGACTTAAGCCACTTTAAAAATTAATAGTTAATAAAAATCTCTATAAAGAAATCTGTGTTGATGATCTGGTTAGATGGGGTCTAGGAAGATTCACCGAAAACCAATTCACCGAAAGCAATTCACCGAAAATCAATTCACCGAACAAGCAATTCACCGAACAAGCAATTCACCGAATCATCGAAAAATAAATGAATATAAATTACATGAAATATGTTAATCAAAGATCAGAAAATAATATATTGTGACTGACCATCCTATTTTGTACATTGGTTGCACTTTTTGGGGTTAAGTACTACTTATTACTCATATTTTTATTGCTTTTAATTATGGCTTTATAAGGTGGTTGGACCTTCAAACGTTGTTTTGCGTATTTATATCCACAGGTATAGAGCAATTATTACACAGCAAGAAATAAATAAAAAAATTAGAAAATAACGTAAAACAACGTTTGAGGGTCCAACCACCTTATGAAGCCATAATTAAAAGCAATAAAAATATGAGTAATAAGTAGTACTTAACCCCAAAAAGTGCAACCAATGTACAAAATAGGATGGTCAGTCACAATATATTACTTTCTGATCTTTGATTAACATATTTCATGTAATTTATATCCATTTATTTTTCGATGATTCGGTGAATTGCTTGTTCGGTGAATTGCTTGTTCGGTGAATTGATTTTCGGTGAATTGCTTTCGGTGAATTGCTTTCGGTGAATTGGTTTCCGGTGAATCTTCCGGATACCGGTTAGATGTCATGCATAAAAAGAGAAGAATAGTATTTTGAATCAACTTAGATTAGAGGAAGACATCGACCGTCTTTGTTAATAAAATTGTGAAAATCTTTAAAAAAATCCCAGTGAAACTATAACTTTACTTTAAGATCTAAAATCTAAAGAGCATTATTAGGAAAAATACCAAAATTTCATACAGTTATATTATACATTCTGTTCCACTCTTTTTCAAAAACTTTTTTGACAGTTGCTTCAGTTTTTTAATCGCAATAATTTCTTTTGTTTAACGATTAGTCGTACTAAAAAAAGTATAGCGCGCAAAAAGTCTATTGGCAGCATTCAGAGGTTAAACAAACAATAATCTGCACATACACGAAAATAGAGCGATATTAATAGACAACAGCAACTTAAGACTATGAAGTGTTATATGGTAATTAGGGTTTCTTTCCCGGGATCCCGGGATCCCGGGATCCCGGGATCCCGGTCCATTTTAAGCTATTTTATATTTCCCGGGAAATGCTTTTTGTCCCGGGAATTCCCGGGATTTAAAAAAAGTGTTATTTTCGTTTATTTTGTGCTAAGATCTTTGTAATACTATCATAACTTATCAGAATTTTATACTTAAAATATCTTTACTAACAGTAAATTATGAAAAAACTTTATTTTTATTTCAAAATAATTTTTCTCTTTTAGTATGGCGCAAAGAAGCCCGGTCTACATGACAAAGTTAATGTCTTCAAAATACTTTTACAGTTTTATTTTTGTGTACCCTGATAATTCAAAGCAAAATAGCTTATAAATGAAATTTTATTGATTGTAACGATGTTTCTTTGGTGCTAGATGCTCTTAAGACAATTTCACCTACGTCAATAGAGACTGAGAGAGCATTTTATGCAGCAGAACTTTTTGTTAATAAATTAAGAAAAAGACTAATTGACTGAAGCACACATCACCTTTGTTTTCTTAAATCACATTACAAAAATTCATTGTAAAAATTATATTATTGTATTCATAAATATGAAATTGCGATAGAAAGGGTATAATTCCCAAATGTATGTTTTTCTCACCAATATTATTTATATTATATTATTTATAATAATCATGGAGCAAAATGTATTACATATATGACTTGGAGTTGTTTTTAAGTAATAAACCGTTCCCTTAATTTTTTGGGTTATTTATTTAAAAATATATTGACATAATTTATTACATCCCGGGATCCCGGGAAATCCCGGGACAAAGGCCGATTTCTTCCCGGAATCCCGGGACAAGCAAAATGGTCAAATATGAGAAACCCTAATGGTAATCCAAACTCTGGCACAAAAGTTTTTACTCATCGGCTTTCCATGCATTTGATAAGGTACATGTTTTATAGAATACAGAGAGAAATAGTCCAGGTCGAACGAACACCAGGTTTGCCCAATTAATTTGTTTCCTACATTAAGCTCTCCACAGGGCAACGTCGTCGGCCCTCTTATCTGCTTCAGGCCTTAAGAATAGCACAGAATTTGATCGTGTTTGCGCCAGGTGTAAAATGATTTTGGCGCTCTATAATATGTTTAAACGATACTGAGCAAAAAGCAAATTATCGGCAATATGAAAATTAGGAACTTTAAACTTTAAGTAATAGATTACAAATCTTTAGTTCCATTGTTACTTACGTTTTATTTCTTGGTGTCGATGGTAAACATTAGTAAAAAAAATAAGAAAGAATGAAATGTTCTGGATTATGCGAAAACGCAGTCAAAACTGCATGATAAAAAATATTTTAAAGATGGTTTGGTAGATAATGATATAATCAATAATATTCTTGAGTTGCAATTTTGTTTTTGGAATTGTTTATTTTATGCAATTAGAAGAACAACATCTGAATTAAAATTCTGTCAAACAATATTGCACATGATGGTCAAAAACAAAGAATTTTTTTTTTTTTTGGCATTTCTGGTGTAGCAGGATATACCACAACTTAATTTTCTTCAATGGAACTACCTGTATATTTTTACATTTGGATTTATTTTATAGGTATATTTTGGCATTTTTATGTAGCATTTTGGTATTTTTTTTATAGATTTGCGCTATTTTCATGAAGCATTTAGTTCGTATCCAAACGTAAATAGTAAAAATACTATATCTATCGAAATAGTGTTTTGCAAAGTGAATTTTTCGCTATCGCTTCAACGCAAACCGCGAGTTTTTACTAGTCACTATAAATAAACAAACAAAATTACGCAAAATTCCTACAACTTGTTTACTACTTGCCATTAAGTGCAAAATCAAAACAATTTGTTTAAAAATAGGCACACGGCGCCAGATAACTTGTTCGTTTTGAGCGAAATTATTGATAGCGCGCTGTTGTTTCTCGTTGATAAACTCATGTATTTTTATTCAAGGCGCCAAGTGCTGATGCAAGTGTTTTCACTAAACGTTTAAACGTACACAAGATAAAATTACCACAGACGTTTATGTGAAATGCTTCGTAAAACACCGATTTGTAATTTAAAAATAAATTCAAACCTTACGCTAATAAAATTTCAGGGTTAGTTTTTCTGAAAGCTTTTGTTGATTTTCTTGGGACCACCAAGTAAATGAATATTTTATGTACATACAAATGGTTATTTTAGTGTATTTTTTTTCAATAATAATGTGGTAGTAAAGAATATAGCGTTTCGGAATAGTCTTTTGGAAAGATTTTTTCCCGATTAACCCACTATGTTCTTTTATCGCTCTTAGATCATTATAGTGGCCCGGACAAATGGCAAACAAAACAGACTTACAATATCCATGACAGGCTGTCCAAAGACATTAATTATTATTATTTTGTAGAACATAATAACGTCATGGTTAGTAAAAAGTTTTGTTTTGGGAAGTGTATCAATTTCTTTAAAAAGCTCATAAAATTATTAGATACAAGTACGAAACAATCGAACAAGAATATGAACAAGAAATAACCGAAGATGAGTTGGATAGAGCGATACATAAAATGAAAATTGGAAAAGCGGCATGTCATGTAAAATACTATTACCTACCTGAAATGATTAAGTACATGGAAGAAAAATGCTGCTAAGAATAGTAAATAAAGCATGGCAGGAAAAGGATATTCCAAAGGACTGGGAGGTATCTATTATATTACCCATATTCAAGGCTGGCGATGGTAAAAAATGCGAAAATTATAGAGGCATATCTCTTCTCAGTGTAGTAGAAAAATTATATAAAATAATTTTAGAGAGTTTAGGGAGACATTCCGAATGAAATTTGGAAGAGGCGCAATGTGGCTTTAGACCGAGTAGACGCCCGCAGGATCTAATTTTTACGTTAAGACAAGTGAAAAAGCAATGGACCATTCAAAGATGATGTACTTGTGCTTTATCGATCTGTGTAAAGCCTTCGATAGAGTGCCAAGGGAAAAGATCTGGAAGATATTGAAACAGAGTAGAGGGGGAGAAGGATTATTAAACGCCATCAAGAGTTTATATAAGAGTAGTAGAAATTATGTGCGAACCCATACCAGCAGTTCCCAGGAATTTATAACCACAGTGGGAGTAAGACAAGGAGGCACATTAAGTCCATTGCTCTTTATATTTCTTATGGATAAAATAATTAAAGGATGCAAACAAAACTCAAAGACAGCCTACTGGGGTTGGAATCAGTAGCGTAGCAAGGGGAGGAGCGGTCCGCCCCGGGCGGCACATTTTTTTGGGGCGGCACTTTTAGTCTACCCAAATGGGGTAAAAATGAAAATCTCGGGGTAATGAAGGATCAGTAGATATAATAATCAGTACAGGCTTTGGCGCTTTTAAATTCGTAAAAATTAATTTAAAAAAAGGAATTCTTATCGAAGCTAGAGGATAAAACGGGCAACTTGACCTTGCTTCACTGAAAACCCGCCCTCTTGTAACGACAGAAATTCCAAGTTCCTAATAAAATTTATGATACGGTACCAACCATTCAATAAAATTATGAAACAATTCATTTATTTTAGGCATTAAATTCCGTGCAGTTTTAAACTCTATTGTAACAGGAATTTTTCACCCTTATTAAAAATAATTTCGTGGGAGTGGGGGCGATCTGATTAGGGAAAATAAAAATCAGAAAAGGTTCTGCTGTAAAACTGTAATTTTGGAAGATGGTTAAGTATTCTACATTATCTAGCTTTGCATTAAAACGCGTTTGAACGTCTAAATTTAAAAAAATTCGCCTGCGGCGCATTTTGTTTACCCCCCCCCACATATTTGTGTCGATCTCTGCTTGGTTTTGGAAAAATCAAAAGTTGGCGACCCTTATTTATAGGGGCGGCAAATTCAGGGACCGCCCCGGGCGGCACAAACCCTAGCTACGCCACTGGTTGGAATATACTAAAACCAATATCCTTAACTGAACTAGCCTTTGCAGTTGATGTGGTGCTATTGGCTAAAAGCGAAAAGAACTTGCCACTCAATCTAGACGTGTGGACAGATACATTAAGTAGATATAATATGAATATTAATATAACAGAGACAAAGGTTATGGTTATAGCGAAAAATCATTAACCAGTTACAATTAGCTAGCCAAAAAAAAGTTAGAGCAGGTAGCGAATTTTAAATATTTAGGAACAATAATTGCAGAGAGTGGTAAATTGGACGAATATCTGAATAATAGAATAGCGGCAGCGACGAAATTTTACTACGCCACTAATAAATGTTTGATAAGTAAGGAGGAATTATCAAAAGAAACGTGTGTACGTACCCCCCATTCTCACGTACAGTTCAGAAACTTGGACACTAACAAAACAAAAACAAAGAATACAGGCACACGAAATAAGATTTCTGAGAAGAATAGAGGGATCGATAAAATCAGTAACGAAGAAATTCGAAAAAACCTAGGAGTAGTAGATATTAAGAAAAAGATGGAGACGAATCAATTAAGATGGCTTGGACATCCACTACGCATGTCACCAGAAAGTAGATACGCGAAAAAAGGATGGAAAATAAAGATGGAAGGAAGAAATAGAGGAAGACCAAGAATAAAATGGGAAAAAGAAGTAAGGCAGAGACTAGAAGAAAAAGGAGTCAGCTGGAGAGATGTGCCACAATTAGCTATCGATAGGCAGGAGTGGAGAAACATAACACAGAAATAGAAAAGCATACCTCGACACCTAAAAGTACAAGAGGACCGATTAAGAAGAAAAAGAAGTACAAGTTGAAATAAAAATTTAAACCGTTTTATTAATAAACGCAAAAAACATTTTTCATGTAACAGAAAATAAACTTGACTAGTGCAAGAATTGGAAGTCCGAAGATCATAACTGGGCAGCTTTGATATTGAAGATAATAAAAGCACCATTACGCTCTAAAATGCGTTATATAAATTACCTTTACTTAAATTTCAAAAGGTACTGATACATTTACTTATTACTTATGTATTTTATGAATATTAATGATAATGAAAAAACACTCTAATAAACTTATAACGAAATACATTATATAAATTACTTATACTAATATTTCAAACTGTACTGACGAATTTACTTACTACTCATGTATTTTATGAATTATAATAATAAAAAATACTTGAATAAATTTATAATGGAATACATTACTAAACAAATTACTTATATTATATAATTTACTCGATAATTTTCTTAAATTACTGTCTTAACAAACATCACTTTAGTAAAATACATCGGACAAAATCAACGTAAGTGTGTAGTTTTTATAAACTATTAATTTTAAAAGTGACTTAAGTCACATAACAGTAATGAAAAATGGCGATTCTGTGCGAAATTATGTATGCTGAGAAAAATATAAAAAACCAAGATAACAAATATAAGTGACATATCTCTAGTCTATACTATAGACTATAGAGGGATGTCTATAGATAGAGTCTATAGCTAGCATAAATATTTTGGTGCACATTAAAATGCAAAACATTAAATATTTCAAAATTACATAAAAGTGACTAATCGACTAAATATTTGCATCGAACTATTATAGTATTTGTTGTACCTAAATAAATAAATTTCAGAAAATACGCAAACTTTACATTCTGATGGCAATATTACTTAACATTGTTATTTGAACCTTGTACAAAAATACAGTTAGTAAACCGAATTAAAAAAAAAGTTTTCGCTTCAAGGTTTAACATGCTGAAAGATAGGTTCGAATTATGTGTTTGGATTGGGTCCAAATCGCTTATGAATGCCGCAATTGCTAGTCGCTATCGATTAACTAAAAATACGTTTTAAGGAGTGTGTACTTGCAGAATGGCTGCCAAAACAAGATTGTTGCAATTTCGACGTTTTATTTTACTAAACGTTGAGTGGTCAATCGACTATGAAACCTCAAAATCAATTTAGCATATCGTAAAATATTAATTTTAGAATTTGGCTTGAAAACAACCACTTCCTCATTTAACTCCAAAGATTTAATATTAAAAAGGTACAGACATTTTTAAACATTCGTATTATTTACAATATTTCTATATCGTCAAGATAATTTTAAGTTTTTCGTTAACATTAATTCAGTTTTGGGTCTACCGATAATTATGTCAAACAACGACTATACAGTGTGTCCAGAATTTGAGGCTCACCAAGGGTAACTTTAAATATTAAGATATTCAAAATTGGGGACTAGATTTATGACATAAAAATGATTGTACATACAGGGTTTTTCGAGGGCCACTATGAGGATCTCGTAAACGGTAAGAGTTACGACTTCGGTTAAATTAGGGCAAAGTTGTATATTCAGGTGCTTAATAATTTGACGCAAACAGAACTTATCTAGCTTTTTTAGTTTTTGAGATATAGGGGAAAAAGTAAAAAAGTGGATTTTTGTTTTTTGTCCGTAACTTTTTCTAGGTATGAATTAAAATTTAATAAAAAGGTTTAACTCACTGTTTTGTTTAACCTTTGTCAGTTGATTAAAATAAACAACAGAAATCACTTAAACATTATTTAAAGTGCCCGTCTCTTCTTGTAATATAAACAACTCCACTTTCAGTTTACACAAAATGATAATGAAGTGCAAATGCGAGTTATATGTACATACATTTAAAATGCATCTTTACTATTAAACAAGATTATTTTGCCGATTTCTAATGTACTTTTACATTCTACTGCTGCAAATATAAAATTTCCTTGCAACTGTCATACTTATGTGGTCTTAAATGTGGTAATAAAAATACTGAATGAATGTAGATGTTAAAAAGGCTGTTTAAGTTACAACTGTAAATATGAATTATATCTATTAAGTGGGGCATACAAAAATTTGTTGTTATTGTATTAATAATGTGGTAATATTATGCACTTATTTATTAACAAGTAAGTTTAGAGTAAGAACTAACTATTCTGATTCTGATGTATGTATCTGCATATATATTTATTAAGGGACATTATTTTAGCTTAGGAAGTTGAGTATGACAGCGACTCAGCTCACAACTAGAGGGAAGGAACAGCAACCGTTAAAGATAGGACACATTGCAAACAAAATTGCCATGTATCAAAGGTCCACAGAGACTTTGAGAGTAAATATCAAAATGAAAACAGAAGCGTACGGAAAATTAATTTGAAACTATTTCCTCAAGGAGGCAAGTTTCGATATTGAAGCCAATACCCAATATTAAAGAAAGAAAAAACATAGACCAACTAATCTGTTGGACTTTTTTTTTTGCTTAGCCCTGCAAAAGTTAAGCCAAATACAGTGCTTAACTTTTAAAACACAATTTTTAGACGTTTTATTAAACCACTTTTGAGTTAGCCCAGATAGTGGACAAAGCAGAGAATGATGTGCGTATAATTTCCTCTTAAGCTTTAGAATTTCCGTCTCTTGAAAAAAAAATTGAAAACCATCAGTTGTAGTGAACCAATGACATTATTAAATTCGTAATAACGTCGTAGTGTTGCCAGCGCATACCGCGTCGGGCTGTTACCAAGCAACACGTTCGAGAGGATTTTTCAAAACAAAATTATAATAAATTAATAATGCAAGAGGGTTGTTGGCCATTTTGCTAGTGTACGTTTTAATGTCAGTTTTGAATGAAGCTATCAAATTAAACCGTCTAACAATTCTATTTATACAGCGTGTTGCTAAAATATTGAGAAAAACTTCGGGATGTGATTCCTTATGTTTCCTTGAACGTCTACTTTCAGAGTTACACCCCTCTAAAGGGGAGCGGTAAAATTAGATTTTTATTTTATTTCTCAAATTTAGATGAATGTAGGAGAATGATATTTGGTAAATGTTTTGTACTTATTAAAAGGTTTCCCATAGTAATATTTTCAATCATCTCCCACCTTCACAGAGGGCTGAAAAGTGCGACCCCTGTTAGTTTTTTAATTAGAACTTTTTGGTGCGTTGAAATTTTGCAATTGTACAGAATTGACAGAAGTTATTCATTTTGAAGTTTAAGAGATGACAACACGAAAACACCCGTCAGTTCTACCCAATATGAACATAAAAAACCATGGTAACCACCAAAATGAATTGTTTTATATATTAGAATATTAATTTAATGGTGCATGTTTACTTATTTTATTTTTTACTCAAAAGCTCTAGATTTTTCAGGAAAAGTTAAACAACAACATTTCTAAATAAACCAAGCTTCAAAAAAAAATAAACTTTTTAAATTGCCAAGTTTTAACTCACCAAAAAGCTCTGATTAAAAAACCAACAGGGGTCGCACTTTTCAGCCCCCTGTGAAGGTGGGGAGATGATTGAAAATATAACTATGGGAAACCTTTTAACAAGTACAAAACATCTACCTACCAAATATCATTCTCCTACATTTACACAAATTTGAGAAATAAAATAAAAACCTAATTTTGGTGTAACTCCGAAAGGAGAGGTCTAGTTTTTTTTTTTTTATATAAAAGTCCCCCCTTAATTTTCGATAAGGAATCACATCCTGATTTTTTTCGCATTAGTTAAGAAACATCCTGTATATGGTTACTTCGTAACCATGTAACATACCTTATAATTAAATTACCCTAGAGTTGTGTGAATGCAATTTGATCAAACTGGTTTAAATTCATCACGTGATTTTAAATGCCTAAATTTTATTGGATTTTATTTAAGCAAAAAATTATCAGCAATGAAACACAAAGTGAAAAGGGCAAAGAACTTTAATAAATAAAATTCATCTTCTTCATAAAACATTTCAATCTTTTCGTTCTCTTAATAACAGACCTTAATCCCTTGGTTTTGTTCGTAATGAAATTGCGCATTTTCAACCGTACCTGTATACACCGGACGAAAGTAAAACAATTAAGGTAAAAAGAATTTGATTAAAGCGAGTTGGTCGCATTCCATTATTAAACTCGCTCTATTTTTATGTTAGATGAAAGGGTCCGCGCAATAACGATCTAGCTGCGACAAAACTTTTGTGACGTATTGCATATAGATATATACATTTGGTGCGCAATACAGTTATGATCGGTTGAAATACAAACCAAGCAAGAATAAATGCAAATGTATTCATAATCGTGATTAATGACAAATATCGCTTTTTTTCTAATCGTTAGTTTAATCAAGGGACAATTTCATGTCAAACCAAGGCTAATAGATACCTTTGCTGCTGTTTTTACTTCTTCCTTCTACAACTTTTTCACTCTTTCCTTTCTCTTCATTCCTTGCCTTCTTGTTCCATAAATTTTCTTCGTCAATCGGCCTTCATCCACCCTAAGTATGTCTCAAGTCATCCTAATTTTCCCACTTATTTTATTGTTTTTATCAGTGGAATCTCCAGTTGTTCTCTATACTTTCTTATTTTTCTTTGAATTGCCCTCAAAAATCTCGTTTGTGGGCTTGTGGTTTTTTTTTTGTCTCTTTGTTATCATCCCACATTCACACGTGTATGTTAGTGTTGGTTTGAACTCTTCGGACTTCTGCTTTTACCTTATTTTAAATCTCTTTCTTGCTAATCTTCAGGTTACTGCACTTTTTCATTAATTTGGTCGCTATGGTTTCCTTCATTGTTGACAATTCCACTCAAGTATTTTATATTCATTAACTTGTTCTATTTCTGGTCCGTCAATGTTTATGCTGTGATTAGTATCAGATTTATATTAATATCAATATTGATTTTTTGTTCTCCATGTTGCTTTTCATGGTCGGCCTACTTTGTTTTCCATTTTCCAGTATTCTGTTTTAGTATTTCACTTGCGGTTTACGTTTAATTAAGGTTTCATCCAACATCAAGTTGAATAATAAAGTGCTAAAAATACATCCTTGTTTCAATGCTCGTGAAAAATTTAGATCTCTCTTTTTTAAGACCAAGCTTCGGTGTAAATATTTGTTTTTTTAATCGAAATAAAATATTAGCCTGAGAACTTACATAAATTCACAGAAATGTATTATTTTATAATCGCTAATATACCAATTTCAGGAATAAAAGAGAAGGAAATTGTCAGCAAAGTTACATGGCGGTCAAAAAATATTTGAGTCATTATCTTTTTTATTAAAATAAATCAATAAACCCCGTGTCTTAAACATTCTTTTTACAGTTTTTACAGGTCCATAAAATAATTTCAAGTTATGGAAATTATGAAATTGATCAATGTTGCTGTAGTTAATAAATAAGTTGCTCTTAAAACTTATTAATTAAACTGCACATTTTCACTGGCGAACGAAAAATTAATAAGAAAACTATGAATTGCTTTCCCTAAAGAGTTAAAGCAAAATCACACAATATTCTTAAATTCAATCGACTGTATTTTCTCTCTTTTCTTCTCCAACTTTGCCCGTTTTCAAAAACATAAGTTTTATAACTTTACGAAAATTTAAAAGAGCAAAAATATTTCTGCACCTTTTCTATACATTTTAAAATTACATATATTCTTCTTCGTTTTTTGAATGAAGTTCAATATCGTTGATAACATGGCATAAGTTATGAATATAAATATGATTATTATCATACTGCCATGAAATTGTATTACTACGATAATATAATCGTTATTATAAAGATTGCGCCGTTATGTAAATGACGTTGTTATGAAAATTGTAGTAAAATGCAATCAGGGTTGCTATGACTTAAGAACATGCAATACGAGCCATTACTTTATATACAGGATGCATGTTTAAACATGATAAAGATGGGGATCTTGAAAACCGTTGGAGATAGAACGATGGTTAAATTAGCACAGACATGTGTTGTTTAGGTGCTCAGTATGAATCTTAACTGAAAATGTTTCTATCGTGCACAGTTTTAGAAATATCTTGCAAAAATATGAAAAACTGTAGTTTTAAATTTCAACTGTAACTTTCTCATTACCATTATTACAAATTAGAAATTTGGTTTTCGTAGGTTTGGCATGGAACTTAATCGCATGGCGTAGTTTATTCAGGATTTCCAGAAACTGGGCATAAAATGTACTACCATTTTTAGTTTAGATTCTTACTAAGCACGTAAAAACACATTTCTTTGCTGATCATATCATTTTTGTATCTGGATCTGTGCCAGAGATTCCCATGCTCGTCAAGTAAAAACTTTCTGTACTACCTAAATTTTTTGGCCTGATTTTTTAGCGGTGCTGTTAGTAGAACCATATCTGAATAAGTTATGGCTGGCATTTGATGTTTAATACTTCAGCTATATTCCGTAAAAGTTTAATAGTGCTACAAAATTCCTATCAATAGTTATGATGCCATATGTAAGCCTTGGACAGTGTGCAACCATATTTCAAGCCGAGGTGTACGCTATGCAGAAAGAGATTTTAATAATAAAAGAATTCATAGTGTCCGACAGCCAAGCAGCGTTAGATAGAAGCTCTTGGCTCGTCGGAAGTAAACTCAGGACTTGTTGTGAACTGGAACTGTATACGTGCTGGGAAGCAGAAATAATCTTAAACTGGTATGGTGTCCAGGGCAAACTAGTAGGCAAATTGGCAGATCGCCTTGCCAAAATTGGCAGCGAGACACCTTTCTTCATACCAGAACCCGCAGTTGGTACATCCTATGAAACAGCCAAGCGGTGTCTTAATGACATATTAATACAAGGGCATAATGCTCATTGGAAAAAAGTTGCTGGACAAGCCCATTCTAAGGTTATCCTGTCAATGGTCTCTAAAGAAAAGACAGAAGGAATGCTCAAGATGAGCAGAGTAGACATCAGAGCGGCCACAGGACTCGTCACAGGACACTGTGGGCTAAACAAACACATCTACATAATAGGGCTCTCAGAGACCGATATATGCAGAGGATGTGGTGAGGAAGAACAAACTCCTCTGCACGTATGCCAATGTAAAGGATTCACACCCTATCGGCGTATTCTAGGGATGGAAAAAGCCAACCAAGAAAAGTTAAGAAAAACACCCTTAAAGAAAATCATGGAGTTTTCCAAAAACACAGGACTTCTTTAAGGGGCTATCACCAGAGGGTACAATAGACCAATAGGTCGCAGTACAGGAACCCGAAAGGGGACCAACTCCGCGGAAATAATAAATAATATGATGCCAGGTATGCCAGTACATTTTGAACGGCGTCGAATGAACAAGATGGAGCAAAGTGCCAACAACAAATTTTGTTTTACATTGGGCAAAAATGCCTACGAAACGTACAAATTGATTTAAATAGTTTAAGTGAGGCTAAAGGACATGCTATGGTTTTTTAGTGATTTGCTAAGTTTCGCGACGGCAGAGAAGACGACCAACACCCGGGTTGGCCAAAAATGACTCGCTCGATGTAGAATATCGAAAAAGTGCACGAAGTACTGAAGCAATTCATTCCAGAGAGCCAGATGATAAACGAAGTGTATTATTTAAGTGTTCTGCAGCGTTTGGTGGCAGGGATTCATCACGTTCGTCCTCAGTACCACGAGAAGGTGGTCGCTACTACACGATAACGCACCATCACACGTCCAAACTCTTGCGCGATGTTCTGGCCAAAAAGGACATTACGGTCCTCGACCACCCGCTGTATTCGCCTAATTTGGCTCTTTGCTACACATGGATACTCCCCAGAATAAAAATAAAGTTGAAAGGAACCCGTTTTTATACAAATGTAGACATAAAAAGGTTTTCGATCGAGATTGTGGAAGGGATTTCGAAAGAGGAATACCAAATAAGTTACAAAAAATTTAGAACCGATTTAATGGTTGTATCGAAGCTGAGGGAATGTAATTTGAATAAAAATAAATAAAAACTGTTTGATTTTTACTTTTTGTATTTTTATCGATACCAATTTACAAAATTTTGGGAAACAAGTGTACACTGTACATCCTGTATACGGAAACGGAGAAAATCGTTTGATGGTTATAATAATAGAAAATCCTATTACAATCTAAATGGAAGATTGGGTTTTGTGTTTCCTCGTTAAAGGTCAAGTTAGTTAAATTTTCACAACTAATATCTGTGTAGGCTGAATATAATGAATTAAATGATGGAGGTTTTTCGCCGTATTATCGCTAAATACCAAAGAATTATATTAGAGAGATGGGGATGGATCGACTCAATACACCTCCACTAATTTAACGTGATACGCTCCCCGGCGAGCGATAAAATAAAATAAAAACGATTGACGTCAGTAAATTAAATTGGTCGTGGATTGAAGGTTTACTAGCAAAAAAACTTCTAATTATCAGTTATAGTTTTCATTTTTAAACTCTGCCAACTTTTGCTTTATTACTTTGTCCATGGACGTCTCCTAACAATATCGGTGGGTGGTGCGCGTGTTTACATCGTCCGTACGTTCTTTTTTCCGTCTGCGCGGCCAATTAAAATTGAATTCTAAGACCGATTTAATGAAAAAGAAGTCTTTGATGTACGTCCTTATTTTTTTTCACAAGTCTTTAGAGCTTAAACGTTGGTTCTCGTGGTTTGCTAATTAAGTTTTCGCGATCCATAATCCACAATATTCATTGAATAGACTCACCCTTCATTTTTTTTTTCAGTTACGGAAAATGGCCGTAAATTAGAGGGCATGTACAACGAACAAGAGGAAATAACAACTTTTGAAATTTTATTAATTAACCAACTTAAATACAATTTATTAGGTTTGTTCCAACAAGCCGTTTAAAACCAATCCATGCATCAATGCATGAATTATTTGATTCGCATGCGTGAACTATGTACTTATAAATGTTTTGGCTAATATTAGCCGTTGTTGGAACGATTTTACGACTGGCCTAACTGCAAATGACATTTGTGGCAATTGGGTTCATAGAAATAAGCGCATCGCAAGGGTAAACACCTTAAGAATCCAGTACTAAATGGAATTGGGAGGGCGATGCATAACTACGTGATATCACGTTAGTTATGAACATGTATTATTTTGAGAAATGATGGAACGGATGACCGTCCAGTGAAGAGACTGTGATGAAACGCGATTTGATACTGCGCAGAATCGTGGCAGTACATTGGATTGTGCAAATCGTTGTTGGAACAAACCTTATATGTATCTATTATCAATTTAGTTAATTCATGAACGAGGGGCTGTTCATAACTAACGTGAGCTCTGGTAGCTATCAATCGCCCTCTCAATCCCACTTACTGTATTCTTAAGGTTTACCTTTGCGATGCGCACATTTTTACGAACCCAATAGACACAAATGTCATTTACAGTTTGACCAGTCGTAAAAGCGTTCCAACAACGGCCAAAGTATAGAGATTATACAGTAGGGACAGCTTGGCGTTTTTATGTGTCCGTATTTTCAATGCGCATGTCACAAAATTGGTAATACTTTTTTAAATAGCCGAGGGGT
This sequence comes from Elmis aenea, assembly GCA_947652605.1. Lineage (NCBI taxonomy): Eukaryota > Metazoa > Arthropoda > Insecta > Coleoptera > Elmidae > Elmis > Elmis aenea. The sequence continues at coordinate 12,384,212 of OX393579.1, forward strand.
GGCGCGACGATTTCAAATCATTTGATCGCTATTTCGATTCCAACGTAGCTTTAACTTCTTATGTTTTGGTTTTTCTATATAAATAATTTAAAATACTTGCTATTTACATCTGCTTATTTGAACTTTTATATCAATTTGCGCTATTTTAACTAACGCCCTCTATTAACTATTATAATACGATCCATTACTAAATGCCGGCCATATTGCATAAAAAATTATTCAAAAAACTTTAAAGGTGCCGACAAAAGCTGTCCCTACTGTATGATCTCTATACTGTGGTTAAGCCAGTCGTAAAAGCGTTCCAACAACGGCTAATACTGGCCAGTACATTTATCAGTACATAGTTAGCGCATGCGAACCAGTTGATGCATTGATGTATGGATTGGTTTTAAACGGCTTGTTGGGAGCAACCTTATATTGCGTGTTTTAATTTTACACCCTGTATAGAAAAACCATACTTAAGCGTGTTTAGCAACCTAAATTCCCAGTCTATTTGAGAAAAAGGATGTACTTTTAATCACCACATCAATTTTTTTTTAAATTTTCAGATTTGGGACACACCAATAATAATAAATAGTACCTACTTAAACATGCTATGCGACGGATTGACCCAGGTATTTTGAAATTGTTGGATTTTGCGTGTGCCTGGAGGATCTTAAGCCAGCTAAAAACTGATATAACGGTAAAAAAAAAATTATAAAAATATTGTATTGACTTCTAATATCTTAAATAAGCTTAAAAATACTTTCTTAGGTATCTATCATTGAGATTGGTTCATAAGATTTAAATTGTTTAATAGTAGTAGTAGAGTCATTTACATTGGTGGTCCTAGAAAAAATAATTGTAGATGGTTGAGGAGTGTTGAGATATGATTAAGTTATCTCACTGTCAAATTATTAACGATATGGACTGTCTTTAAAGTGTGGGAGGTTTTAAACATCTATTAATCTATTAAGTTCTTCTTTTGTTTTATCCATATACAACACAATGTAGCGACTTTTTGTTTTTACTGTTCCTCTTTAAACTAAAAGCGCATAGTGTGGGTGTTCTAGTGGGTGTATGTGTGATAAAGCCCATAAATTTCACTTAATAAATGAAATGTTAGCGACTTGGGTATTCATGTAGCGTTCGATCGTATAAACAATAAAAAATTGATACGTTGCGGTCTTTTTTTATAGCTCCATTGTATTATTTGGCCTTGGCCCAGTAAGCTTTTTCAAATTATTTTGTATATTTTGTCTGGCTCAGTTGCAAACGCCAGAATTTATTTACGATGTGTACGGCGCTTGTTTTATTTTAAAACACCGGACGTTTTAAATATTTTTTTATCGACTGCTAATTCTCTAGAACGTTTGGTTGGTCGCCAGAAACGATAAATATATTTTATTTACAAACTTTTCGTTTAATGTGTGTTTTTGTCTAATTAATATCATTTGTAGTTTAGCGGTGGATTGTGTTGAAATTAAAGTTTTGATCGTCATTTAAATGTTTGTATAAAAATGCGGAAAAGGTGACCCTTTATCCGCACAATTTACGAGGATTTTATATAAAAATTGCTTGATTTAAGAGGTAGATGGATTTCCGATAATCTATTGGTATCATGAAGCAGTATTATGTGCAAAATTGTCTTTTTTGGTATATTTTATGAGGGTTAGTTTTAAAATTGATTGCTTTGAAAAGTATTCAAATTTTTTCAGCCGAAGAAGAGTTCTTTCTCCACAGTTTAACAAATAATGTCTTCACACGTAATTTTAAAAAGTTATGAAATCTTTTTGGTACTCATCAGCACCTATTAGCGCTATGTACAGGGTGGTCTACTAACGGGATCTCGTAAAAGGTAAGGGGATAGCTACAAAGAAGTTTAAACAAATTGTTCCCCTTTCTGAGACCTATTTAGTGATGCTTCATTGTTTTAAAAAAGTTCCATGGCCGGCTAAATAATAAACAAAAATCAAAATGGGCATTTTCTAAAAATCGTTAATAACTCGGTTATACTTGATGGTACAAAAGTGTTACAAAGTTGTAGATTTTTTAAGAACTGTAAAATGGAAACATTCATTTGTTCCAATATTGTTTTAATTCTTAGATAAATTACAAACTTGCATTTTTATAAATGGAAACCATACCTTATGAAAAAGCATTTTTTCCTCCTTTCAATAATATGTATAAGGTTTAATATATTAATTTTTATATTCAGGCTCAAAGCAAATAAAATTCATCAAAAAGTCCCTATGAAGCTAAAGTGTGCCATGAATTTAAACAATATTGAAACAAATGAATGTTTTCATTTTACAGTGCGCAAAAAAATCTATAACTTTTTTCCCAAAAATATTTTTGTACCATCAAGTATAACCCAGTTACAAAAGATTTAAAAAAAGCCAATTCTGATATTTGTTTACTATCTAGCGAGCCATGGAACTTTTTTAAATTATTAAAGCATCACTAAATAGGTTTCAGAAAGGGAAATAATTTGTTTAACTTAAACTTCTTTGTAGCTCTTACCGTTTACGAGATCCCAATAGTGGCCATACTATGTGGACCACCCTGTATATTAGATCAGCGTTTTTTTTTTAAATCTATGTAAGTATTTAACTATCAATCAGTTTTGAATTAATCAACCCTAAAGAATCGATCAACTCGGAGCAAATTATGTTTGGTGGGATATTACATTTTAAATCATTAATACACTGAGTAACAGCAAGCACCCACAACGTAAAATTTCGCTGTCCGATGGTTAGATGGCGTTATAAGAGAGAAATGTAAGATTTTAGTTTAATTTTTGAGAAAAATGTTGAAATATTCAGCAAAATAAATGAGATTTATTAGGGTGTCCTCTGAAATATAATTTCCGGAGTCGTATTTTTACTTCAATTCCTCTGTGCAACAGTTTATCATAGTTGTTAGTTGCAATTTATATACACAAGAAAGAAGAGAATTCCCAGAGATACATTCGATAAATTAAATGTAAATTCACAAATAAACTTTTAAAAGTGTTTTGCAATCAGTACGAAATACTATGGCTATCTTTGTTATTATTACAGTTTAGAGTTCGCTAAATTAAGAAAATTAAGCATTTGATTGACTTCCTGAGTTTAAAGTTACTTAAGATTTAATTCTTACTCAAACATTTTTTAAAAGTTGCTGGTGGTAGTATTTTTTCGCTTTAATAGTTGTAGTTGGCCTGTTTTCTTCAAATAGTCACTAATTTTCCTTTTCTTCTTCTTCTCGGCTCCTTGTGCCTTTTCAGGCGTCGGATTTTCCTTTTAAATTATTAAGAATTTTTTTTAAATATCAAATGGTGTTTATAAATACCACTAGTACCTAAATATTATTAAAACTATTTTTGATGAATAATAGCAGCAAACAATTGTTTTTTATTTGTTTAATAAAAATACCCATTACACTTAAAGCACATGTAGGAGAATTGTTAATACTAATTTGTAATCATTATTGTTAAAATTGGAAGAGGCGATACATTTCTTGGTATCGATCAAAAACTCAGTGTATATAGGCAACCAATGAATATTTTAATGTCATATTTCGTATTTGGCAGAGCCCAAGGGCCAGAGATGCAATTTGGCCTGGTCCAGTAAAGGCGATGTCCCCTATTAGTTTACAAACAGGCAGGGCCTACGTGTTCCCCGAAACGTACTGTTACGAAAACGTTGAATTTTATGCCTGTTACAGTAGGCCAAACAATTCAGTGTTTAGACGGAAGTTAGCAGTTGACCCCGGTTGTTCTAACTATGAAATGAAACTAGTGTGTTATTGAAACTAACGAATACAAAGTTGTACGATAAACAAACACATTACCTACTGTATAAGACAGTAGTTCTCAACCTGTGGGGTCCTAAAAAAATCGGTGTGCAATATGCATTTTCAAGAAAACAAAGTCTCTGTTGCTATTATGTAGAATGTTAATACTGCAAAATAGTTACAGTTTTTAAGAAGTGGGTCTAAAGGAAATTTGAATTATGATTTTTCATCAATAGTTTTAACTGTTGGTAATATACAAATGCCAGGAAAATCTTCATTTTATATGCTCGTACTCTAAAAATATAGTAGTAATATTTACTGATGTATAATACAACTTCAATATTCGTTAGGAGTACAGGATCGCGACTATATCGGATAATCGAATAGACGGATAATAGAACATGAGAATAGAGGGTGACAATTATCTACCGCGTTACATTGCCAACTTTTTTATTACAGGAAATAGACATTAAAAGAATTAGGTGTTGCCAATTGTCTAGCAAAAATGCAATAAAACTAAAAAATGACACTATTTTTAAACAAATTCATCTTTTCAACTATGAAAAGAAAAATCAATTAGGTGGTTTTTAAATAAATTACCGTCGATTTTAATTAAAGCCATAGTTTGCTGCAGTTTTAGGAAAAACAGTTTTTTAACATTTTTATTGATGTGTTGCAGTTATCGTGAACAGCATGGGGATCTCGTAAACGGTAAGAGAAATAGAGTTGGTTAAATGTGCCAAAATGATCTATGATTTAATTTTTTTTTAAATTTTAAAAAAATTAATTGTTTTTGCGCTATTCATAACACAAACAAAAAACAAAAAATTACGTTTTCAACAAAAATAATTCCTCTATTTTACAATCATGTCCGCCATGTTGCATCATAAACGATGAACATTTTTTTGTTAATGTATCGCACAAAAAAAAATACAAAGTTTAATTCAGGAAGAGATACTAACATCCAGGGCTGTGGAGTCGAAGTCGGAGTTTAGGAGAAATTTCTGGTCAGTGGAGTCGGAGTCGGAAAAAATGTACCGACTCCGACTCCGACTCCGGGTACAACAAAAAATTGCGAGGTGGTCCTTTGCCGCAAAATTAAAACTAAAATTTTAAATAATTTTTTTATACTTATTTATTTTTTTCTTATATTACACACCATAAAATGTCTTAGTATTTAATTTTTCCGGAGTCGGAGTCGGAGTCGACCTACTAAAATTATCAGGAGTCGGAGTCGACCTTTTTTTTCCCGACTCCGCAGCCCTGCTAACATCAGAATAGACCGGTTAACAGTTGCGCAATAACTAATTTTAAGCTTTTGTGCGTCAATGAAACTTAAAAAAAATCCTAAGTGATAAAATTATCAAATTTATTGCCTGCTGCTACAACGTTACAAATATATCTTGCACGGAATTAAATTTTTTACGCTTGATCAACGAAAGTCTGACGAAAAGCTGCTTATCATGAGAAATTTGTAAAAAAAAATAAGGAAACAAATCTTTAACGGATAATTATTTTTAATAAGCCTCTTACTTTGAGAAACGGAATGTTTTTCAGTTAAAAACAATTTTAGTTACATAAGAAATAAAAATAAAAATGAGAAATGCAGGGTAATTTATAAATGTATATAATTTCAATTTTTTTTCGGTATTAACAACAAGGCCAAAATAGTATATTACATAAAAAAATATGTTAGAAGCATATTATGCATGAGTGGAAAAGTTGCGCACGAAGCGAGTGCGTATTTCCACGAGTGCATAATTGCTTTACAACTCGTGTTATGTAGCTTACTTTTTCTACGATCACAAATATCTAAGATTTTAACCCGCGAGCACACGCGTACCTGTCTTTTTGACCGGGTTTATAAATATTTTAATAGAACTTCTACATTGAAGGGGGGAGTGTGCTAAGTCTTTAGCAGTGTGTCATGCACAGTCTGTAGAAAGTGTAGATGTTTTTTTAGGAAGTTACGTGTTGCCGCTTGAAAGTTGTAGATGTATTTTTAACAACCGGTCAATTACATCGGGACGCGTGTATAGACATCCACTCAATGCAGAGAGAGATGCAATAGATTTATTTGCCGCGAACATGCATTACAGTACAGCATTAATTGTCCCAATTTAACCAATGCGCCAGGTACTTCCACTTAAAAACGTGTAAGAATTAAGTTTTTTTAAATAAAATATTACTTTTCTTTGTAATTTGCATTTTTATTTGGCATTAATTTATAATAATCCATACCCGGTCAATTTGACCGTGGCGCGTGCTTCCGTGTAAAATTTTTCGCGCGTTCTCTCGCGGGTTAACGGCTTTTTGGCTAATATACACATGTAATTACGTTGTCTTGTCAATTTTGACGTAAGCCTACTTTGACATTTTTAGACAATTATTGTGCATTTTGCTTACCGTGCGTTATAACAGTTACTATGCATGCAGGCAGAGGTTGACATAAGGCTACTTCGATCTTTCTAGACAAGTGTGCGTTTTGCTTACCGTGCGTTAGGACTCACTTACTATGCATGCAGGCTGTACGGTAAAAGGCATTTACATTAGTGGTCATAGAAAGAGCAAATTAAACACTCAAAATATTTCGTAATCGTTCAAACAGAGCCCTACTTAACTACAACGTGACCATTCTTTTTTTAAATTCCACATCAAATTTTTTGCGCACCACACTCAAAGTTGTCTACAAACAACGTTATCAAAAACCCAAAGTCCTACCACAAACCACATGTGCACTTGAAATGACCCAAATTTAAAAAGGAAACAATGCGGTCTCCAACGCATGAACACACAAAATTATTTTTAATTAAAACGATAACACCGATTAGAAAGTATCTAGAACATAAATTAATAAATCATTCATACCGCTAGAGATTTCTGCGCACAATTTTCAAACGCTGAAATTTGCAATGATCTCAGTTGTTTTTTAAAAATTATATAACGGAATTAAATAAAGATTTCGCTAATGGATTTGGCAAACTTTTATCGGAATAATTAATTTATTATTTTGTTGCGGTTCACTTGATACTCATTTGATAATAAATTTTGTCAATAGAAGCGTGTCTGTTTAATGTCAAAGTAATTACACGGAAAAATAAATTGTAACGACGCAGCTATTTAATGGATTTTGATTAATTTTAAGCCAGTATACGAAATAAAAATACGCATGCAAGGTGTCTTAATGTTTGATAAAAATCTGATAGAAAATAGCTGATCTAGAATTTTCTCTTATCGGTTAAATACACATACAAGCAGAAATAGAATTGTTAGCAAAAATCGGAAAAAAATTGGGTTAAATTGTATTGAGAAAGATTAGGTTCGGTTAGATAAATTGAATTTTTACACGATTCGGGCGGTGTGGACAAAAACTAAGCTTTGAAAAGAATAATAACGAGAAAGAAATCTTAGTTCAAAGAACATGTGGCAAAATTACCGTAAGGATAATTTACAATAGATAAATATGTCACTGGGTTTTATATATGTTAGTAAAACTACCATGATAAAGGCAAATGTAATTTTTACATCGACGGAACCCGTTCAAAAAATTTCGGTATTGATCCGGTGAAAAACTTGGTTTAGTGGCGATTAGGGTTCAGGGCATAGATTAAAGAATGGGTTTGTGTACATGGTTTGAAGGAGCCAGTTGTGGGTTCAGTTCCGATCATGGTCCACCACACAGGTTGGAAAACTCCTATATAAAATCAACTGAGGCCGGTAATTAGTTCTGTGAATTAATCCACATATACCTAGCGATAAGTCTAAGAACCGCTCGCCATAAATTTCTGCTAGATGGCGATAAGTCTAAGAACCGGTTCGTGCACAAGATTCTGACATAGTCAGCGAGATTTATGAACCTTCGCTAAAAAAGTGGCAAACTTCGAATTTAATCAATCAGTGAATGCCTATAAAAATAATTTAACCAAATTTATAAGTAAGTTTTGTTCAAAACTAAAATTCCACTAAGTGCAAGCACAGGTTCTTAAACTTATCGCCATCTAGCGAAAATTTATGGCGAACGGTTCTTAGACTTATTGCCATCTAGTGGAGATTTGTATCGAAAAGTACCCAGTCTTTTGTCAGGTTTCCACACCTATGTAGTAAACCGTGCTTCCGATTCGTGGTTGTAAAATAACTATTAAATGACTTTAAACCGTATCTGGTGAGGTGGGGTTTGTCAAAATCGATAAAAACTTTCAGCCATTTTTCCCATTATATTTTCAAAGTGTAAAAACATCGAATAGAACAAGTGTTCTCGAATAATTTTGTTAATTTTCAATTTTGACATTAATTTAGGGGACATAGCCGAGACTGGTCCACTGGTCAGTCTCCTCAACCGTTTATTTACTATTGTTGTGGTCACTAAGACCCGATTGCACAAAGTAACACTAGACAAATTAACAGCGATTTTGCTTAGTTCTAGGGTTAACGTGGTTTAACCTCGCGGTTGATTCCAGGTTCAACTTTTATGCATTCGGACTTTAGTCTTCGCTATTACACTATCTGAATCAATGCCATATAGTGTATTTTAGGTAAGAAAAACATCTAATCCATCCTTCTTTAGAATAATCATGACAGTATAGGCATTCAACTTTTTTTATTAGCCTTCTATCTGTCACTACACGATGGAGTTATGGAACGATTTGGGGGAATCGGGTCTATAGGTTTTGCTAACTTTGGTGGGTGTTTTTTTTTTTGGAAAGCATGCACACGGGACATAACGGCGAAGTGCCCCGTTTTGCGCCACCCAGTCCAGCACCGTGGTTTTAATCTTAGCTTATATAGTCGTGGCGGAAAAATTTGACATGAAACTCAATGACGAAATTAGAACCTAATGAAATGCTCTAATATATTATTTAAATGTAGCTCAGTTTTATCTACCTACATATATGCAACGGAGGACATATCCAGTATTGCAAAATCACCACAAAATGTAACATAACACACAAATATTTGAGGAATAGTGGCCCATTGTTGTACAATAGTACAATCTTTATTAACATAGTTCTAAAAAGTTCCGGAAAATTGCCACTTCCAGAAAAACTAAGGCTGCACCCCGTTATGCCCCATGTTCCTTACATCGAAATACTTTATAAAACAATTACCAGACTTTTTAGGTACATAAAAAAAAAACTTTGTTGAAGCACTTATCTACGTAATAGGTGCTTTTTTTCTATCGATCGCGTCCAATTTATTAGTGCTCCCGTACAAGAACTCGAAATGTGCGGGGAAAAAATACATAAAAAGAAATAAGACCGTTAAAAGCTAAGAGAAATTAATGCTAACGTTTTGTTTTCGTGTAGGACTTTTATCTTCTTAATATTTAATTGATTACCCAATCGACTCGTCATCGTGTAGTAAATTTAATCAAATCCATAGATAAACAACAACTAGAAACGAAAATAAGGGTTATTACAAAAACTTTACAACTATGGATGGCGCTAGTCGCGTGATAGGACGTCATAGAATTCGAGAAACAGGGTGTGAACGTTCATAAAGGTGTAATATCAACTAGCAACACTGTAGCCGATCGCAAACTACAGTATTTTACCCCAACATAAACTTTTTCACCATTAATTCCAGAACGGCACACAATTACTTCCATCTAATAAATTTTAAATTTCATTACTGTCGTTACATTAAAACTGCACGATGCCTGAAATAATATTTCACGGAAGTACCTCACGAGGAACGAGTTATCGAGTTTCGAAAAAGTTTTTCAAATAAAACACGAAATATAAAAGTGCCATCATATTTCGACGCTAGAGCGAACACCGAGATTGTCTGGTAACTTTAAAATGGATTCCATATAGTTCTGGAAACGATGTTCGTAATGTTAATAATATGTGGGAGGAATAAGAGGCATTCCCTCGAGAATTAAGACATGTACACGAACGTCTGCATATAAATCGGCTACAAATGCTTGAGAAATGGCGACTTAAAGAAACCCAATTTAAAAACATCGTACTTACACATAATGCTAAAATGCAAGAGTAATTAAAGAAGATAACAGTCATGTATGAGGAAGTATTTTTTGTCGATCGTCTTTAAAATGCATTTCTTTATGCATCATGTAAATTTTGATAACAACTCAAAGAAAAATAAGAACTATGTGCTCTCAATGGAAACTTTTGGGCGTTTAGAAATGATAGATACGAAGGCCTTACAATATTGTTCTTACGACGAAACAAATGTTTATCAACATTGTGAACGATGATACAATAATAAAAATTAAGCGATGCGCTTTAATCAACGTATTATGTTGCAAAAAAAATCGTCAGGTGTTTAGTTGTAGATAATGAATAGAAGTCGTAATAGAACCACAATTATTACAATTTATTACAATGAAAAAATTATCACTTCTAACAGTTCTAACAAGTATGTCTGAACTGAACAGAACTTGATAGATGTCACATATGAATTGAGGAATGAAAAAAAAAACAGTGGAAGGAAAAAGAAAGATAAGAGTCAATTCAACTAAGATGGGTAGGCATGCGAAAATGAATAGAAATTTAAAACTGAGAGAGAAAGAAGTGGAAGAAGATTTAGGACAAATGGGAAAACCAAGTCAGGTAGAGACTAGAAGAAAAAGGAGTCAGCTGGAGAGATGTGCCACAGTTAGCCAACGATATAGACTGGTGGAGAACCATAATTAAGAACTGGGAAAACATACTTCGACTAGGAAAGGTACAGAATAATTCGATTGAAAATAAGAACAAAGATAAGATTTCAAGACCTATATACAATTTACAGCTGCATAACTCGTACAATTTTTTTTCTGATCAAATTTTACTGGGATATACTATGTGTTAGGTTAAGCTTGTCTTAAGATTTTTATTGATAGAAAAATTGCTAAAAATAGTACTTAGTACCTCAATAATTTCACAAGATCTTAATGTAAAAAAATTTATAGCAAAATGTTAACCAATACGCTTGTCCAATGGAATTTAACACAAAATGTTATTCTAGTGGTAATAACAATATAGAATTTTATAGAATTAATGTTCCACTTTAGAATGCATTATGTTTATTAATATTTATGTAATTTATAATTAACATAACCGCATCGCATAATTCTGTGTAAATAATAATTTGGTATTGATTATATTTTATCAGATTATATCAGGTTGTAAACCGATTAATTGCATTTTTACAGTGTGTTCATATACCACAAATAAAAAGTTAACGTCACCCATTAAAAATATTTTTTTTTGGTGATTGTAGGAAAGGTGCGCGGTTTAAAAAACACAGTTCTTTTTTAAATCTTCTTCGACAATAGTATATTACATACCAAGAGTTGTAAGAAGCATATTGCGCACGAGTGGAAAAGTTGCGCACGGAGCGAGCGCGTAATTGCTTTACAACTCGTGTTATGTAGCATACTTTTTCTACGATCACATAATACCTACGATTTTACCGATTTTTTGGCTAATTATAAACATACTTGTACGTATGTTAACTGTCAAGTTTGATGTAAGTCTACTTTGACGTGTGCTTTTTGCTTACCGTGCGTAAGGACTCACTTACTATGCATGCAGGATGGATTTGAGGTAAGCCTACTTTGATCATTGCTAAAAAATTGTGCTTTTTGCTTACTGTGCGTAAAGAAGCACTTGCTATGCATGCAGGCTGTGCAGTAAGTCATTTACAATAATGGTAAAAAAAATATATTTTTTTGACACCCAGCGATTTGCACATACAAAAAAAGGTTTGTATTTAAAACAAACATCAAAATTATGGAGTCATAATTACCAGTCATTACAAAGTCGGACGATTTACATAAAATGGATTAGCTGGATAACCTGTCATTTCTAGTTTAACAAATGTTCACAAATGTGTTTTATAATAAAATATTGCATCACAGAGCAACATTGTTTCTATTATTTTACGATGTCGTGGTTGTTTTGTTATATTAAATGTGCAAAATGTGACCTTCGCCGAATAAAACGAGCAGCCGAGCCAAAATACATAAATATTTAATAAACAAATTGGTTTCACAACATTTCACACTAACGGCGGCGCTTTTATAATTAGAAGATTAAAAAGATTATACGTTTAAACGAAAACTTAATATACTTTTTCTTTCCAGAAAGTGGATAATGGGTCCGCAAATAATGTAAGGGTGGAAATGAATCATTTTTATTGTTTTAAAACTTTGCACGAATGCTCGCTTTTCGTACGAAAATATTACGACCTTATTATAATAAGGTTGTATTTTTTAAATACCGAAGAAGTGGAATTTTACCTGACATAAGGCAGGTATACGAAATTTAAAGCCATCGCGAGAATTCTTAACACAGTGGGAGATACATGTTAGGTTAAAAGGTCTTTTATTGGTCACTAAAGCGTGATTGTCACAAAAATAAAAAAATAGCTTTACCTTAAAATACCGAAATTGCTGCTAGTAGTCAAGTGCCTGTAAAAATGCTGGGGAATTTTTATCAAAATTAGTGTAGAGACAAAGAATTTTGATTTTTATAGTCTTTTAATACAACGCAGTAGGCTGTAAAATAATTTAAGTAACACTTACGCAAAAAAAAGTAAAAGTGTAAGGAAATTTTAGTTTGTGTCTTAGCAGTTTTAAATAAATAATGAAAAGGAAGCTGTTTGTTTTCATTTAAAAAAAAATTAAACCAATCCTAAACCAGACCCTCATTCATTAAGTCAGTCTTAGAGGAACAGGTGAAAGGTTGGCTAAAGCTTTTTAAAAAATAAATAATAAAAAGCGTTAAGTTTGTTTGAGCATTTTCTAAAATGTCCAAAATTATGATACATTGCCTACGACATACAAACATAAGTTTCAAAGTGTTGATATCCTCAGGCAGTGTTTCCCAAACTTTGCTTCAAGGCTCCGGGCGGGCGGACCTTTTAGTTCTCTAACGGCTTCGTAACATTGAATAAAAACTTTGATGCACAAACAACTGTAAACGATGAAAGTAAATCTAAAAATTATCTTTAACCTTGTACGTCTATCTCCTACTACGTAAAATAGTATCAAAATAATTTCTACGAAGAGCATGGACGTGTTCAATTTTGGTCAGTGTCTCATTAATAAACAGATTTTGAAGTAGATGATTTAATTGTTGTTTGTTATAAACAAAAAATGCATTAATTAACCTTAATATGTAAAAAAGTGCGCAATATTTGTAAAACGAAAACAGATAAAAGAGATGGTTATAGTAAATAAGGTGTCTCAATTTGCATGGAATTTCATAGCAATCTTTGTAAATATTAGCTCCACGAAGACAGTTGTACAGTTTTAAGAGCTCTTTATTAAGTTGATTGGACTTCTTAAGCCATGGTTAATTTAAATATAGAAAGAAAAAAAACACAACTTTTTCCCAAATCGCCCATTTCTTCCTTACTTGAAGAGTTACTTATTAAAAATTATAATTAATTGATGCATATTTTTAAAACCTTTCTAATGGTAGGTACTTAAGTTTTGCTTATAAACGTTATGGTTGTCAAAATAAAAATAACACTTGTTTTTCTGATTAACGTGGTCACTTGCATATATTTAGGAGCAAGATAACAACACTTAAAAACTAAACCTTAACGGAATACGCAATACAAATTTTACGTATTCTGTTCAGTGAAACAAATACTAATTGTCTAGCCAATGCATTGGCTCGACAGGATTCCGCATTAATTTTGAGTTTTAGTTTGCACAAATTTTAATAGAACAAACAACTTTGTAATAAATAAGACTAACGATTTTAATACTAGAAAATAGTTCAAATTTTACAAACACTCATTATTTCTATTACTCAAATTTAGTTCCAGAGATTCGTAACTGTTTCCGAAATGAAAGAAAAGTAGTCTATAAGCAAACCTTTCTAATGATATTGTAGTTATTAGAGGCATAACATCAGATCAGAGAAGATACTCAAGAATTTAACTTGAGTGTTATAATTAAAAATAGGGAGTCGACAGAAAAATAAATGACTCTCTAGACTCTTGAGTAGGTATTTTTTATACCAACTTCAACTCCCGTCTCATTAATACACTACACTGGAGAATATTAAGAAAAACCGGTACTGATTTTTTTCAATTTCGTTTCTGTTCTTGAACAAAATGTCATCCCGTTTCCGCTAAAATAAAATGTTTAATATCGTTATTTCGTTATCATTCTTATCCTAAATAAAAACTGAATCAAAGAGTCAGGAGTCGATGGTTTTTCAAACTCCCGACTCCCAACTCCTCCAAAAGGAATCGATCCTCGACTCCCTACTCCGATTCCCCATCCTTAATTAGTACGATCGTCTATTACGGATGCCAGAAAGTGAGTACGAGATATATTTAATTTTTTTAAAAATTTAATCCCCAATAGAGTTTGTAACAATGCAATCTTGGTCTTTGAGTCCAATGAGCACAAATAGATTATAAAGCTTTCAAATTTATTTACCCCTATTTCTTCTTATATCATTTATCTTTTTGAATTACACCATGGAACAGAATCTAATTTTTTTTAATAGTAAATTTTTTGTTATTATTTTAATCATAAAAATCAGGAATCCAAACTGAACGCCAGCAAACGCTTTGAAAATACTAGTACTGTCCTCGCTAATCCGGGTCACCTAATGTTTCAGCGCTGCATTAACAGATAAGAAACCTATTTTAGTATTATTAGAGAACTTTGGTACACAAATTAGTGTTAATTCCTCCATGCATGCAACTTTAATCAATTACACCAACAGCATTACTAAAACCAACTTTTAATAAAAACGGTTCATTGGGTTATCATCCAGTCAGTTCCTGCATAATGCATTAATAGGAACGAATTTAAAAATAAACGATGCGTGGCGTATTAAAATTAAATAAAGCAAACGGATGCATTAAATATGATAAAGTGGCTTACGAAATATCGCTACGCAGCGACCTACAATTTTAAATTGTCCAAACTTGTACAGATTATTATTACTACTACAAACTGATAAGATAATGGGTCTCGTTTAAATTATTTTTAGAATGACCTTACACCAGCGGACTAACAGCTCTAGGCGATAACAAATTAACAGCGCCGAAGACGAGGCGTTGCGTTGTTTAGGCTCTTTGTAGAAAAATATAAAAACAAAACAAACGCCGACACGCGCATAAACATGGCAGTTCACAACGGTTCTCGGGCAAATAAGGAGTTTATTTAAAATACAATGGAACAATGCAGCATGTTGTAACAAAAGCAATCTTATCAGCGAAATGCGCCGTTTAAAAATACCGTAAAAATGCGCACAAGTAATAAGAAACTAATAATGAAGCTGTTATCGCGTTGTAACTCAAATAAAAAACGAGTTGTGACGTCTCAATATACATATCGGCGAAGAAATCTGCATGGCCAGAGTGATTTCGAAGCCGGTGCACTGCACTTGCCGAGTTGGCTCTGGATATCGCTCAGATAAACGCATCAGACGTCAGCAGCCGATAGTAGATTTACAATGAAGACCATTATGCACTGGAATACAAAGGCATATAGCTGAGGATATAGAATTTGTTTAAGGTTGAAGCCGTCGCTGTAGGCCATGAAATTGTTGAAAATAAACAATCGCCGTCTACTGGCGCTTGACAGTTATTTTAGGATTCAAATGTGTTTGCAATATGCTGGAAGCAAAATATTTAGGAAATGAGGGACACTCAGCATTCTTGACTAATCGTAAACATTTTTTCATTCATCTGTCGAAAGATTTTAGCGTTGAATACTAATTTCACATAACGGTCATAAAATTTAATGTTATTTTTATAGAAAGCGATAACACTTGGTTAATTCATAGTTTGGAAGGCCCGAGAAAAGCATATATACACATTAACGTTACAAAATTTACAGATATCATAGTTTTTATTCTATGAATTTGAACGGCACCGTTAGTTATCGCCCCACTACGTACATAGCTACTTATTTACGCGTATTTGCGGATAAAGAGGGAGGAAACGACTCCATGAGAAAATGGATTGAATTCGATGGTGATATCACATTAAGAATAATCACAATCACACGATTTTTCTAAATAAACCGAAACACAATAGGGCAACTTTTAGTGAACTTGATATAAGTACTAAATAATGTAGGCTTTACCAGATAGTGGAGTTGCCTTAGTTTTCGGGATAGAACAACGTCAAGGGTTTCTTGATAACCACAAACTCATTATCCAGGACCTTCAACACAATTTTAAGATGGGAACTACGTCAAATCGTCAATGTATTTAAGTTTTGGTTATTTAATTGAGAACTATTCTACTGAGTATTTGGAGTTGGGAAAAAATTGCACAAAATTAACTTTTTCTGCCTTTCAAGTGTCGAAAAAATGAAACAAGGTAAAATTTTCAAATGTTCTAAAGCAGGGATGGTAAACAGGATTTGAACAGTGTGCCAAAATAAGTTAAATTTAAATATAAATTTTTCCCCGTGCCAGTACCTAACCTAACCTATCCTAACCTACCTAAAAGAAAAAACCGTCAGTTATTTCGTTCAGTATTGCCAACGTCATGATTTTATGTGTCACTAATTACATATGTCATATGCAATCAAAAGTTCCGTGCATCGCTACAGTTGATATTTTATATGTATAGTAATGATCAAATTATTGTATCAATTTAAGAAGAGTTGTTATTTTTTGGTATTTTTAATTTTTTGATATTTAAATAACATGTAGTTGTAGATAATTAGCATACTAATTAAAAATAAATAAAACATTTCGAAAAAGTTTAAAATTTTAAAAACAAATTTATTCATAGAATTCTTTGGGGTGCCATCGAAAATCTCTCGCGAGCCAAGTTTGGCACGCGTGCCACCTATTTGCCATCCCTGTTCTAAAGCATCTGATTTTATGGTAAAATGATGCTGATAAAAAAAAACATGGCTTGGTAACCTTTTTTCTTTTAATGTTGTAGAGATTTTAGTCGTTTCAGATCAGCTATGGAATAAACCTCTTTGCTAAATAATTTTGCTATTATTATAAATCCAAAACTACTGCATTTTTTTTTATAAAAAAAAAGTAAAACAGGTCCTTATCAACTATTTTCTGAACTCACATCTGTACTCAAATCCATTTTTCATTGCGCAACCTAACAAAATTTTATGAGCAGCAGTGCTGTACTGAAGAAAACTTTGCAAGATGAACAAGAATACAATGAAAGCACTGGAGGTATGAGAAAGAAAGCTGCTGAGAAAGATAAACGGAGAAAAAAGTTCGGAGACACGTGGGAAAGAAGAACCAATCAAGAACTGATGACGATGTATCGACAACCAATAATCACAAATGTTATAAACGAGCAAAAAATAAGATGGCTGAAACACGTCCATAGTCTGTCGATTGAAAGAGCAGCCAGGAGAGTGCTAGCAGAAGAGGAAGGCTCAGGATTAGGTGGATGGAAGCGGTGGAGAGAGTTCTCGAAAGACTGGTGTAACGAGATTGGAGAGGAAAAGCAAGTGATAGAGAGAAATGGAAAAGGGTTTGTGAAGAAGCCATGGGCCAACCTTGAGGGGAAAACTAATTTTATCATAAAACTGAAATATTTCGCAAGAACTTGAATTATTGAAGTGATTTACTGATGTAATACATACGAATTTTGTTAAACATTGTTTATGTCATGAATTATTTATAAAGAATCTCTTATTCAGAAAAGTTAGACGCGAAAAGCATCTTCAATAGCTACAAATAAATTATTAGAAAAGCTACTGGCGAAGAGACGGGAGTCTTGAAACTGGTCTAGTTCCTCTACCAAAAATCCTTTAAAAATATTAATGTAAGTAATTTTAAACTCAACTTATTTGCATTTCGAAATAAGTTCATTGCCAAAACAATTACTACAACAATGGATTTTTTTAGCGATGTTCTTATTAAATTTTTGAGCTGCAACAACATTCTCCTTAAAGTCTTTGACTACAAACCGTGTAAAGAATATGTTTACGATCCCAAAACTACTTTTTTTTTTAAACTACTGAATCCGAAAATGAATCGAACCCATATTTGCGTTTCCGGTCCTTGCTTTTATCGACAATGTTCGCTTACATCATCGGTATCATTTTGTAGTATAAAAAGTATTGTTTTCTTTGATAAAACTTTGAATCGCTTAGGTACTAATTTTAAATAACTTTACAAACGAACTAAGTTGTTATGGAACGTTGACAAAAACAAGAACTATTTCAAAATATGGCAGGAATATTTTCAAAGGGCATTCCCACCTACATTTGCTTATGCAACACCGTCTAGTGTTTCCATGCATTACAACGCGATCCGTCATTCTATTTTAAAAATCTTTGTTTACATCTACAAATATGTAGCCTGCATCTGAAAAAACGATGAAAACGCCAAAATATTTAACAGCAATAGGTGAATGTGATATAACAGTTATAAATAAAAACACATAAACAAAAGTGGGTGTAGATGGCGCCAGAGACGGTCAACAAAAATACTATGTACGACTTGTGACGAAAACAGAAGACGTAAGCTGGTCAAAATAAAACACACTAGAGATAATTATCGTTTGGATCGAATCCAGTGGACTAATATTGGCGTTAAGATGCATTTGTCTAGCGTACGTGGCTACCAAAATAAATAAATCAAAGAAAACGACCCTCATAATTCAACACGGGTTATCGTTTGACGTAAATTTAAAGCATAAAATTGTAATTCATTATCAACTAATTTGTGCCGCACTAACATTGTTTTACACGAATTGAACAGTTTATTTGTTTGCGCATGGCTGACATGCGAGCAGCAAGGCCAAGTGTGTTTGAAATAAAGACTATTAGTAGAAAATGATGTCTTTAACAGTACTTTCGGTGTATATAAATATTGGTGAGCGACAGAAAACAACAGCTGATAATTTACGGCATTTTTATATTCTTATTTTTCACAAAAATACGCTTTCAAAAAGATTATATCAACAGATGTCGGTTCCAAAACATAACAAATTCAGTTTCACAATTTTGGAGTAATCAGTCAGTAATTTTGAAGTTGAAATATATTTTTTAAGCGTCTAAAGCAGTATTAGTTTATAATTCATTCAATTTAAAACGAAAAAATTGTAAGTTAACAAAAAAATTAAAATGGGTACTAATAGATCACTAAAAATAAATTGTTATAGCCCGTACCGATTCTTCAGCTATTTTAGCAAACTAAGTAATAAAATAATATCAGTGCTGACAATACCCGTTCGATGTATTGCAGTCCGGAACTCGTGAAAAAGTTGGTGTAGTTAGATTTGGTTTAAGGACTTTCAATGAAAAATGTGTTCTTTCAGTTCCAAATACAAATAAATGTTCGAGAAAAATCCGTTAATAAAAGGATAAAACATGATAGGAAATCTCTTTTAGCAAAATAAACTAACGTTGTTTAATAAAGGCTTTAAAGTTTAAAGCAATGTTAATGGAGTGTCTTAAGAAGGGTTGGACAAAATTTGATTTTTATTAAAAAAATCAAAAATCATTGATTTAAATGTAAAAAATCACTAATTTTTGATTTTTTTAAGAAACTTACCTATTTTCCGTTTTTACAATTAATTTATTCATTTTTCACCCTACATCATATCTTCTATACAGCGTTATTCAAAAAGTATCAATAAATGAAAAAGTTTTTTTATTAAAAATTTCTTAAAAACTCTTATTCCCGATAAAAGTTGGTGGATGACCTAAAATTAATTTTAAAAGGGAAAAAACTTCATAAAAATTTATACGATACTAGATTTAAGCGATTTCAGAAATGAACCAAGAGCCTTATTTTAAGAGTTACAAAAAAAAACTTCAGAAAGATTTTTCCGGTTTCAAAGATACCACCAATGGTGAAATTTGTCGTTAAAATTTCAATGTTATTTTTATGGTAATTTTAACATCAAAATGCAAAAATGAAAAGACTTTATTATTGGTTTCTCAAACAATTTTATTTTTGAGAAAAGTTGGAGCATAATCTAAAACTAATTACAAGTTAAAAAAAAGTTCAATATAAATCATATAACACTCGATTTGAACGATTTTAGAAATATTCGAAAAGCTTAGTGCCCTTATATAAAAAAAAAAAAACGACGATACCGCAATTCTAGCCATCGGAACAACTATTGAACAATCAACAGATAAACTCCAGAACGTAACAAATCAAATCTTCGAATGGACTAAAACATGGCGCATCAAACTAAATGAAACTAAAACAGTGCAAGTGAATTTCACAAATAAAAGATTAGTAGAACACCTGCCAGTGATATTAAACAACAACAGAATTCCACATTCTAACACAGCTAAATATTTAGGCATGAACCTGGACATTAAATTAAAGTGGAAAGAACACATTAAAAAAAAACGTGAAGAGCTAGGCATCAAATATAGAAAACTATGTTGGCTAATGAATAGGAAATCTAAACTTTCAATTGAAAATGAACTTCTAATATACAAACAAATACTGAAGCCAGTATGGACCTACGGCATACAGCTTTGGGGGTGTGCTGGTAAAACGAACATTAAAATAATACAGCGATTCCAAAATAAGGTACTCCGGGCAATTGTGGATGCCCCGTGGTACGTGAGGAATGTCGACCTCCACAGGGACCTGAGGATGCCAACAGTCGACGAAGAAATCCAAAACTTTGCCAACAAACATGAACAAAGGCTGCATGATCACATCAACACCGAAGCCCTGCAGCTCTTGGACAACCAACATCTAGTGAGAAGGCTTAAACGGACCAAGCCGTTTGAGTTAGCGAGTTAGTGTAAAGCAGAGCACTGTGCGGTTGTGTAAAGTGTCGTTCTTGAAAACAAGAATACAGAAGAAAAAAGAAGACACCAACGGGTGGACTCTTAACTTAAGTAGAACTATCATAAAGACATATTGCTGGTTGGCTAAAGTAGCTAGGTGCAATAAAACAATAGTTAAAAAAAAAAAAAATTTAAAAAAGTTGTTTACAATTTAAAAATAGTATTTAATAAATTATCGTTTTGACTTGACTTTTTTTAAACTCCTTAAATAAGAGCACTTTAATTTTGCGAATTGTTCTAAAATCGCTAAAAGTTAGTGTTGTATGAACTTTTATCGAGCTTTTTTAAACTTAAAATAGGTTTTACCACCAACTTTTCTCAAGAATAACATTTTCCGATATATCGACAATAAAAAACTTATCTATTAGTTGCAAACATATCTACACTGCTCCTTTGACGTCATCATCATTTTCCTCGCCTCAAAAATTTTACGAATCGTTCTTTATGACATTGTGACAGGTCGTTTAAATTTTTGTAAACTGTGCCCACTCTGGGTGCCGAAGATGCTCTTCGAAGAGAGCACACACTGCTGCTCAAACTCAAGCCCATGTTATTTGATTGGAAACAAATGGAAAGATAACTCTCTTTACAGCCCAATAATTATTATGGGCCAGCGTCAGAAGAACTTCCTTGCTGGCCAATGTTTCATTAACGATTATAACGCCAAAGGAGGAATACAAGAGCCGCTCAGGCTATCCTGTACTACGAAGAGGGTATACGGAAGCTGGGACCCCGTTAAGATAGATGTCCCAATAATGGTGAAAACTATGCAGGGAAGTAGTTTAAAGTATGGAGAATCTTATAACAAAGTTTCAAAATAAACTCCAGTTTCATTTTAATAGCCAAACGGTGCTAATATTTCTAACACGCCTCGTACATGGTCAGCCTACATTAAAAGTAAGGTAAATTTACAAATAATACTGCTAGTGTCGTTTATTTTGACCATTACAAATTTTTAAATGAAGATGTGGTGCTATAAGCTAAAAGCGAAAAGAACTTGCAACTTAATCTAGACGTGTGGGCAGGCTACATTAACTAGATATAATATGAATATTAATATAACCAACACAAAGGCTATTGTTATGGCGAAAAATCATGAACCAGTAACAATAATTATGCTAGGCCAAAAAAAAGATAGAGCAGGTAGCGAATTTTAATTTAGGAACAATAATTGCAGATAATGATAAATTGGAGAAAGATTTGAATAACAGAATAGCGGCAGCGAAAAAATTTTACTACGCCACTAATAAATGTTTGATATATAAGCAGGAAATATCAAAAGAAACGAAGACGCAAGTTTTTAATGCAGTACGTACCCAGTACGTACCCATTCTCACGTGCAGTTCAAAAACTTGGACACTAACACAAAAACAAAAACAGAATACAGGTACAGGAAATGAGATTTCTGAGAAGAATAGAGGGATGTAGACTGATCGATAAAATCAGTAACGAAAAAATTCGAAATAACCTAGGAGTAACAAATGTAGACGAATCAATTAAGATGGCTTGGACATCTACTACTCATGCCAGAAAGTAGATACGCGAAAATAGGATGGAAAATGAAGATGGAGGAAAAAGAAACAGAGAAAGAACAAGAATAAAATGGGAAAAGGTAGTGAGGCAGAGACTAGAAGAAAAATGAGTCAGCTGGAGAGATGTGCCACAATTAGCTAACGATAGGCAGGAGTGGAGAAACATAACACAGAAATAGAAAAGCATACCTCGACACCGAAAGATACAAGAGGAAGAGATTAAGAAGAAATTTTAAATACGATTGAGTATATGTAACTATTCAACATTTGCTAGATTACATCCTGCCATTTATTATTAAAATATTAGTACCTAAGCAGAAAAACGGATTTTTAGGCCTGTTAAGCCTGTTATCGTTGAATTAAAGCACTGAGCAATGCAAATAAAAACTGAGTTTAACACTACGTCAACAATAAACAGCGGTATGTGAACAGGACTTTAAGAATTAGCAAAACAAAACAACCTGTTTGCAATTTTCAGGTTCAATTAATTTACTGTTATTAGTCGTTTTAAAGTTATCAATTTCTTTAATACCAATGTTACCACTTTAAGCGAAACGTATTAACTGTCTATTCTCAGAAATTATCACGTATTGTTTTGAAATAATTATAATGATGTCTACCTAATATAAAAGTAATATGTTTTTTATTTAAAGGCTTAAAGATCCCAGCCGTCTAACCTCAGAAATCGTGACATACTATTTATTCATTAAGTTAAGAAACCGTTTACTCAGTTTCACTTTTTTGTTGATGTTTAGTTTGTTGAACCCAAACTTCGCCTGTTGCCTTATTTTATACTAAATAATTACCCGTATGTTCTATTTGCTTTAGAAATTGTTAAACTTGGCCAATTAACACCAACGAAATCCTTTCTAATCGGGTTCTACTAAGGTCAAGTAGCCTGTGTTAAACAAACATTAAATGATTGACACTTCCTTCTCGAGACCGCAGGATACATTCGGGATTTTTTTCTCTCATTCGAGCAAACTTTCGTTTATCTTCTGTTTTTTTAAAAGCATAACCCACACTCTAATATCAGAACTTACAATTATGATGTTTTAAAATTTGATTAACTCAAGCATAAGATTGCTCATGGGAGTTTGTTTACATGATTTAATCAAAACCATTATATAGGTAAACGCTAAAAATAGCTATGTTAATTATAGGCCAGGCAAAATAATCTTAATTATCCGGTAGCAATGGAATGTTTTGAGAAACATTTCGAAACGACTTTTAATGGAATGTTCTTGATGATATGGTAGCAGACCCATATTTATATAATATTAAATTATCTACAAATTGCCACTAATAAAGATCAGTGTGTTATAATTTTAATATTATCATTATACAGGATGTCACAACTATTTGTACTTTAATTATCGAGTATTTCAAAAGTGTTCTTAATGGAAATATGAGAAAAAGAAAAACTAATATGGATAATATTTATAGATGCAGATTTTTTTCTCTACAAAAAATGTATTTGCACTTTTTTTTAATATTTAGGGGAGGAGATAATATGCGACTTTTAAAATTTTACCATTGAAATTGATATGTTGCGTGATCCAAGTCTACACCCTGTATACATCTATTAAAGTACGATAAATAAAATTAATAGCCGTTGCAGTTAATCAACTGGCCCTAGTTCTATAAAAGTGTATGAAAAAAGCCTTCGCTTTAAATTTAATTTCAAATAACTTCAAAAGCTTTTTAATCCTCAAGTAAGTACTAAGAAAAGAATTTTTAAGAAGTTTTAAAACCCTACAATACAATGCAAATTTGATTAAAAAAGCGATTTGTGATTCTCTCCTGGCAACAATTTTTTTTTCAGTTTGGTATTTACTATTATAATAAGACTTATTTTGGAAATTGTCGCGAGTCAGTAGCCACAGGCAGAACCCGAAATATCTTAAAATTTACGTGACATTAAGTCTTTAAATGAAGTAAAACAGTTTGTCGGAAAACGCCATGTACATATACTAAAAATACTTTAATGATACCAAGTAATCCTTATGATTCTAAACATACCCTTGAAGACAGTAAACTTTCAGTTTTATTGCCAAATTCTGATCCCATAATCTCGATAATCCCACTGGAAGGACAAAATGCTTACCTATAACAAAAAGAAAAAAAGTTAGTACATGTTTAACTTTTTGCAATCAAATAACTTAAGCAGAACATTTTGTCGAGTTGAACAGAAAAAGGACATAGCATCTGAAACTTAGTTGTACAGCAAATGAAAGCAATGAAGATTCGCGTAGTCTCGTTTTTTGGCATAGACAATATGATCTTTAAAGAAACTAATTATTACTGAACGTCGATAGTAATAAAATTTAAGAAGGCCTAATTTTATTACAAGTTCGTCAAAAACAAAAGCCCTCTTTTTAATTAAGGAAAGTGCCTTGTAGCATCTACAATATCTAAAATGCAACGATACAATATGTGAATTGAAAAAGTTTTACCTACACTATCTTTTTAACATAATATGCACTATCTTTTTGTGCTTTGAATCAGGTGTCTTATAGTAAATCATCTTTACGGCAACTGGCACAACTGTAGTATTTGGAGTGCAGAAAAAAATCATTAGGTTGATGAACTCACTTCAACGTTTAAAGTTAAGTAAGTGGTCTATTTTTTGCTTAAGATTAGAAGAAACAATGTAAGGACATGTTGGATTCTCCACATATTTCTAGATTGGCAAAACACTAAAACAGTATTTCAACAAGATGATGCCCCACCTCACTACAACATGCTGGAGGCTATCAACAATGCAACGAGCAATAATTGTGAATTGAACAAGTTTTATTTACATTATCTTTTTAACATATGCACTACCTTTCTTTCTAGTGCTCTGATTAAGGATTTTAGTAAATCATCTTTGTAGATGAAGTCACTTCAAATTTGTTCAAAGTTAACGTAATGATCGTATTACGTAGTCTTCTCCTTCCTCAAGATTAGAAGAAACATTATGTAAAAACATATTGGAATCAACACATATTCTAGATTGATAAAACACTGAAATGGTATATTAACAAGATGATCCCTCAGTTCACTACAACCTCCTGGAGGTTTCCGATATATCAAAACTATTTTCATATCATTACCAAGGCATTAGCAGACATATAATAATCCAAATAAACAAAAGCTCTTTGTGGTTCTCAAAGCGTTTTACGATTGTCAGGGAGTCCTGAGACCCGAACAAATTTGAGAATCGTTCCTAATCGTTCTCGACTAGGAGTAATAAAAAAGACAGGGACCTATTGCTCGGCATCCAAGAAGTTCTTTCCAACACCTGTACATTTTTCATAATGGAATGTTGTTAAAGACGTCGTTAACTGAGATAACAAGGGACTTCTCTAATCTTTCGTGGGTAACCATATCGGTTGTATAGATCTAGGCAGAAATTTGAACATCGCTTTAATGTCTAAAGGGACAATAATGATGCACGATTTTTATTTATTAATCCATGTTCACAAACATTGTATCAGAGAAGCGCATAATCACACACATTAGTTAAAACATACATTAAACCTTAAATTTTTGTTTTTTGTAACCTCGCCAGTACAAAATTTCATAAACAATATTTAAGCTCAAGTTTCCATTTGCTAACGAAAAATCGTTCGTGGCATTTGCCGCTATACTTTCATCAAGTTAACATAACGACCAGTTTTGAAGAAACTTTTATTGCCAAAACAAGAAAAAGTACTTCAACCGTCTTTCCTTCCAAAGCAACAACTCAACAAGTAACCAATTCAAACTTCAAAACACAGCAAAGACTAGACCCATATTTAATTGACTCGTCGGGAAATGTGTTGAAGCATAACTAATTGAATTACAAAATAACAGTACATTTAGTTTATAAAAAACAATATATTTTTTACGTTATCATGTAAAGAGACTGCGCATAACATTAAAATCACTTTATTTGCTGAAAGTTGGCTGCAAAGCCATCATAATCTATAAAATGCATTTGCAATAAAGGCCTGAACAAGATGATAAGACCTGGGACTACACAATTAGTATTGCGCTTCAGCTCTGTTTATTTTTGGCCCGCAATATTTTTTATCGCTTATATTAAACAACCATTTGCCAATTACAATGCAGAGAGCACATAAATCCGCATTAGCATTATCTGCATGCGTAGTAAAAGCCTGCTGCTCACAACGATTTACTATTTATAACGACGTAAACATTTAGTTAAAGATTAATTAAACTTAATAAAAAGCACGTGAAATGTAAACACAATAAAATGTGGCTGGTTGCAAGACCTCGACTAATTGTTTATCTAGCGAGAATTATGCAGGTTAAAACAAATTTTAACTTAAAAACTAAATGAAATAAAATAACTCTAATTGATATGTTCCTAAGAATCTTTAAAACAAAATTCTATATTGTGGTGCTGTTGTTACAAAAACAGTGAAATTACTATTTTAAAGCTTTTTAAAAATATAGGTCTATTATCAATCAGAATTTTGGATTCTATGAGCTAATTTGTTAGCGAAGCACTAATCACAGCACCACTATGACGTGATGAGAACACTTTCATCGAAGTGCCCTCTTCAACCATCCAACATGGACAGCATCTCCATAAGCCCTCTGTCACTACGTCCTTCCAGCAGTGAGTCTACGAGGAGATTGCTATGGCCCTCCAGCCTCTCATGGTCTCAAGGTGTTCAACACTCCACTACCCCAATAACATCTCTAACAAATGGCGCACATCCAATTAAAAGCGCGTTTTTTACATAATTTTGTGCCCTCTGAGAAATTGGACTATAATGAATCCATGATCAAATATTATGGAAAGCATGGATGTACGCCAGGGGTTGCAAACTGGCGGCCCGCGGGCTAAACATATCCGGCCCGCGACACAAACTTTTGAGTAAAGTCCGTCGCTACTACTACTAGAAAACTTTAAATAAAAGGCTGGTGTCCTAAAAAAAGGGTCCTCACATCAATACGGCCCGCGTTACTCACACATCTAACTTGCTGGCCCCTGGTAACATTTAAGTTTGCGACTCCTGATGTAAACAGTTTATTAGGGGAAAGCCTATTCGATTTGGAAATAAAATGTGTCATTTTTCATACAAATACAATGTGCAGTAAATAATTATTTAATAAAAGCATAAATTCCAAGTGTTCTTTAAAAACTTGAACAAAAGCAGGTTAATTTCCTAGCGTTAAATTTATGTAACAATCGTTATTCAAAAAGTTACGATGTTTTTTCTTAAAAAAAAAGCTTATTAATAAGTATATGCTCTATTCTTAGCTTCATTACATAAAAAGAACGTAAAATTTAAAAAAAAATCGCCCTTAATGGGTTAACATTAATGTCGCTTTGTGCAATCGGGCCTAAATGTAGCATAATCAAACACAAATTATACGTGTGTAGATTGCTTTTCTCCATAAAGCAGCATTAATATATTAATGTATTTGTATAAGGGAAAAATGTAATTTTGGAATCACATTATACAAACAATTTATGAATGTATCACAACTAAAATAACAGAAAAAGATAGTTTGTTATGATATAAAGATACAGCAAAACTATTTTACTATAATAAACGTAATACATCAATGAAGTTTTTACTTTCGTTTGAGGGCCACTTTTTATAGCTGTGCATATAACACTAATGGGCGCCGCCCTTTCATTAATCCTGTCGTACTTTTAGATTTATGACTGAGGTCTTTTTTTAGTTTAAGCTGTTACATATCTCTACTCATGCGACCTTTAATTTTTTATGATAACTTTTTGTAACGCAGGAACATCCATTAATTATAATTAATGCTACATTGATCAAAATCGTTTGTCATTTACTTTCGTTAAACGAAAATTTATTGAGCAAAAAATCGCAGAAATAACTAGGATAAGCTTCAAGAGAAGATTTACGTTATATCCTCCAATTTTTGATTGGAATACAAAGTGTAGTTGCTACGAGACGGGCAAAAACTTTATTTGTGGCACAAATTGGTTTTTAAGCACGAATTTTTCTGACCTAATTTTCGAGCTTTTTCTATTTTAGGTACAATTTTTTTTTCCACTAAACCTTGACTGTAAAACATCTAAACAAAAAAACAACAAATACTTTATGATCAACTAAAATACTTGCAAAGATAACTATCCAGGAATGTTTATAAATAAATAACCACAAATGTAGTTATTCATGATAAAGCGCGGCTAGAAACTTTAACCACTGAATGTTCAAACAAACTCAACTGCCTTGCCTGCCCTCTGTCGGGCTAAAAACAAAAAAGAAGGATTTGTTCTGACACTTAACTGCTAAATTAAGTGTGATCACGATGGATTATTACAAAAGATATATTTTTTTTATTGAATTGAACAATTTTAAAACTGGATAAATTTAACTGTAGAATATCAAAAAACCTCATTTTCTAGAACTGCTGCAAGCAATATACTTTCAGAATTATATGTTTCCGCAAATTTATCAGACATTTCGCGTTCATTAAATAATAAAGGGGTATGAATGTTTCCCTGAAGAACTGTAACCTTGGTTTTTCAGAGTGTGGAATTGCATTTCGCCGTTTTTGTTGTATTATGCAAGAAACATGTAAATATTTTGATTACCTTTTCACGAATGCGAGCCGAAAAAGTTACAACAACTTTATCGTTAGTATAACTGAAACAAATGTCTTTTATTCTCTTGGAGAGTTTGATGGACATCAGGATTTTAATGAATTATGAATGCTCAGAATATTGTATCCATAATTTTTTGTGAATAATGATCGCAGCAACGAAGCCTAGGTTTTTAGAAATATCTACATGGTAGCTTTAAGAAGTTTTAGGAATTCCTCTATTTAACATAGACCAGCAACATTATCTCTATTTTTCAGGGGTTAGGAGCAGTCCAATTTTTTATTTGCTCCGCTCCGGCATCAAAATACTTGCTCCAGCTCCGCTCCATGCTCCAAATGTTATCAACGTTTTTAAAAAACTTTTTTTGATTTATAAAATTGCTTTTAAAAACAGAGTTTTAATTTTATCGGATATGTAGAAGTTGATCAAAAATAACAATATTTGACCCTAACAAACAAGTGAAGTTAAATAAATTTTTAATAAAGCAAATTATTGATCTTCAAACGTTGAAAAAAAGAAGAAAAGGTAGTTTTTTCAAAAATTGTACATAATAAACTGGAACAGCAGAGCAAACAAAATTATTTGCTCCGGACTCTGCTACTGCTTCGGGCAAAAACCCATTGCTCCACTGCTCCGTGCTCCAGCTCCTCCAAAATATTGCTCTTAAGCAACTATACACTTTTGTCACAAATGTTCAACTGTTGAATTTTAAATAACTCCTTAAGCAGAAATTCCCGACTTACTACGTGTTGACAAACGCGATGCATGTGCAGAACATTGTGTCTATTTCCATCCGATCAGGGATGGGGAGTCGGTCGAGGTTTTTGGAGGAGTCAGGAGTCGGAAAAACTATTGACTCCCGACTGTTTGATTCAGTTTTTATGATAACTCAAAGTTTGTGATTGGGCAAAAATGCTTACTACTCTGACTATTGACATAAGAAATTCTGCACAATATAACTGAAAGAATGGCGACTCAATAATTTTAAAGACGTAATCCATCCAGGAGCTGAAGGAAATTTCAAATGTGCCCTAGGAATGCTTCCGACAGCTTTATGGACGTTGATTAAAATTGTCCAAATAGACTATTCTGGAAAAAAATCGGTGATACGAAGATTGGCTCTATTAATGCTTAATGTAAGGTAACGGAATTTGGGGAACTTTCTGAAGCTACCACGTATAATAATCTCTCTATGTTGACTGGTAGAGGCGATACTACGCTCTACGCCGCGCAAAATACCTGCTGCTAGGAAAATGCGGCTTTAGTGTTCTACATTGCGAACATCGTTCAATAGTAACAATCGATAGGTTTTTAGAAGCTAAAATTTCACACCTAAGGCGACTTTATTATTCAGAAAATTTAATGTATTAAAACTACACCTGCTTTAAGCAAGCTAGTCTTAAGTCCCATAGGAATTCAACGAAAAAATGAATTTATTGTAAATAGATGTATTTATATTTTCCAAATATTATTAAATAATTATCGAGAATAAATAAATGATTAACGTGGAGAAAAAGTAAACAAAACTTAAGAAAATTAGAAAGTATAATAGGAAGTAGAAAATGTACATTTATAATTAAATACATTTATAAAACTTGTTTCTGTATAAATTATAAATAATAAATAGTAATAAAAGATAGTAATATTTAATTATTAACGTAATAATTTACGTTATATTCTATAGCCAGGCATATAGTATCATAAAGAAGTATGTTCAGCATCGACCTTTATCCCCACCATTCAAAAATTCAATGAGTCGGCCCGCTAGTATATCGATGGCCCCGCTATATCCCAATATTGATCTTAAAAATCTCATTTCACTGCTTTTAGTATGGCAGTAAAACATGAACTATAATAAAAAAAAATGAAAACACAATACAAGGTATTGAAATAGAAGGAGTATTTAAAATAACAATTTGAATTATCTGTGTTAATTATTTCTTGGTATTTTGAAGTTTAACAAGTAACGTTACATTCATTGCATTTCTCTAAAGAGTACGTAACTTGTTGATTTGTGCAACAAAATTCATGGAAAATTTAAGCCATGTTACGCAATTTCATAATCTGCTAGCAGGGAGCGATCCATCACTTTCCCGGCGCTTATGAAACTTCTTCCAACACAACAGTTCCCAAAACTGTTTAAAATTATTAGCTTTCTAGTGAGTCGTGGCGCGCCATGGAATGATAAACGGCGCAGATGAATCACGTGTGATCCCGGTGACAAAATCCTTATGTAAACATCCCATGATCGAGCCAAATGTTTATGAAAGTTCCGTAGCTTTTAATTACCGGTAGTGTAACTTTCTTCACTACGTCTATTAATAGTGTTGTTGCATGTTTGTAACTTCATAACGAGACGTACTAATTAAAACGTTTTGCATACGAGCAATTGTGTGGGGTCAGTCGCACTCAAACCGCAGGTTTCCTCTTTGTTCTTAGTAAATAGCGATTTTCGAAGTAAATGCCGCAGCGAAACCTGCGTTTTTGTATAGGAAATAGGATGCGAGTTTAATCGGTAAAAGTTTTGCGGTATTTATTTGGCGCCGTTTCGATCCTTGATATGCAACAAATAAAAATTATCTACTGACGATTGTGCGTGCACGCCTGTCGGTTATTAGAATATTATTTATCACGCAAGCCATATAAATTAAAATAATTAATTACATTGTATTACCCTTCCAATACTGTACTAGGTGTGTAGAATATGTGTAACGTGTCATTTCATACAGGTAGAGTTATCTATTTGCGTAAAAACAATAGTAAATTGTTGACCTACTACCTATGCTATTGTCGTCATTCACTGATAAAATAAATCCATTCATAACGCACACTCAATTCTATGAAAAACTGACAGCGTAAGCATAAAAAACAATATGATTAGATTTAAATTTTAGATGCAATCTTTCATACTGTTTTAAAAACGGGCGTCCTTCCATCAAATACAGATTATTAACAGAATTGAAGCTACGACCAGTGAGACTTTTTGGAGTTATTAGATAATGTAGCTAGCTCATCTGGGACTACCATCTTATCTTCTTCTTCTTGATCTCGACTCCTTTTGCCTTTTCAGGTGTCGGAGGGTGGTTTTTCGTTGTGAGTCCACTTCCGCCATGCCCAAATATATTTTGCTAGTGTTTTCATTTCTTCTACTGCTTTTCCAATTTCCATTATTTTTCTCGTGGTTCTGTCAGGTTTCATTCTTACTATATGGCCATGCCAGTTTAGTTGTTTCTTTTTAATTTTTGCTATTATTGATTCTTGTTCTGTTATTTTTCTAATGTTTTCGTTTCTTATTCTGTCTCATTTAGTTTTCTCCGCAATTTTTTTGAGGTGTTTGATTTCGATGGTGTTAATTTTAGCCTCGTCTTTTTTCCTTAGTGGCCAATTTTCGGATGCGTATGTTATTGTTGGCAATGTTACCATATTATGTATTTTCATTTTCACCCTTATGTCAATGACTTTGTGTCCTAGTATTGTTTTGTAGGGGTGGGCGATATATCGATATAATTTTGATCGGAATATCGATATATCGGAATATCGATATTCCGACATTCCGATATATCGATATTTTAAGGGCGAGAGGCTTTTTTTTTTTTTTTTAGGTTACCAGTCTCTTTTTTCACCTTTTTACCGACTTTTTTTAGCTTCGCGCCGCTTTTATATCGAAATTTCGATATCGAATATCGATATCGAAATTTGGATATCGCCCACCCCTATTGTTTTGATTAACGAGTAATATATTTTTGTTGATTTGTTTGCTCTATTTGTTAATTCGGCGTCTATTTTCCGATCCTGTTATTATGCTTCCCAAGTATTCGAATGTTGTTACTCTTTCCAGGATATTGTTTTTACATTTAATTATGTTGTTCTGATAAGGGGTTTGGAGCGGAGGACGGATCAGTGGAGCAATGGATTTTTGCCCGGAGCAGGAGCGGAGTCCGGATCAAATAATTTTGATTGCTCCACTGCTCTAGTTTATTAGGTACAATTAAAAAAAACTACTTTTTTTTTCAACGTTTGAAGATCAATAATTTATTTTTTCAAACATTTATTTAACTTCACTTGTTTGTTAGGGTCAAATATTGTTATTTTTGACCAACTTCTACATACCCGAAAAAATTAAAACTTTGTTTTTAAAAACAATTATTTTAATCAAAAAACTTATTTATATTAATATTTGGAGCATGGTGCGGAGCTGGAGCAGGCATTTTAATGCCGAAGCGGAGTAATTAAAAAATTGGATTGCTCCAAACTCCTGGTTCTGATTGTCTTTATGTTTTTCTAATCAAAATTCCAAATACTGCTGGGAACAGTAACGACAAACGGTTCCTCAGTACGGAATTTTTGGCACTTTAATAAAAGAATAGGAAACCTACTTTTTTTTTACCTTAATACTTTTTGTTACACAGTACAGAATTAATTCTGTACCCAAAAAATTTCAAAGCAAATGTAATACGCAATGGTACATAAGAGAAACTGCATTGTCCCTTAAAAATAAACAAATTAAAAATTCATTTAATGGAACACACCTTAGCGACACTCTTATATGCGATATACGAGTATAAAATCTCATTGCAGCACAGGGGGTACTGCACATTTAGAAAAACGTAAAAATGTACAGTTCCATAGTTCTGATATGTTTAAAAACAAATGAGTTACAAGAACATGTTTAGTAATTAACAGATTCTACCGTTTACCTTGGAAAAGGATTTAGGTAATGATTCAATTTTCGCTATCACATACTTTTTATAAATTTGAGTTGATAATGCTTTTTAACTTCGTTAATAATCTTGCATTTTTGTAAAAACCTGATAATCATTGTATTGGCCATAAAGTTTGTCAACTTGTAACATAAAAATCAAATATGACGCACATAGGAAATACAAAATGTGACTACCGCATCTCAAAATCTAGACAGGTTTTAACAGTACTATGCCATGAAGGTCTTTGCCTAAACTATAATTACGAAACATAAAATTTTATTGTTATGATAAAACAGTTATCAATAAAAGTTTAGATTAATTTTTTCGGGATTTTTTAGGGACTGAGCAATCAATATGCAAATTTTCAGATAAACACACAACACATCCTTCTGCCTCTAACGGTTTTTAAAATAACAATGATGACCATGCATCCTAAATAATACACTGTAAAAGAACAACACTGTAATTAAAAAAACAAAAATATTTTTTTTTGCTAAATTATATATGTATTGCATATGCCAATGAAAAGGTTGCGAAGTGTTATACGAAGGATTGAGAAGCAGCAGGAAGAATGGGACTGAAAATAAATAGTGTACGACAAAACAAAATATATGAAGTTAGAAAAGCTACAGAAATGGTACAAAGAAAGAAGTGAATCGTAGGCATTAATTTTAATTCTTTTTCTTAATGGGGTCCTCTTGTACCCTTCGGTATCGAGGTATGCTTTCCCAGTTCTTACGCTTTACCAATCTCATTGGCTAACAACTGGCACATCTTCCAGCTGACTTCTTTTTCTTCTAGTCCATGTCTCACTTCGTTTTACCCATTTTGTTCTTGATATTCCTCTAATTTTTCCCCCTTAAACTTCGTTTTCCATCCCACTTTAGCGTACCTTCTTTTCGGCAAGCGTAGAGAAGTCCCAGGCATCATAATTGGTTTGTCATCATCTTTTACTCTCAGACTTTTTCTGATTTTATCGTTGCTTATCTTATTAATTAGTCTACATCCTTCTATTTTTCTCAAAAATCTCATCTCCTGCGTTCTGGCCTTTGTTTTTGCTTTCTTGTTAGTGCCCAAGTTTCCGAACTATAGGTACAAGACATTAAATACTAGCGTCTTAGCTTCTTTTAAGATCCCCTTACTTAAGCCCCGTTTTCCTAGCAGCAGGTATTTTGGGCGGCGTAGAACGTAGTAATGCCTCGACCAGTCAACAGAGAGATACATTAATTAAAAGGAAAACGCGGCTTTATCAAGCATTTATTCCGCGCTTCTTCCAATATACCGTTCTCTGCAGTTATCGTTTTCAAATAATGCTCTAATCTTTCTTTATCTAGTGTGATTGAAACTTTTACATGATTCTTTGTAATAACGTAATAACCATATGGTTTGTTCCAACGAGCGATTTAAAACCAATTCATGGATAAGTATATGAACTGGTTTATTTGCATGTGCGTGAACTATGTACTATCAATAAATGTATTGGCCAGTAATAGTCGTTGGAATGCTTTTACGACTGGCCTAACTGTAAATGATTTTGTGTCTATTGGGTTTATAGAAATGTGTCGATATATCGATATCGGATGTCGGTATATCGATATTTCGATAATGACATACCGATATTCGATATTATTCTACATTTTTCGATATCTCTTGGCATCGACAACAAAAATGAGGGCGAGGAACTTTTTTTTAGACCACCAGCCTCTTTTTTTAAGATTTTTAGTAACCCTTTTAGCTCTCCGACCCGATATCACCCACCCCTATTAAACACCTTAAGAATCCAGAACCAAATGGGATTGGGAGAACGATACATAGCTACAAGACCTCACGTTAGTTATGAACAACGCATGCGTGTAAAAATCCAAGCGCTAGTACTTCTTTCACGTACTGTTTTGACCGTACACTGACTAGTTCGTGAATTAATTTTATAACAGTTGGGACAGCCGTCCGGTAAACTATCACTGACTGTGCTGGAACGCGATATCGATACTGCGCAGAATCCGGATAGTACATTGGATCGTACATAGCCTTGTTGGAACAAACCCATAGTCTTTGCCTTTTTTATATTGATGCTCATATTGTATCATCTTAATGTATCTGCCCATACCCCCAGATTATGTTGCGAGTCCTTTTCGTGTTTAGCTTATAGCACCAAATCATCTGCGAAGGCCAGTTCGGTTAACGATATTGGTTTCAGTTTATTCCATCCCCAGTAGGCTTTCCTTGTATCCAATATTACGTTATAATATATAGTTAAAACAGCAGTCATACTATCGGTACTAGATTGTTAGCAAAGTATTCCTCGTCTGCCTCTAATGTTTGAAAATTAATTTTTTGGTCTTAAACTATAGTCCACAAAGGCCTTAATTACAAGGTCGCCTTTTTATACAGAATATAACCTCTGAACTTAGACTTGCTCTGTTCAAACATTAAAGATAATTGAACTTTACCCGATCAATTTGGATTTAGGAAATTACTACTCGAACAAGGATTATTTGATTATAAGTGCAAGCAGTTTGTAGAGGTTTATTAGAATTGAACTAACGTCAGAGAGTGCATTAAGGAGATACGAACATGAACGGATTATCCCCAACAGTAACTCGTATCAAATCATAATATCACTTGTCCGTCATGGGAAAAAACAATCGAACAACAATACAAGTGCATGTTTCAAATTGGCTTAAGTAATAAATAACTCGAATTAATATAATTGAATTCTAATAGCTTTTATCAAATCTTGTACCAGGAACACTTGAATAAATAGGCGCCGCTTTTTTTTTAAATGACGACATTAAGTCGACAAGTGATAAGCTTCTTCAAATGAACAGTGTTAAGAACGTGAGGAATGTGTGGCATTCTCACAGATTATAATAGTTGTGATGGTAGCCGACTAATCAGTAAAAATCCTTGTACAATACTCACTTGAATACCTTCATTAAACTAACAATACTAATAAAAATTCAGTGATATAGGAATGTGACAAACGCCGAGTGAGATAATATGAAGGACTAATACAAAACGATGGTAAATATTTCTGGCAATTTGCAGTTTTAATCGGATAACGGATTAACATTTATCAATACTTGGAACACTTGTTTGCAAATATACATATCGTGCACGCATTTCAGGTATAGACAGATATGGGTGTAAAACGATAAAATTTAAATTTTAAGGCCTCTACTCACCTACCAATTAGTCGGTACAACCGACCGACCATTCCGATAAATTGTTTAATGTGTAGTCTGTCACCCGACCAACCCGACAGTTGGACAAGTTGGAACGGTCGGGTGGCCAGACCATCCAACAAGCCAACCGCCCCACCACATTCCTCTAGATAAGGACTATTAAACCGAAAATTTAACGCTATTTATAATTTTTTTATCCACAAAATGGCATCAGAGCCAAAATAATAAAAAAAGTTATGACGTTTATGCTGTGTTGGTTGGACTGGTCGGGAGGTGTGTAGACAACACCCAACACGGAGTTCCCGACGGTCGGCTCCGACAAGTTGGATAATGAGTAGAGACCTTTAACGAATTCAACAAAGAACTTTTTTTTCGGAAGGAAGTGGTCGAAAAGAAAATCTTATCATAACACGGATGGCCTCTTTAATCATGAAGTTTTTTTTATGAGGACACAGAAATTATGTGGATCAAAACTTGTTTGGCATCACCCTCAATATTTCTTTAGTGATGGGACCCCAGAATGAAAGAAAATATTGAAATTGGAACGACATTAGGAAGACAACGATTCATCACGTTTTACGAATCTTCGCTTTAAAAACGACCATATTTTGCGGACTATAAAACGCACCCCAAGTTTTTAAAGAAAATTTTAGAAAAAAAAAATTATTATACATATACATTCGCACCATAACACGTTTAGAAATTTTAAATCAATTTTTTAAATAAAAAATTGCTTGTTATAGTTTGTAAAATGCGGCAACTAACTGATTATGTCATTTGCAACTACAGCCTTCATATAATGTATTAGAATTTAACAATAGAAAATTATCTACAATACATTACATTTTATTTCACTCCTGGGTTTTACGTATAAAAATAAGTGGAAATGTAAACTGAAATGTATTTACTATACTAAAAAACAAGTGAAGTGCGAGGGCATGTTTAAAAACATCTAGGTTTTATCTTTGGGCTATACTATATCGAAAACGAATTCAGATATGTCATTGCCGTTACCACTGTTGAATTTTTTGTTATAAATGTGAGTCAATATAGTTTAATAGTATATTTTACAACAAGTGATGAAAGTCCAGTTTTTTGTGAGGTGAGATTTATTCACGAGCCGCGAGTTAGCAAATCCTACGAACAAAAAAAACTGATTTCATCTCGAGTCGTAAATGCTACTTCTTCTACGAAATTAAAATTAATATTATAGAACGAACGTTAATGTAAACGAACCAAATGACAATTATTATGTATAGTTTTAATTAATAATTTCATTTCCATAGCGACACCACCACACTGACATTGACATAAATAAAATTATAACCTGCAAACGAAATATATTTAATATTAATTTTTGTACCATTCTTAGGCTTTTATATAAAATGCTACATTAAAATTAAATTATTTGATTAGAATATTAACGCAATCTTAATTAATTATGACTTTGAGCTTAAAAAAATCGTAAATTTTACAATTTGATTTTGACTTTGACATTAACATTATTTTCGCCAATAGTGGTGAAAATTAATTTTCGCCACTATAGAGACGAAAGTAAAACTTTCATCTTGGGTTGGCAGAGAGAAAATGACAACTTTCATATATACATGAGTAGAAAAAATGCATATTTGTTTTGTAATTTCGTTAATAACAGAAATATTTTCCCCGAGAAATCTATTTACTAAAACACCCTGTATATCTGTATACACTTTAAAAAGTTTGTTTGTAATTATTGTATCCATCATACGATTCGTCAAGTGATGGCATAAAAATTTAATATGGCGTCCATAAGAAATAAAAAATTTGACTATCGAATCTTAAAAACAAAGCAAGCTGGGTTACTTTTCATAACGCCAGCTGATTAAAGCTTCCGTACAATAAAAAAGTTATAAAGAAAACAAGATTGCATTTCTCAGTTGTTTTAAGATATTTCAGGAACTGGACACAATTTGCACGATTTCAGTTGAGTTCCTTCTTAAGCATGTAAAAACACACTTCTTTGCTAATTAAACCCACCTCCTATCTCTACAGGCTTTCGAGATCCCCATTTTCTACACCCTAAATAGCATTACTAAAATAATTTCGTGTAAATATGTACATAGAAAGAAACAGTTTTTTACTGGCGAGGTTGGAAAACTGTTAAGGAGTAAAACAAAATAAGGTAAGTGATTACAGTTAGTTAAAAAGTAAAGTTGCAAAGTAAACTGAACCGCGTAATGCGCAAAAAGAGGGGATCTAGGTTTAAATTTAGACCTTTCTAAAAACGTTAGCTTTTAGTAAAATTAACCTCACAATTTCACAGTACACTGGTAGAGTCTTGAAAAAGAGTTTTTTAAAATAAAGCGTAAAGTTAATAAAGAGTAAAGCAAATAAACACTGGAACTATGATCTCACAAAGACAGGCAAACGGTAAATGAACAGCTATCTAGGAATTATAGGTTATAACCCCGATGTTGAAATAGACGCATGTTTTTAGGTGGCGCAGTAATTAACGCCTTAGACGAGTTTTGGTTTCTGCGCCACAGTCCAGCTTACTTTGCAGGAGGTCTATCTTGCCATGCTGTGGATATACGAGGTGGTATCGAAAAGTTTCCGGAACGGGCCTAAAATAAGACAAATGATCGCCATTCCCTTCAAAATAGTCTCCTTGGAGGCGAATACAGTATATTCCAGCACCTTTTCCATCCCTCAAATTGGATACTTGCTACTTTGTACGGATTTTCAGAGTTCAGGTTGCAGACATTTAATAAGAAATTAAACAGAGCATTGCTGTTTAATTTTGTCAAATAACAGGGTCGATAAAGTCAAAGAGAGACAGCTGATGGAATATCAGACAGAGTAACGTAATCATGTCACGTCAATGAGCAGTCTCGAATTTCAACAACACCGTGACTCCCCGCCTGCACCATCACAATCGCATATACACTGACTATTATCTTATCTATTCATGGCTATATCAAATTCTACGTCTCACCCTTTTATAATCCGGCCTGACTTACAACCGTATTTGCATAGCAGCATGTTTGAAATTCAACCGCTGTAGACTGGAATAATTTTACATTGTAGTACATTATCCGCAGAAGCATCGCATTACACTGAACTAAATTTAAGCTCCCACCAGTATTACGGAAAAAAAGTGTGGTGAAGAAAAATGTTATATTATGTTATTGGTTAGCACCAAATCATGCCTTTTTGGTTTAAATTTTAGCCAAAACATAAGCTAATCTTTTCAACAATTATCTACTGCTTGTTTTTGTAAAATGATACTGATTTTATCACAAACATTTCAACATAAGCTAAGCTAGTTCCTAAATTATACAAATTTTTGTTGAAATTATGCGATTCTGTAAGTCTTGTTATCTATTCATACGCCTAAAAAAAAAATACATCCAGGTTTTTTAATCACCTTGCATAAATAAATTACTGCCGTTGAATAAACTACTTGACAGGACGAACTTCGGAAATTTTAATCCACATAAAAGGTATAAAACAAAATCCTACCGTAACCTACTTGACTCATTTTTAATATAAAAAATTTATCTTCTGAAACGAATTGGGTGGCCAAAAAATAACGTTTTACGTAAACGCATTTTTATATCACAAAGTTAGATGGATATCTTAAGTTTTGTCCAGATCCCATCATTAATACGTTGTGTTTGAGATTTCCCGATAGTTTTCATTTCTCGAGAACAGAAAATTTACCTCTTATTTAGCGAAAAATCTTGGAAATTCTCATATAATATACAAACAAAATTTCCATGTATTTTGTGGTCTTCTTCTCTTTCTTCACACTATAATTCATTGATTGTCTCACTCTACTTGTAGTCGATTTTCGTAATGTGTGCCCTACCCAGGTCCATTTTCGCCTTTTAATTGTTATTTCTATTTTTCCGTCTTCTGCCAACCTCCATAGTTCTTCGTTGCTTACTATCTCTGACCAAAAGATGTTTGCTTTCTTTCCAGGTTTCTGAGCCATATAGTAGGACACTTTTAACATTGGTTTGGAATAATCTTAACTTCGTTATCCTATTTATGCTTGATGCCCATACTTTCCGGAGTAAGTTAAACGCATTTCGGGTCAGTCCTGTCTTCTGTTAATATCCTCCTCTGCACCTCAATGTGAATTTACCACACTGCCCAGGTAACATAAGTCATCTACTTCGTTCATTTATTAACATAATAAGAAAATATTACTCTTCAATACTAAATTCTTATATTTTATTTATTATTTTAACACAAAATAAAATCTGCAGATTAAGAAAAGTATTGCAAAAAATTTAATGTGTTTATTGTTCAACTGTGATATATTTTTTCAAAAGCATAGCGCATCCAAAGTAGTACCTATTTATTGGACAATCAATTTCTCTTCTTCGTAACAAAATTGTTAGTAATAAAAAACTTACGTTCGTTTTGTTTAGATGTAGGTTTTAGTGTGGACAACGCATCTCTCAAAACTTGTTGTTCTTGTACTTCTAGTTTGAAATGTATTGTAATCTTGTTAAATAGTCTGTCTGATATTTGTCAGTAACACCAGGTTTCACTTCTCTCATACTTTCTGTACTAGATAAACTCAATTTTTCTTAAGGGGACAATTCTTTCTTTCCATTGATTGGAACTCCATTAACATCTTCTTGGTCAGTATCGAACTGATGACAACTAGCAAATAATTTACTGAGCATTTCTTTAGCAATTTTGTAAATATCATTTTTCTAGTCTAGTCTAAAAAAGTGTATCATTTTCTTGGCAAGCAAGCTTTCGTAACAATTTATAAAGAGATACGATGTTTTTTATTGTTTCTCCTTTTACTTATTTCTTCTTTAATTGCAATAAAAAAAGGCTCTTACTTATTTCATCGTTAACCTTCCCCAACTTCAAAAACCAAAAATTTTAAGGCTCTTCTGCAGTTAACAATCACAAAATCGTTTCCCAAGAAATACATAGAGAAATGAGGAAAGCAATTCACTTTTTTCTTGAGAAAAAACAGTACAATTCTGGAGGAACGAGAAAAAAATTTAACTTTTTCCTACAAAAGAAACACTATTAATTCCAAATAAAGTAGAATAAGTGAAAAATTTTAACAGTGTTTCTTTTTTTTGCAAAGAATACAAAAGAGTTTAAAACATTCAATTTGTTAAATATACTTTACAGCTACTAAAATCACTTAGAAAAGTGATATTTAAACGTCTTCTTGTCTGTAAAACCCTGTTACAGCCTAGTGTATTAAAAAAAAAAAAATGAAAATCCTATAAGCCCTTTTAGGAAATAATTTAAATGCAAGTAATAACAAGGAAACATTTATTTAGCAATGGCCAG
This sequence comes from Elmis aenea, assembly GCA_947652605.1. Lineage (NCBI taxonomy): Eukaryota > Metazoa > Arthropoda > Insecta > Coleoptera > Elmidae > Elmis > Elmis aenea. Next base: position 12,426,024 of record OX393579.1, read on the forward strand.
GTATAATTGACTTGACTTGACTAGGTACTATTGAACATAAATATTTCTAAGTTTAGTTAAAAAATCGCTTACCATTATTTCTCAAAAAACCTCTTTTTAAAGAGCATCTAAAGCGGTTTTTTTAAAAATATAACAAGGAAACTAGTACTGATAATTCAAAGTTGTATGGAATTTCGTTATAAAGAAAGTCTTTCCACCAATAATAACTATAAGTGATTTTTTAACTACACTTATATACAATTATCATGATAAACTTTAAAATTATTAATGTGTATTTTGTGTATAACATGCTTTTACGATGAGAAAATCTTTGCAGCTAAGTTGAAAAATCTTGTGAGACCCATCCAATTTATGCTTCTAAAAAGTAAAAACGAACGAGCTAGCAATTTCCTAATGCAAGGATGTCACTAAAATTGTGGAAAAATACGTGAAATTCGTTTTAAACATGTATAAATCCAATTTAGCTTCAAAGAAACCTAATCCTTTCAAGGTAGGTAAAAAGTTTCCAACTATAATAATTGAAGATCCAATATCGCAAATACTTACATTAGAGAACCTCGTAGCAGACCTAAGAAACATCTGCTTTTGTCTATTAGTCGGATGCTTTATTTTTATGATCGTTACATTAAATTTTTATAGCGTGTTTTCAATGTCGAACAGAATAATATGTTAAGTGTACAAATGAAAAATATATCGCTTCTAAAAAAATATTATTGTATTCGTTCGGTGTCAACAGTGACGCAAGGCGTTTTATTTTAAGAGAAGTACTTGACAGTAAAAAAAAAACAAAAAGAACGTGTTAATAAAATACTCCTAACTAATAAAAATATTAGAAACGCTGTAAATGTTTACGCGATGCAATTACTTTGCGTAAATAAATGTATTAAAATTAAAATCCTTTGTTTATATTTTATTACTGTTCGATAGATTTTCTTGCTAATACGTTGTACTTTATTATTATTAAAAAATAACCACAGTTCATCTGCTGCTCTAGCTGACGTATCACAAAATATATTTAGACATTATCGCGTTAATAACTCTTAAATATAATTTGGATTAATGGCGTTGTTAAATTTTTATTCAATTATCACTAATAGGACTCCCAAGAAAGTTCCGAGAACCTAGACGGAAACTAAAATTAAGGAAGTGACGACTTTACTGGTATTTTGATAATTTGCAATTTTATTAAAACCGCCAATTGGATAAAGAGTGATGCACCGAAAAATGGTAACTAGAAAATGATAAAAAAACAATCGTATCTTGAAAACACCTGAACAAAGACGAATGATTTATGACCGTTGTTCAAAGTATTATTGTAATGTAAACAAATATTTTCAGTGAGAGATAATTTTGTTATTAAAGAGACAAAGTTGCAAAGAGATAAACGCTGCATACTTTAAAACAAAAATTGAACTAAACTGTACAAGATTTTGTTTTTTATTTAATTTTTGTTTATGACCCAAAAAAATTTCATACTACTTACTACATATTATCTACCATCAAGAAATATCACTTATCTCCAGGGTTGGAAAAATTCATGAATTTTTTAAAAAATTCAAAATTTTTGAATTAAATCTGAATTTTTTGAATTAATTAAGAATTTTTTGAATTAATTCAGAATTTTTTGATTTTTTTTGCGCAAGTCGTTATACAGGGTGGTGCTTTTTTCGATGCTCACCATTGCTTTATTGGAAACGGTAAGAGATACAAGGTCGGTTAAATTAGAGAAAAGTTTCACATTTTTATGGCGATTAAGAATCTGAAAAGAAATCCTGGATATTTTGATTCGTTTTTGATTTATTACAAAAAAACTGAAAAATGTGATTTTAGAAAAATATGATTATCTTCCCTACCATTGACGCTATTTCATTTAAACTTAGTAACTTTATGTTTTTGACCGTCCTGGGTTTGATGACGTCAACAGAAATTTTCTAAGCCTAGATTTCAAGTTGCGATAGTTAACTTTTTTATTTCTTATGGCCGCCATATTGGATTTTCACACCATCAGACAGACAAAAAAATTAGCTTTTCAGATTGGTAACCAACATACCTTTTTTCTTTCAAAAAACTTGTTGAAATTTGAAAATTTGTATAAATAATCTATAAAATCGCGAATGTTCTGAAAAACAATTGAAATTATAATATAAATAAAAGTGACGCAACATTTTATAGGTCTAATAAAATAACGAAATGACAATAAATTTAAAACACCAGATAAATAATTATTTAAATTGTTTAAAGTGCTCGCCATGATGTATGATGTAGTGGTTAGTCCTCAATTTTATTTCGTCCACTGCCTTTAGGATAGTTTGTCTCGAAATAGAGTCGAAAGTATTTTTGATTTTACGGCGAAGATGTTCAATATTTTCCGTTAGGGTTGCATAAACAACATCAAAGTAAAAGTAATCCATAGGCGTTAAACATGGCGATCGCGGAGGCCAATGAACAGGACCAAACGTACCAAGTCATGAATTTTGAAAGCGTACATCTAAATTAACATCCTTTTACAATGCGGGCGTTGTGAGGACCAGCTCCTTTTTGCTGAAACTACTGATGATTTTGAATTGTTAATAATGGCAATTCGCCTAACATATCTTCTAAATATGTTTCCAACAATCTGAATTTCGTTCATTAGACCAATAAAATTTTCTGTAGCTTTTATTTATATCATAGTTTCAATTGTTTTTCAGAGCATTCTCGATTTTATGAATTATTTACTCAAATTTTCAAATTTTAACAAGTTTTTTGAAAGAAAAAAGGTATGTTGGTTACCAATCTGAAAAGCTAATTGTTTTGTCTGTCTGATGGTGTAAAAATCCAATATGGCGGCCATAAGAAATAAAAAAGTTGACTATCGCAACTTGAAATCTAGAAGGCTTAGAAAATTTCTGTTGACGTCATCAAACCCAGGACGGCCAAAAACATAAAGTTACCAAGTTTAAATGAAATAGCGTCAATGGTAGGGAAGATAATAATATTTTTCTAAAATCACATTTTTCAGTTTTTTTGTAATAAATCAAAAACGAATCAAAATATCCAGGATTTCTTTTCAGATTCTTAATCGCCATAAAAATGTGCAACTTTTCTCTAATTTAACCGACCTTGTATCTCTTACCGTTTCCAAGATAGTAATGGTGAGCATCGAAAAAAGCACCACCCTGTATACGTAAAAAAAAGTTACAAAATATTAGTTACAATATGTAGGTTCATTTATTGAGGTACAAGTTTTATTTTATGTAAAAATAATAAAAATATTCTACATGTAATAACAAATAAAAGATAAATTCAAACTTAAATGAATGTCAACAAATGAATAAAACATTTCTAATTCTTAAAAATAATATAATATTCTTGGATAACTAAAACAGTTTATTTGTTTATTAATTTCATATATTAAGTGGACTTAATTATCAGAAACTTATTTTCTTTTTCTATTAAATTCTTTAAATAGAAATGTCAATTTTGCCGCTTTTTCTACACCAAGACGATTTCTTAGATCAGAATGCACAAATCCAAAGGTTGAAAAAACCCTTTCAACTGCAGCTGACGATGCAACTGCTGTCATGAACTGCATTATAATTTTTTTTTGTTTTTCGGTTTCTTCATTTTGGCCTATGATACTAAATGCTGACGTCCACCACTCTGCATCAGTCATGCTGGCTAACACATTAGGATGAAGTAGAGAATCATCAAAAGGTTTCACACGACCAATAAACTTTATAAGAATTGGTAAAATTTCTTATACTTAAAATAAGCATCCACTGTCCACTGTCAACTTTGACATAAAAACTAAATCATAGGTATGCTGCAGAGTGCAGAATATGTGCAAGTTGTAACTTGTATAAACCCATTTTTAGTAAATTAAAGAAAATTATTTGGCCGCTTCTTATTGACATTTAAACCGATAATAATAAATATATTTCATTTCTTGTAGTAAAGTAAACAATAATAATTTGAATTAATTCATATGAATTTAAAAAAAAATTCATTTGAATTAATTCATTGAATTAATTCAACTTGAATTAATTCAAACAACCCTGCTTATCTCATGTTTACTATTTTTCTTACAATCATGTTTACGTATTCATTTATTTGACCACTACCGGGTGCAACTGAATTCAGGTTCACCCTCTTTTTTTTCTTTAGTTTTGATCTTAAACAAATGAAATTTTAGACATGTGATATGTGCAAAAAATCGAATTATTTGAACATATGAACACTATTGCTTCACTTCCTGTTTCGCCGAAAAAGACCCTATTTTGTTATTTCAAATGGAAAACCCTGTATATTTTTGCATTTTTGGAAATGGGAAGCAATTTTGAAATCAACTGCACCATTTTAATTATCTTTTATAATCTCACTTAATAATAATTTGATTATGTCAACAAGTGCAAGAAAAACGTTTTTTTAAATTTAATTGTCCAAAAATTATTTGAGGGTACAAAAATTAATTTAAATGGTGCAGTTGATTTCAAAATTGCTTCCTATTTCTAAAAATTTAAAAATATACAGGTTGTTCCATTGGAAATAGTAAAGTTAGGATAATTTTCGGGGAAACCGAAAGTAAAACAAAAGAGTGCATATGTTCAGAAAATCCAGTTTTCTGCACAGATCACATGTCTAAAATTTCATTTGTCCAAAATTAAAACTAAAGAAAAAAAAAGGGGTGAACTTGATTTTAGTTACACGCGGTATGATTTTAAAATTGTATTTTATCTTCAATTTGTTTAAATTTCTTATCTTTTTTTTCAATAATTTTTTATTTGCTTTACTTTTGGTACACTAGTTAACACATTTTTTTACAGTATTTATTCCTCGGATTATAATTTTGAATTAATATTTTTGGAATATTGTTACTACAGGATAGCTGTGCTAAATGCTAATACAGAGTTGGCCACAGTTATAATGAATTATTAGCTTCTAGAATTTAGACTGAGTTAAAATAAGGTATGTTTGCATGAGCGTTTAACATGCATTGTATCATAAGTAACCTTAAAGGCAAATAATAACTTTTTATTAGGATTTGGTTTGTTAATCTTTCATTTGGTGTCAAAAGTGTTATCATATATAATTGAACAAATTTGCAATAATACTAGACGAAGCTGTTTTCTTAGTACTGCTAAGACCCCCATCAATTTGGTTTGGTAGCGACAATAGAATAAATATATTTAAAAAACAATCACTTAGGACACACTCGGTAATTCCCTAAACTTATAACAGGATTAGAAATATTGCAGACACAAATAATCAGTGCTCTGCAGTGTGCTGCAATATCTCAGGTATTTTTCAACTGATAACAAATTTTGAATAACACTATAAAAATAAATCCTTGGGAAAATATTATGCG